>CM026391.1:89456408-89519368 GCA_014843695.1 Archivesica marissinica
CCCAACAACTGGAATGATTTTCTGGCTGTGTCTGCTAACAAGGTAGACCTAGCAGATTTCCTCTCAAAACATTTGATCGCAAATGCTCCTCCAGGGAAAATACTGGTAGTCTCTGGTGGATTCCAGAGGGAGGACACAGTTTGGACATCTGACCCGGAATTGGACATTCATCTGCTCGATACCAGCCATGAGGAGGCAGATACAAGGCTTGTCTTGCATTGTATGCACACAGATGCAGAGAGTGTGGTTGTGTCAGCGCGAGACACAGATGTCTTATGCTACTGCTAGCACATTTCCCCAAAATGAATTGCAGAAAGTTGTGGATGAAGGCAGGCACATCAAAACGTCGGAAATACATACCTGTACATGATATCAGGCATAGTCTTCCATTCAGCAACTCAGTGTTTGAAACCCTCATCCCATTCCATGCAATAACGGGCTGCGATACTGTGTCCTACTTTGCTGGACATAGCAAGAAAACTGCATAGAAACTGTTCACCACAGACAACCATCTCCTCAAAGACCTTGGAACAGGAGAACTGACACAAAATACAATGAACAGAACAGTTTGTGTGCAAGTTGTACAACGTTCAAGAAGTAGCCAGCTGTGACAATGCTCGTGTCAAATTGTTCTTCAAATGTAAATCGCAAGATGGATTGCCTCCTACATCAGATGCACTACAATTTCATGTTCAACGAGCACACTTCCAAAGCATGGTTTGGATGCAGGCTACCAATCCACAACCAGTCCTACCCTCACCTGCAACCATGGGCTGGACATTGGAAGGTGGACAACTGTCACCAAAACTTGTGTCACTCGCTCCAATTCCACAGTCATGCAAGGACATTGTTGCATGTGGATGCAAAACAGGCTGTAAATCACAGAGTTGCACCTGCAGAAAGGGCAAACTGACATGCACTGGAGCCTGCCAGTGTGTAGACAGTGACAACATTTGCATGAACAAATGAAGCTGAAAGAAATACTTCAAAGACTTGCGATACAGTACACCGTTATAGATACTTACTATTTAAACATAATATAATATGCTGAATAACATTACGGCCTAGTTTTCCTACTATGTATACTATATGTTGGACAGTTTATAAATCATGTAAAATACACTTATTAATATTATCAGTCACTATGTGACATGCTTCTGGTAATATAAAGGCATTTCATGATCTAACGTTCTGATTTTGTTTATTATTTGTCAGTTTTCAAATGAAATGCCACTTATATTATTTTCCACCCATTTATATTGAACATAGCTCCATTATGGTGTGTTCAGTATGTTCGTAGGCATCAAGAACATGGTATTTGGTGCAAACAATTAAGCTTTATCACCCTTCATTCAAAAGTTATGGGCGTTTTAGGTTTCTCATGGCGGCCATTTTTGTTTTTAGCAATTTGGGTACCGAAAAATAAAAATTGAGCTTGGCAAACAAAATATTCATTTTCAGCATACCCAAATCCCTTGGAAAAAGTTGTTTGCCAACTTTTCCTCAAAAACGCCTCATAAACTCTAAGCGCCAACATTTCGCTGACATTTTACCAGTCTAGTAACCACTAGACCACGAGGGGGTGCTGACACAATATTTACAACATATTAAGAAAATGAAAAGAATGGCCACTTATGATATTACAGGCGTCGTATACAATGTACGAACAATTAAAGGAAGGTAAGTGTTTGTTTGATCTAAATAAAAGCACATCAATTGATATGGTAATTGAAATATCGATAATTAGTTGAAATAGTTTAATTATCATGCTTCGTCTCTGCTATATAAGAAACAAATTTTACTATTGTCCCATGAAAAGACGGATCTGTATTCCAGTGGTAACACGCTGGACTGGTAATCCAGGGATCGCACGTTCGATCCCCCGTCTGGCCCTAATAAAATTAACATTCTTTCAGATGAGACATTAAACCGAGATCTCGTGTCTGTGCTGTACACCGTACACGTGAAAGAACCAGAGGAGACTCTGGAATGGGTCACTGTCTGTATCATTGCACTATCCTCCAAAAATCTAAAATGACTAATCTCTTCAGGAGGCGTCGCTCATATGGGCAACCGGCAGCGACGATAAATAAACGTAAACAAAATTGTCCCATGACACAGACGTATCTGTAGTCCAGTGGTAACACAGTTTGGACAAACCGTATGACCCTAATAAATTTAACAGTCATTCTGATGGGACATTAAACCGAGGTCTCGTGTCTGTGCTGTACACAGTGCAAGTAAGCGAACCAGATGAGAGTCTGTAATGGATATCTGTCTGTATCATTGCACTATCCTCCACAAATCTAAAAAGACTAATCTCTTCAGGAGGCGTCACTCATATGAGCAATAGGTAGCGCCGATAAATACACGTAAAACACACACATTGTCGCATGGACAACACCAAAGGACACTCTGGAATGGATATCTGTCTGTATCATTTCACTATCCTCCAAAAATCTAAAATGACTAATCTCTTCAGGAGGCGTCGCTCATATGGGCAACTGGTAGCGACGACAAATGAATGCAAAACACACACATATTGTCACAAAATGACGATTCCAAGTAATTCTCTAAAACGTAAACCTGATGGTTCCATAGGAACACCGACTTCTAAAATTGCTAGAACTAAAACAATAATTATCCTGTGATTAGAAAATGTGTTCCATGTTTGAGTTCTGATGGATAGTTAATGTAAAGTCTGTAGTGTCAGTTCAGCAACACTTTCACACGTGGATGCAATATTAATAAGAAGGAATCAATCGACAAGCACGTGAAAACCAACCGTATAAAATGGTTACGAATTTAATAATAAATAATATTTCATTAATTGAAAATTTGTGTTATGCTTTTGTTTTGTTAAAATGGATTATAAATAGGATTTTATAAGACGGATAGTGTTGTGTATTTACACGGTGGTTTCATCCCCGGTTCGAGGGTACTCGCTTTTGCCGGTTAGGCGAGACAAGAAAAGGTCGTCAACCCGGATGACCTTTGTACCTCGGACGATCCAAATATAAGGCGGGACGAAGCCGAATGAGAACAGATGATACTAGACGATACTCAAAGATACTAATAGACACTTGGATTACGGAAACGTGTATAAGGCGGTGAGTTACAATACTCTTGTAATGTAGTCTTTTAACGCAAAGCTATATATTATACTAGCTTTGATAGTATGGTAGCTTGTAGGTATATAGACAGAAATATATACTAAAATATTATATAGAAGACAGGAAGGTAATACATTTTTTTTTATCTATTTTGTATTATATATAGATAAAATTAATCACTTGCATACTCAGTCCTTCACCATGTTTAACAGTCAAAACCAAGGTGTTCCGAGTCAACATATGAGATCCATTATAACAATTATCATTATCTGGTTTTAGTTAGTTGGTTATCCATTTATTTATAAGAATATGTAACAATATATCGACAGTTTTCGTCGAAATAGTTCATGAAAGATGGAGGTTTAAGTGTTTGCAAATATATACTGTACATACAACAATAAAATATTATCAGAAATAAAATATACTTACATGTGTGCAGATGGTGTCGCTAGGAAAAGGGAGATAAGTATGCATGCGATTCGTGAAAATGAAATGGTTGGGATCCGGTGGGTATTATGAGGATCACTGTACTCACGTATCTGCACTTTCTTCCAATGCGTCTGGTAGGTATTCATCCTTGTCGACTAGTCTCAAGTTCATTTATCAGTGTGTGTGCTTTACGTTTATTTATCGTCGCTACCGGTTGCCTATTTGAGCGACGCCTCCTCAAGAGATTAGTCATTTTAGAGTGTTGGAGGATTGTTCAATGATACAGAGAGACACCCATTCCAGAGTATCCTCTAGTTCTTTTACGTGCACGGTGTAAGCATGGACATGAGACCTCGGTTTAAAGTTCCAACTGGAAGACTGTTAATTTTATTAGGGCCCGACGTGGGATCGAACCTGAGTTCCCTGGATTACAAGTCCAAAGTGGTATATATCAATCGCACAATTTAGCGACATACCTCTCAAGTTCTGCGTTTGGTAATACATTAAAACACGTTGGGTGCTGAGGTATGTATATATATTGCCGATTACAGTTCATAAGCCAAACTGTATATGATATGCAAATCAGATTACAGGAAATGTGTAGTTTCAATAACTGTTAGTTAACTTTTGATGTATGCACGTACATGTTTTATGGTCTCCGTGGCATAGTAGCTAGGGTAATTGGCTTCACATCATATGCCACTCACGGCTGTTCAAATCCCAAATGAAAGCTCAATATAATTGGTTTAATTTGAAATATATGTCACCAACTTTAGATGTACACAGCTGCTTTCACCTAAATGTATCACCAGGCGCGTAGCTACCTGTAAGCAGGATACACATTTGCATACACATTGTTCAAAATATTGAAACATAAAAAATAACATAAGCATTTAAAATTAATATTTTGCAATAATGCTGACTATGTTAAGAAACAAATGCATTCACATTGTATTAACTTGTGTGTATCGATAATGTTTTCGAACAGTATACATATTTATGTTGTTGATATATAAATAAAAGCTAACATAATAATATTTGTTTAAAATCTTGTTTACTGAAGTTCCGCAGCGTAGATACCACATCTATCTCATTCTGCTGCTGAATTGCCTATTAGATTGCAGCATAGACGTTCTAGCAAAACAAAATATCCAGGGGGTGTGTGTATGCCCTTTAACCCTCTAGCTTGTTTGCGTACACATTGAAACATGCCTAGCTACGCCCCTTGTAACATTCGAATTTAATTAAATAGTTCAGATGTTAAGGGCACATTTGTCAATTGACATACATTTGGTTCCCCACAGTGGTTTCGTGCGGGCAGAACTATTAAAACTGAAAACACACAGGTAAAGAAAAGTAAAAGTAAACAATTTAATATACATTGGATCCCATTTATTTCATTTCTGTTAATTTTATTCGTGTCAGACGGGGGTCGAATCTTCGACCCCTGTATTACCAGTCCAGTCTAAATACATTATTATCATAGAACATTTTAATATGCGTGTGCAACCACGTTATAATTGTGTTTCAAATATTCCTATTCGCTGAGTTCATAATGCCTGCGAAATATGACTTAAATGTCAGAGTAATGTGTTTATTCCAGATATTTTCCTGAAATATACAGCTACCTATATTATCAACTATTAATATAAAACAATTAAACCCGTATGACAAATACGAAAGCGTTTACAAATAGTATCCAAGAATTACAAAGTTCTATCGCAAGATGGACGAGAGTCTGGAATGTGTCGCATTATTGATATCGTATCACAATCAGTGTTATGTAATAGCCGTTTATTTAGTAGTAATAGTGTGTATATTGTGATGGAATTGTGTGTATTTTGGTAAATCGTGCAGCCGCACCACAACATTTCGAAATCACCGAATTTAGCATTGTAATTGATAAACAGTACAACAATTTTGCTCGATTATGTAGAACAATATTAATCATTAAAACGTTAATTTAGAACATTGTTTGCTTTTGTTGCAGTACTACTCGTGGTAATTAACTTTTCCCCACAACTATATCACGTGACATGTAAAACACGAGGCAATTGATTTTTAGCTCTGTTTTGTTTTACTTTTAGCATAACTAAGGACTGTTTTGGAAAATAACTGTGTGTCAGGAAAACATTCTGTAACATCTACATGTCAGACTAAGAAAATCTGTCAAAAAATGAAAGGAAAATACTTAAACAGGCTGAGAAAAGAAAATCCAGCAATTCACCTGGATCTGATGATGATTATGATGATAATGATAATAATGATGATGATAATGATGATGATTATGATGATTATGATGATAATGATGATAATGATGATGATTATGATGATAATGATGATGATTATGCAATATTTGCATGTCCGAGTTATGACTAAATAATACTATATTATTCACTCTCGTTAGCGAAGATGAAAGCGTAAATGTGGTCATTCGTGTGGGAGGAAACCATAGTACCCGCACGGAGAAAACACACCTGTCCGATCTGGCTACCACCTTACCATCTCACATACTTCCCAGTCCGAGGATCGAACCCGGGTTGGGTTGGTGAGAAGCGAGCACACAAACCACTGCGCTAATCGGTTTATTATTACTAAATAATAATATGTTGGAATGGACGATAAACATTCATGTGTGACATTTATTTAATTTGTTGTTTCTTTGCAGGAGATGAAACCTGGTGTCGACAGATACATATCTAGATGAGTTCATAGCTTTAATTATGTGTGCCATTTACAGACTCGTGCTAGTCCACTACTGATCAACTATTGTCTAGGCACTATTTAAATGTATTAACATAAGTATATAACTAAGGAATCTCAGAGAATATAAAGCAGGACATAACCTTTCATTCCGGAGTACGGCCACACGAGTGTCACATATGTAGAATGGCTTTCAATCAGATATGCAATATGAAGCTGCGCATGAATACTGGGGAACGATCACATGAGTGTGAAATGAGTAATAAAAAGTTTACCCAGTCTGGCAATCTGACGCAACACATGCGCATACATACTGGGGAACGACCGCATGAGTGTGAACTATGTAATAAAGCTTTTACCCAGTCTGGCAGTCTGAAGCTGCACATGCACATACATACTGGGGAACGACTGCATGAGTGTGAAATATGTAATAAAGCTTTTAACCGTTATGACAGTTTTAGGCAACACATGCTCGTGCATACTGACGAACAGTCACGTGAAATATGCCATATTGCGTTTAATAGTTCTGACAGTTTGAAGAAACACATGCGCATACATACTGAAGAACGGCCACATGTGTGTGAAATATGTAATAAAGCTTTTAACCATGCTTGCAGTTTGAGGAGGCATATGCGCATACATACTGGTGAACAGCCACATGAGTGTAAACTATGTAATAAATCGTTTAGCCATTCTTGCAGTTTGAAGCGGCATATGGGCATACACTCTGGAGAACGGCCTTATCAGTGTGGAATATGCAATAAGACTTTTATCATATCTGGCAATTTGAAACAGCACATGCGCATACATACTGGAGAACGGCCTTATCAGTTTGAAATATGTAATAACGCTTTTATCCTTTCTGGCCATTTGAAGCAGCATATGCGCATACATACTGGGGAGCTGCCACATAAGTGTGAAATATGTAAGAAAGCTTTTAATAATTCTGGCACTTTGACGCAGCATATGTTCACGCATACAGGAGAACGACCATATGAGTGTGAAGTATGTAATAAGGTGTTTAATCAGTCAAGTCAATTAAAGCGCCACATGCGCACACATACCAGAGAACGATCATAAGAGTGTGAAATATGTAACCAGTATTACAGTCTGAAATATGTAATCAAACATTTAACCAGTCTTGCAGTTTGAAGAAGCACATGTTAATGCATACAGGAGAACGGCCTCACAAGTGTGAAATATGTAATAAAGCTTTTAACCGTTATGGCAGTTTTAGGCAACACATGCTCGTGCATACTGACGAACAATCACGTGAAATATGTAATACACCTTTTAACAGTTCTGACAGTTTGAAGAAACACATGCGCATACATACTGGTGAACAGTCACATGAGTGTGAAATATGTAATAAATCTTTTAGCCATGCTTGCAGTTTGAAGAAGCACATGTTCATGCATACAGGAGAACGGCATCGCAAGTGTGGACTATGTAATGCAGTTTTAACCAGTCTTGCAGTTTGAAGAAGCACATACTCAGGTTTACAGGAGAACGACCTCACAAGTGTAATACAGTGTTTAGCCCGTCTGGCAGTTTGTTTGCAGGAGCACATGCTTAAACATTGCGGAGAATGACTGCATGAGTGTGAATTATGTACAGAATATTGAGTGTAAAACAGCACATACTCACATATATCCGAATAACATAAATGCATGTGCAAAAAATAAGTGTTTGTTTATTAGTGCCCTATTTAAAGGGCCAGCTATTTCTTACCAGACTTGTATGAGGCCCATACTGGGTAACTCCACATACACAGCAGTATGCAAACTACATATTTCATATAAATTAAACATAATAATGTCTCTCTAATGGTCTTTTATTTACGTTTGAAAAATAGAATACCATTTCTGACTTATGAGACACCTCTTTTTATGAACACCAGTTCTTCCCGAATCCTATTGTTTGTATGAAAGGCGCCAGGTTGGTTTGCAATCGGTAACCATTACTCAACGAGCTGACGGTTGACCAACCGCCCATATCAGAACGAACCATTGACTAAGTTCGAACCTTCGACCTCACGATCCGTAGGCGGACGCCGTAACTACTAGGCCATGGAGACGGTGTCTGGACAAGTGCATACAGTTGACGAGGGACACGTATGACATGCTGTACAACTACAACTATACAACTACCACTATAGTGTTAAATAAGACGGCTATCGGTGGCTATGGTAGTTTGAATCCGGACACGTTTGCTTCATTGCTTGAAGTTTGTCTTGCAATTATTTGCTATAGAATACAGTCTACATCAGTTATGTCTAATTCCGTCGGACCGAACACAATACTTCGACATAACCGACATTTGACTTAACAAAATTCGATATAAACGAAGCCAGTTATATGTAATATGATAGTGTCTGAAACGGGAATTCGACCCGACTTCGAGATAACTGGAGAATTCGACATAACCAATTTTGACATAACGGATGTAGACTGTACATAAATAAACTGTAGAAGCTAATGTGGTTATCATATTATTGTCTCTTAGATCTACATGTTAATATACGATGTTTGTTTAAATTATGAATACTGCCAGTCATATAATCGTAACATATACAGTGTTTGTTTAAACATATATAACTTCTAACCAATTCCACCCGGGTTCGATCCTCGGACCGGGAGGTATGCGAGATGGTACGGTGGTCAGCAGATCGGACAGTTGGGTTTTTCAAATCCCACTGGGGGTGTCGAATTATTTCGTGTGAGGAAGCTATCCAGCTTGCGAAAGATGTATGGTTGAAACCGAATGACCGTCTTTGTCAGAATCGTTGTTCCGAGGGGCACTAAGGGTTTTCCCCTCATCAAACATATTAGAAACATGGCCTGAGCTATTGTTGGGACTTTGAGCTCCCCAAAATAAACAAAACAAAAAACAGCTTAATACAATCACATAAAGGTGAAATGTCCGTGAAAAAAAAAACATTCGAATTTCACATCGAACTTTGGAATATAGTTGAACGTGTAATATAAAGGTATAATACATATTACAAGGCAGTTTATTAAATCACGTATGTGACAGAATTACTGATTCAGAATTGTGTGTGTGTTACGCCTATTTATCGTCGCTACTGGTTAAGCGACGGCTCCTGAAGAGGTTAGTCATTTAAGATTATGGAGGATAGTGCAAAGATACAGACAGAGAACCATTCCAGAGTCTCCTTTCGTTCTTCTACGTGCACGGTGTAAAGCATCGACACGAGACCTCGGTTTTAAGTCCCATCTGAAAGACTGTTAATTTTATTAGGGTCAGATGGAGGATCGAACCTGCCATCCATGTATTACCATTCATTCCAGCGTATTAACAACCGTCTGTGATTCAGAACTAGGCACAACAATATACTATATACTGACGGATCAAATGTCGCTCATTCATTGGGACTTGACCTCGACGTGTACCCGTAACCCTTAACGTGTACCCCGATGTGTAACCAGTACGTCTTAAAGATCTGTTTTAAATTTCGAAAAGGATATGTTTTGAAGGCTTATTATTGAAATTGTGTGATTTGTCAGAAATTGATTAATGGACAATGGCCATACTTTGGCACACATACTGTTGTAATATCACATATTCAACACCACCTATATCTAAGTCAACCCAATATCACATCCTACCCACAATAACGTTCGGCTAATTTGAAAAATGATAATATCGTCGTACATAGTTCACTGCATATATTTAAGTAATGACTCGCGGATTAATAGCTTCCATCGGGGTATGAACTACATCGGGCGTGGTTAGTGTGTAGAGGCCTAATGCCACCACGATAATGATACACACGCCTGAGGTAGTTCATACCATGATGGAAACTATTAACCCGCGAATCAACAACAACAACATTACTTGTATTTACATTACTTGTATTTACATTACTTGTATTTACATTACTTGTATTTACATTACTTGTATTTACATTACTTGTATTTACATTACTTGTATTTACATTACTTGTATTTACATTACTTGTATTTACATTACTTGTATTTACATTACTTGTATTTACATTAACTATTCTTTTCAATGACGCAATGAAAATGCATTTAGTCCAGATGTGCGACTTGCCGTGTGCCGGACCTGGGTAAATAGATCACACTAAGAACAGCGTAATCTATAAGACTTGCCTCTTGTGAGGAACGCTGCCCATTACTGCCAATGCGCATGCCCGTAACATCGACTATTAATGAGGAAAGTCATATGAAAATGGATGCAATCATGACATATACGTTCCTCGAAGGAAATGCAATAGCGATGCAAATAAAATAGTATACGGTTTATTGTCATTGAATATTTCTAGAGTATGGTGTAGCATGGAAGTGTCTCTCGACGCGATGAAATTTTCTCTAATTGAATGATGATGGTCCATGTTATATGCTTCCCCATCAGCCTGTAAACTATTCGTCTAAATGGCATATGATCATTGTTTTACGACAATGCTAGATCCAGGAAATGTGCATTACCCGTCATATATGTTGATTTTACATACACTCCATGACCACACAATACACACAGCCAGTAAATGTAAACACACCCAAAAATAATATAACAGTTTAATATGTACATTTTATTTGAATAATTCATCTCGCCATTTGTACCAATCATACCCATGGTGCTTTTGTTATCATGGGGTCGTATGGCGTCTCTCCAGCTATTAGTGTGGAGGAAGACACCGTGTGCCCTTGCGAGCAGTTTTCCAAGGACGAGTGGGCATGCTGGTAGAACCATCGACCTTCTGCAAACCAGCAAGATAGCATACTCGCATGAGGTAATTCGACATCACCAGTGCGATTCGAATCTGCAGCGGTGAGGGGCAAATTATTTCAACAACCTTAGCCACTCGGTAACGGAGGTACCACTCACTAGGGGCCGAAAGAGAACCACCATTTTACATGTGTACCTAGATACCTCGGCCATTTTACCCGTGTATCTAGACACTTTGGCCATTTTACCCGTGCACCTAGACACTTCGGCCATTTTACCCGTGTACCTAGAAATTTCGGCCATTTTACCCAATTATCTACACATGTTGGCCATTTTACACGTTTATCTGCACAATTCGGCCATTTTACCCAATTATTTACACATGTTTGCCATTTTACCCGTTATCTAGCACTTCGGCCATTTTACCTCAGGTACTTTACTATATATATATACTATTTTAATATTATATGTTTGGTTTCTATTGGATACTATTGAATGTGGATATGTAGGCCTCTCGGTCTGCCACGGGACATGTATTGGGAATTGAGAATAATAGATAACAGGTACTTTATATTCATTCCGTACTTGTTATTTTGTATGTTTCTGGGGGGTTGGTTATACTTTGATAAGCTTAAATTGTATTACTACCACACGAACGACCACATAATATATAGCCATTCATCAGCACAAACGAGAGTGATTAATATATTATTAAGTTATTGAAGATTGCTTCGAGATCGTTGTGAAATATATAACGTTAATACTCGACCAAAGTTATGTGATAAATTGTTTTATTTGGAGAGATGTGAGTCATATTATAAATATTGATTACGCAAAATCTTATGGAGATTTAAACTATGTCATGCTGTGTAACCAGAAAAGTAAGACAGTATTGGCTAAACGACCTCTCAAATATAAATGATAAACATGTTTTATGAAAAATATGAAACGTTCTCTTCTGGATGTTACTCTGACCAATTCTAGAAAGTTGTGTATGAAAACATTGAACTTTTCTACAGTGACTGTCACACTATGATCAGTACTGTTATAAATAATACTACACATGGACATGAAAACCCCCCAAAAGCAGTGCCTTAGTTTCACAAAATAACACATTGATACCTTCATTCATGGTAAAATGGCCGAAGTGTCTAGGTACACGAATAAAATGGCCGAAGTGTCTAGGTACACGAATAAAATGGCCGAAGTGTCTAGATACACGGGTAAAATGGCCGAAGTGTCTAGATACACAGGTAAGATGGCCGAAGTGTCTAGATAAACGTGTGTTGTTTTACACTGTCTTAGTTCATAGTTCACACTCATGCAGATGTTATCCGGAATGTAACAGGACGTGCTTCTTTAAATCGCTAGGATGGCGGACATTTTTCATAGAAACATATTCCACAGTCATGTGGTCCATCTCCGGAATGTTTGTGCATGTGTTTCTTCATAATGACGGACCAGTAAAATGTTTCATTACATAGCTCATAGGATTGTTCTCCGGTATATGCATGTTTATGACGATGTTGTACATGAACGTGCTAAGTTGGCTGAACACCATTTTACAAATTTCACTTTCATGTGGTCATTCAACTAACTGTTTGATCATGTGCCCTTTAAATGGCCAGGCTGATAAAGTCTTCATACAAATCCAACATTCATGAGGTCATTCTCCGGTATATATGCTTGTATATGTGCAGCTTGAAACTACCAGAATGGCGCACGTTTTATTACACAGTTGTCATCCATGTGGTCAGTCTCGGGTATGTATGCGTATAATTATGTTGCTATAAATGGCTAGACAGATTGAAAGCTTTATTACACAGACGGATATGTAGTCCAGTGGTAACACGCTGGACTGGTAATCCATGGATCACAGGTTCGATCCCCAGTCTGGCCCTAATAAAATTAACAGTCTTTCAGATGGGATGTTAAACCGAGGGCTCGTGTCGGTGCTTTACATCGTGTACGTAAAAGAAGCAGAGGAGTCTCTGTCTGTATCATGCACTATCTTCCAAAATAAAAATGAATAATCTCTTCAGGAGGCGTCCCTCATATAGGCAACCGGGTAGCGACGATAAATAAACGTAAAAACAAACACGCTTTATTACATATTTCACACTCATGTGACCGTTCTCCGTATACGTGTGCTGCTTCAATTTGTCAGATTTGGCAAACGTTTTATTACATAGTTCACACTCCTTCTCAAGTATGTATGCTGATATGTCGCTATAAATGAAGAGATTGGCTGAAAGCCTTATTACATACTTCAGACTCATGTGGCCGTTTTACGGTGTGTGTATGCGCATGTGTTGCTTCAAATAGGCAGATTGGGCAAACGTTTTATTACATAGTTCACATGCATGTGACCGTTCTCCAGTATGCATGAGCATATGCTGCTTAAAATTGCCAGACTGACTAAAAGCCTTATTACATATTTCACACTGATGTGGACGTTCTCCTGTATGTATGAGCATATGCCGCTTTAAATGGCCTGACTGACAAAAACCCTTATTACATATACCACACCCATACGGCCGTTCTTCATGTGGCCGTTCTCTGGTGTGCATGAGCATATGCTGCCTTAAAGTGACATACTGACCAAAGGCCTTATTACATTTTTCACACACGTGTGGCCGTTTTCCAGAATGCTTCAGCATATGTTTCTTTAAATTGCCAGAGTGACTAAAAGCCTTTTTACATATTTCACATTCATGCGGCTGTTCTCCAGTATGTATGAGCATATGCTGCTTTAAATTGCCAGAGTGACTAAAAGCCTTGTTACATATTTCACAATCATGTGGCCGTTCTCCAGAATGCTTCAGCATGTGTAGTTTTAAACTGCTAGACCGATTAAACTCCTTATTACATAGTTCACAAACGTGTGGCCGTTCTCCAGTATGTATGAGCATATGCTGCTTTAAAGTGACATACTGACCAAAGGCCTTATTACATTTTTCACAAACGTGTGGCCGTTTTCCAGAATGCTTCAGCATATGTTTCTTTAAATTGCCAGAGTGACTAAACGCCTTATTACATATTTCACACTCATGTGGCCGTTCTCCAGTATGTATGAGCATATGCTGCTTTAAAGTGCTAAATTGACTAAAAGCCTTGTTACATATTTCACACTCATGTGGCCGTTCTCCAGTATGTATGAGCATATGCTGCTTTAAATTGCCAGACTGACTAAAGGCCTTATTACATATGTCACACTCATGTGGCCGTACTCCAGTATGTTTGACCATGTGCTGCCTCAAACCGACAGAGTGCGAAAATGTGTTATTACATAGTTCACACTGATGTGGTCGTTCTCCAGTATGTATTAGCATATGCTGCTTTAAATTGCCAAACTGACTAAAAGCCTTGTTACATATTTCACACTCATGAGGCTGTTCTCCGGTATGTATGAGCATATGTTTCTTTAAATTGCTAGTATGGTTAAACTCCTTATTACATAGTACACACACGTGTTGCCGTTTTCCGGAATTACTGGGCGTGTCCTGCTTTATATTCCTAGACATTCTGACAATCCTTAATTATATAAGTATTGTATTATATGAATTATCTGCACTATGAGTTGACAATGTACGTAATTTCTTACACAATATTGAATTCTAATATCCAGTTCACAATTTGAATAGAACATACACGTGGATATTATTAATATGATATTTCCTCTAATATTTTTCTAGTGGATGTTAAATTGATTAACCGTAGGGAAATAACACGAATATATTCAAGGTACAAATAATTAAACAAATTCCTCATGTAGACCTGTACGTGTACACATCCAGTTTCATATCCTGTAAGTAAACAACATAACTATTCATTAATCAAAAATACATGTCTGAACAATTATTAGCCATTCTAAACCCTCCTAATAATAAGTCATTGTCAGGAAGACATTATCGTCATCATCAAGACATCACCGCCCACTCCACCGCCCCCTCCACCGCCACCACTGGAATACATATCCGTATGTAAACTTATGAGGATCGTTTAATAATACTATATTGCATTGTATACAAATATACAACAATACGAGACAGGGTTCTCGCTGTCGGTCGCATTTGTCGCCAAATGCGTATACAAATTAAAGCTGCCTCCAAAGATATTCAGTTGGCGAAAATCCTTGCCGCATGCCATAAATATCGGCAAAATAACATTGTCCAAGCAACATAAGCGGCCGAAAATAGATGAAAGTGAAGGTCGCGCGTGCGGTCAAGCGTGAAATGATGACAAGTGTTTGTTTACAGTTTGGAGACCAGCTTTTGCATGCGTGATTGCATGGGGTGTTGAAAAGTTGGTGATATTTTAATTACGGATAATTGGATTAAATGACGGTCTTTAATCTTACAACTGATTCATCAAGTGTGCATGTGTTCGCTGACACAATATTTGCAACATATTAAGAAAATGAAAAGAATGGCCGCTTATGATGTTACAGGCATCGTATACAATGTACGAACAATTAAAGGAAGGTAAGTGTTTGTTTGATCTAAATAAAAGCACATCAATTGATACGGTAATTGAAATATTGATAATCCAGGGATCGGAGGTTCGACAAACCGTATGACCCTAACAAATATAACAATCTTTCAGATGGGACATTAAACCGAGGTCTCGTGTCGGTGATGTACACAGTGCAAGTAAAAGAACCAGATGAAAATCTAAAATGACTAATCTCTTCAGGAGGCGTCACTCATATGGGCAATAGGCAACGACGATAAATAAACGTAAAACACACACATTGTCGCATGGAAACACCAGCGGGCACTCTGGAATGGGTCTCTGTCTGTATCATTCAACTGGTAGCGACGCCAAATAAACGTAAAACACACACACAAAGTGTCACAAAATGTCGACTCCAAGTAAATCTCTAAAACGTAAACCTGATGGTTCCATAGGAACACCGACTTCTAAAATTGCTACAACTAAAACTGCTAATGATCCTGTGATTTGAAAATGTGTTCCATGTTTGAGTTCTGATGGACAGTTAATGTAAAGTCTGTATAAAGTGTCAGTTCAGCAACACGTTCACACGTGGATGCAGTATTATTAAGAAGGAATCAATCGACAAGCACACGAAAACCAACGGCATAAAATGGTTAAGAATTTAATAGTAAATAATATTGCATCAATTGAAAATTTGTGTTATGCTTTTGTTATGTTAAAATGGATTCTAAATAGGATTATATAATACGGATATTATATAGAAGACAGGAAGGTAATATTTTTTTTATCTATTTTGTATATATAGATAACATTACTCACTTCCATAGTACTCAATCCTTCACCAGGTTTAACTATCAAAATCAAGGCGGTCCGAGTCAACATATGAAATCCATTATAAAAATTATCATTCTCTAGTTTTAGTTTGTTGATTTCAAGAAATAGTTCGCCTTATCCATTTATTTATAACAATATGTCACAGTATATCGACAGTTTCCGTCGAAATAGTTCATGAAAGCTGGAGATTTAAGTGTTTGCAAATATATACTGTACATACAACAATAAAATATTATCAGAAATAAAATATAATTACATGTGTGCAGATGGTGACGTTCGGATAAGGGAGATAAGTATGCATGCGATTCATGAAATGAAATGGCTGGGATCCGGTATGTATTATGATGGTCACTGTACTCGGGTATCTGCACTTTCTTCCAATTCGTCTGGGAGGTATTCATTCTTGTCGACTAGTCTCAACTTCATCTATCAGTATGTGTGTGTTTTACGTTTATTTATCGTCGCTAAAGGTTGCCCATTTGAGCGACGCCTCGTGAAGAGATTAGTCATTTTAGAGTGTTGGAGGATAGTTCAATGCTACAGAGAGACACCCATTACAGAGTATCCTATAGTTCTTTTACGTGCACGGATTAAGCACCGACACGAGACCTCGGTTTAAAGTCCCAACTGGAAGACTGTTAATTTTATTAGGACCAGACGTGGGATCTAACCTGAGTTCCCTGGATTTAGTCCAAAGTGGTATATATCAATCGCACAATTTAGCGACATACCTCTCAATTTCTGCGTTTGGTAATACATTAAAAACACGTTGGGTGCTGAGGTATGTATATATTGCCGATTATATATCATAAGCCAAACTGTACGTGACAAGCCACTCAGATTACAGGAAATGTGTAATTTCAAAAAGTGTTAGTTAACTTTTGATGTATACACGTACATGTTTTATGGTCTCCGTGGCAGAGTAGCAAGGGTAATTGGCTTCACATCATATGCCACTCACCGCTGTACAAATCCCAAATGAAAGCTCAATATAATTGGTTTAATTTGAAATATATACCACCAACTTTAGATGTACATAGCTGCTTTCACCTAAATGTATCATCAGGCGCGTAGCTACCTGTAAGCAGCATACACATTGTTCAAAATATTGAAACATAAAAAAATAAAATAAGCATTTAAAATTAATATTTTGCAATAATGCTGACTATGTTAAGAAACAAATGCATTCACATTGTATTAACTTGTGTGTATCGATAATGTTTTCGAACAGCATACATATTCATGTTGTTGATATAATTATAAATAAAAACTAACATAATTAATTATTTGCTTAAAATCTTGTTTACTGAAGTTCCGCCGCGTAGATACCACATCTATCTCATTCTGCTGCTGAATTGCCTATTAGATTGCAGCATAGACGTTCTAGCAAAACAAAATGTCCAGGGGGAGGGGCACATTTGTCAATTGAAAAACATTTGATTCCCCCAAGTGGTTTCATGAGGGCAGACATATTAACGCTACGCTTCGTTTTAAAATTTATTATATTAAATATTGACCCAGGTACGATGCTTAGTAACTAGAGTTTGAAAATGTGTCATTAAGTGATGTCAATGATATAGACTGCTGTATCATATGCAAAGATACGGACATTGGAACGCCTGTCTATCTAGGCTAGGAACTCCAGAAGACACAGTAATATGTTTTGAACGTAGGCTATACAATTAAGGAAAACTGACTGGAAACACACAGTATTATATTTCTCTCATGTACATGTGTATAACATGGTGGTATACTGGAGTGGATCTATACAGATACATGAGCGTGACATCATAATTGTGACGTATGTGTGTTTTTAGATATTATTAATATAATTCTATGATATTCGTTTTTAAGGTTTCCATTGTGGGGGGTTAACTGAAAAATGTATATGTCAAGCAAGGCTGCGTACTCGCCCCTACACTTTTCGGCATCTGCTTTGCCATGCTGTTCAGGCACGCTTTCAAGAGAGCTACAGAAGGAGTCTACCTTCACGCCAGATCTGACGGCATGCTCTTTAACATCACCCGTCTACAGGCAAAGTTCAAGACAAGATAAGTCCTCATCAGAGACATGCTATTTGCCGACGACGCTGCACTTGCTGTCCATACTAAAGAACAGATCCAGTCACTGATGGACCGTTTCTCAGCAGCTGGCGACATCTTCAGTCTAACCATCAGTTTGAAGAAGAACCAAGTCATCTGCCAAGGAACTGCCATCCCACCCGCCATTGTCATCGGAGACTATCAGCTTGGGGTCGTCAGCCAATTTACATTCCTGGGTTCCACAGCCATGAACAACCTCTCGCTCGTTGAGCTGGACAAACGTATTAGCAAATCCTCCTCCACCCTCTTCAGGCTAAGCAAGAATGTGTGGTAAAACAGACAGCTGACAAAAACACCAAGATAGCGGTGTACAAGGCTTGCTTCATCAGCACACTCATCTATGGACGCGAGTCATGGACAACATACGTCACTCAAGAGCGAAAACTGCAAGTTTTCCATCTCCGCTGCCTGCGATGCATCCTAGGCATATACTGGCAGGACAAGGTCACCAACAATGAGGTCCTCAGCAGAGCCGGCATCCCATATATGTACACATTACTCCACCAACGCCGACTCGGACACGTACGACGGATGGACGACTGTCGCAAATGATCTGTTGTATGGTGAACTGGCCGCAGGGCACATATACAAAGGTCGACCCCAACTTCGCTTCAAGGATGTCTGCAAACGAGATATGAAAGCGCTGGGGATGGACACCACCAACTGGGAAACACTCGCAGCAAACAGATTAGCGCAGAGACAACAGCTGTCAACGGGCTTAAAGACGGGAGAACTCGCTCTACAAGCAGCCTCTGACGACAAACGCAGGAGGAGGAAAGCCAAACAGTGGGAGCCGCCACGAACTGCATCGCCTTCCAGTGACTCTGTTTTCACGAACGAAGGCTGCAACCGCCACTGCAGGTCACGCATAGGGCTGTAGAGCCACAACAGACGGTGCTCATCTTTAGACTCAACGGGTGTAAATTACATAGTCTGACAAGACTGACGGATGCCGAAGATTTTTGAGGGGCGGGGGAGTATTTGTATACATGTTTTCATCCCCGCGAGGGGTTTGATATTAGAGGAAGATAGAGGGATCTTTCTAGACCATAAATATAATTCCAATGTATTATTCATAATAACACATTAGCACATGGTTGAGGTCTAATTAAAGCATTCCCTGTATATAGCTGTATAATTAACTATGTCTATCGATGTAGAGAGGACCACACAGGAGAGCGGCCTCACAAGTGTGGACTATGTAATACAGTTTTAGCCGGTCTTGCAGTTTGAAGAAACACATGCTCATACATACAGGAGAACGGCCTCACAAGTGTGGAATATTTAATACAGTTTTAGCCGGTCTGGCAGACTGTTTGCAGGAGCTCATGCTCAAACATTCCGGAGAATGACTGCATGAGTGTGAATTATGTACAGAATATTGAGTGTAAAGCAGCACATACTCACACATATCCGAATAACATGAATGCATGTGCAACAATTAAGTGTTTGTTTATTAGTGCCCTATTTAAAGGGCCAGCTATTTCTTACCTTTTTTGAGGCCGTTACTGGGTAAACCCGTTTATTTCTAAAGCATACATACACAGCAGTATGCAAAATACATATTTCATACAAATTAAACATAATAATATCTCTCTAATGGTCTTTTATATACGTTTGAAAAATAGAATGCCATTTCTGAATTATGAGGCACCTCTTTTTATGAACACCAATTCTTCCCGAATCTTATGTTTGTATGCAAGGCGCCAGGTTGGTTTGCAATCGGTAATCATTATTTAACTAGCTGGCCGCTGACCAAACACCCATATCAGAACGAACGATTGACTAGGTTCGAACCTTCGACCTCACAATCCGTAGGCGGACTCCTTAACCACTAGGCCACGGAGACGTGTCCATGCATGTCAGACATCTGACAAGTGTATACATTTGACGAGGGACAAGCATAACACTCCGCACAACTACCACTATAGTGTTAAATATATAAGACGGATATCGGTGGCTATGGTAGTTTAAATCCGGACACGTTTGCTTCATTGCTTGAAGTTTGTCTTGCACTCATTTGCTATACAATACAGTCTACATCCGTCATGTCGAATTCCGTCGGACCGAACACAATACTTTGACATAACCGACATTTGACTTAACGAAATTCGATATAAACGAAGCCAGTTATATTTAATATGATAGTGTCTGAAACGGGACTTTGACCCGACTTCGAGATAACCGCAGAATTCGACATAACCAATTTTGACATAACGGATGTAGACTGTACATAAATAAACAGTAGAAGTTAATGTGGTTATCTTATTATTATCTCTTAGATCTACATGTTAATATACATGTTAATAAATTATGAATACTGCCAGTCATATAATCGTAACATAAACAGTGCTTGTTTAAACATATATAACTTCTAACCAATTCAACCCGGGTTCGATCCTCGGACCGGGAGGTATGCGAAATGGTACGGTGGTCAGCAGATCGGACAGTTGGGTTATTCAAATCCCACTGGCGGTGTCGAATATTTTCGTGTGAGGAAGCTATCCAGCTTGCGAAAGATGTATGGTTGAAACAGAATGACCGTCTTTGTCTGAATCGTTGTTTCGAGGGGCACTAAGGGTTTTCACTCGCCAGACATATTAGAAACATGGCCTGAACTATTGTTGGGACATTGAGCCCCCTAAAATAAATAAAACAAAATACAGCTTAATGCAATCACATAAAGGTGAAATGTCCCAGAAAAGAAACATTCGAATTTCACATCGAATTTTGGAATATAGTTGAACATGTAATATACATGTACAATAAATATTACCCGGCAGTTTATTAAATCACGTATAAGACAGAATTACTGAATCAGAACTGTGTGTATTACGCCTATTTATCGTCGCTACTGGTCGAAGTATCTGAGGTAAAATGTGTCTTGATAACGGGTAAAATGGCCAACATGTGTAGATAATTGGATAAGATGGCCGAAGTGTCTAGGTACACGGGTAAAATGGCCGAAGTGTCTAGGTACACGTGTGATGTTTTACACTGTCTTAGTTCATAGTTCACACTCATGCAGATGTTTTCCGGAATGTATGAGCACGTGCTTGTTTAAATCGCTAGGATGGCGGACATTATTCATAGAAACATATTCCACAGTCCATGTCAGGAATGTTTAGGCATGTGTTTCTTCATAATGACAGACCAGCAAAAAGCTTCATTACATATTTCACATACATAGGATTGTTCTCCGGTAAATGTATGTATATGACGATGCTGTACATGCAAGTGCTAAGCTGACTGAGCGCCATTGTACACATTTCACTTTCATGTGGTCATTCAGCTAAATGTTTGATCACGTGCCCTTTAAATTGCCAGGTTGACAAAGTCTTCATACAAATCCAAAATTCATGAGGTCGTTCTCCGGTATATATCCTTGTATACACCTGTGCAGCTTGAAACTACCAGAATGGCAAACGTTTATTACACAGTTGACACTCATGTGGTCAGTCTTGGGTATACATGTATGCTGCTATGCCGCTTTAAATGAGTAGACTGGGTGAAAGCCTTAGTACATACTTCACACTCATATGGCCGTTCTCCAGTATGCATGAGCATATGCTGCTTACAATTGCCAGACTGACTAAAAGCCTTATTACATATTTCACACTGATGTGAACGTTCTCCAGTATGTATGAGCATATGCCGCTTTAAATGGCCTGACTGACTAAAACCCTTATTACATATACCACACCCATACGGCCGTTCTCCATGTGGCCGTTCTCTGGTGTGTATGAGCATATGCTGTTTTAAAGTGACATGCTGACCAAAGGCCTTATTACATTGTTCACACACGTGTGGCCGTTTTCCAGAATGCTTCAGCATATGTTTCTTTAAATTGCTAGAGTGACTAAAAGCCTTGTTACATATTTCGCATTCATGTGGCCGTTCTCCAGTATGTATGAGCATATGCTGCTTTAAAGTGCAAGACCGACTAAACCCCTTGTTACATATTTCACAATCATGCGGCCGTTCTCCAGAATGCTTCAGCTTGTGCCGCTTTAAACTGCTAGACTGATTAAACTCCTTATTACATAGTCCACACACGTGCGACCGTTTTCCGGAATGACTGGGCGTGTCCTGCTTTATATTCCTAGACATTCTAACAATCCTTAATTATATAATTATTGTGTGATATGAATTATCTGCACTATGAGTTGACAATGTACCTATTTCTTACACAATATTGACATCTAATATCCAGTTCACAATTTGAATAGAAGAAATGGAAATTATTAAGTAAACAAGAGAATCGGAACATGATATTTCCTCAAATATTTTTCTAGTGGATGTTAAATTGATGATCCGTAGGGAAATAACACGAATATATTCAAGGTACAAATAATTAAACAAATTCCTCATGTTTATCTGTACACATCCAGTTTCATCTCCTGTAAGTAAACAACATAATTTTATTAACTATTCATTAATCACAAATACATGTCTCAACAATTATTAGCCATTCTAAACCCTCTTTATACTAAGTCATTGTTAGGAAGACATTATCGTCATCATCAAGAAACCACCGCCCCCCCCCCTGATTAATTAAGTGTGCATATGTTCGCTGACACCAACCTCCGTAAGAAACTGCCAACTTTTTCATATAAATGAGACATGGTCTGAGCGGGGCTCGAACCCATGACCATCAGAGATGATAGCTTACAGTGGTATACAAGTCAGCGACCGTAACCACTAGACCACGTAGGCGGTGCTCACACAATATTTACAACATATTAAGAAAATGAAAAGAATGGCCACTTATGATGTTACAGGTGTCGTATACAATGTACGAACAATTAAAGGAAGGTAAGTGTTTGTTTGATCTAAATAAAAGCACATCAATTGATATGGTAATTGAAATATCGATAATTAGTTGAAATAGTTTAATTATCATGCTTCGTCTCTGCTATATAAGAAACAAATTTTACTATTGTCCCATGAAAAGACGGATCTGTATTCCAGTGGTAACACGCTGGACTGGTAATCCAGGGATCACACGTTCGATCCCCCGTCTGGCCCTAATAAAATTAACATTCTTTCAGATGAGAAATTAAACCGAGATATCGTGTCTGTGCTCTACACCGTACACGTGAAAGAACCAGAGGAGACTCTGGAATGGGTCACTGTCTGTATCTTTGCACTATCCTCCAAAAATCTAAAATGACTAATCTCTTCAGGAGGCATCGCTCATATGGGCAACCGGCAGCGACGATAAATAAACGTAAACAAAATTGTCCCATGACACAGACTTATCTGTAGCCCAGTGGTAACACGCTGGACTGGTAATCCAGGGATCACAGGTTCGACAAACCGTATGACCCTAATAAATTTAACAGTCATTCTGATGGGACATTAAACCGAGGTCTCGTGTCTGTGCTGTACACAGTGCAAGTAAACGAACCAGATGAGAGTCTGTAATGGATATCTGTCTGTATCATTGCACTATCCTCCAAAAATCTAAACAGACTAATCTCTTCACTCATATGCACAATAGGTAGCGACGATAAATAAACGTAAAACACACACATTGTCGCATGGAAAACACCAGAGGACACTCTGGAATGGGTCTCTGTCTGTATCATTTCACTATCCTCCAAAAATCTAAAATGACTAATCTCTTCAGGAGGCGTCGCTCATAGGGGCAACTGGTAGGGACGACAAATGAATGTAAAACACACACAAATTGTCACAAAATGACGATTCCAAGTAAATCTCTAAAACGTAAACATGATGGTTTCACAGGAACACCGACTTCTAAAATTGCTAGAACTAAACCCGCTAATTATCCTGTGATTAGAAACTTTCAAGATTCCTGGCTGACAAATATTCCAGTTTTGAGTTCTGATGGACAGTTAATGTAAAGTCTGTATACAGTGTCAGTTCAGCAACACTTTCACACGTGGATGCAGTATTATTAAGAAGGAATCAATCGACAAGCACGTGAAAACCAACGGTATAAAATGGTTACGAATTTAATAGTAAATAATATTGTTCATTAATTATGTTTTGTTAAAATGGATTATAAATAGGATTTTATAAGACGGATATTATATAGAAGACAGGAAGGTAATAATTTTTTATCTATTTTGCATATAAAATTACTCACTTACGCAGTCTTTCACCATGCTTAACTGTCAAAACCAAGGTGTTCCGAGTCAACACATGAGATCCATTATAACAATTATCATTATCTGGTTTTAGTTAGTTGGTTTCAAGAAATAGTTCGCCTTATCCATTTATTTATAAGAATATGTCACAGTATATCGACAGTTTCCGTCGGAATAGTTCATGAAAGCTGGAGGTTCAAGTGTTTGCAAATATATACTGTACATACAACAATAAAATATTATCAGAAATAAAATATACTTACATGTGTGCATATGGTGTCGCTAAGGAAAGGGAGATAAGTATGCAAGCGTATCGTGAAAATGAAATGGTTTGGATCCGGTAATGATGGTCACTGTACATTTTAGATTGTTGGAGGATAGTTTAATGATGCAGAGAGACACCCATTCCAGAGTATCCTCTAGTTCTTTTACGTGCACGGTGCAAGCACCGACACGAGACCTCGGTTTAAAGTCCCAACTGGAAGACTGTTAATTTTATTAGGACCAGACGTGGGATCTAACATGAGTTCCCTGGATTTAGTCCAAAGTGGTATATATCAACCGCACAATTTAGCGGCATACCTCTCAATTTCTGCGTTTGGTAATACATTAAAAACACGTTGGGTGCTGAGGTATGTATATATTGCCGATTATATTTCATAAGCCAAACTGTACGTGACAAGCCAATCTGATTACAGGAAATGTGTAATTTCAAAAAGTGTTAGTTAACTTTGATGTATACACGTACATGTTTTATGGTCTCTGTGGCAGAGTAGCAAGGGTAATTGGCTTCACATCATATGCCACTCACCGCTGTTCAAATCCCCAAATGAAAGCTCAATATAATTGGTTTAATTTGAAATATATTTCACCAACTTAAGATGTACACAGCTGCTTTCGCCTAAATGTATCACCAGGCGCGTAGATACCTGTAATGCATACACATTGTTCAAAATATTGAAATAATAAAAAAATAAAATATGCATTTAAAATTAATATTTTGCAATAATCCTGACTATGCTAAGAAACAAATACAATCACATTGTATTAAATTGTTCGTATCGATAATGTTTTCGAACAGCACACATATTCATATTGTTGATATATAAATAAAAACTAACATAAATAGTATTTGCTTAAAATCTTGTTTACTGAAGTTCCGCCGCGTAGATACCACATATATTTCATTTTGCTTCTGAATTTCCTCTTATATTGCAGCATAGACGTTCTAGCAAAACAAAATATCCAGGGGAATGGGCATGCCCTTTGACCCTCTAGCTTGTTTGCGTACACATTGAAACGTACCTAGCTACGCACCTTGTCACATTCGAATTTAATTAAATAGTTCAGATGTTAAGGGCACATTTGTCAATTGACATACATTTGGTTCCCCCAAGTGGTTTCATGAGGACAGAAATATTAACGCTACGCTTCGTTTTATAATTTATTATATTAAATATTGGCCAAAGTACGATGTTTAGTAACTAGAGTTTGAAAATGTGTCACTAAGTGATGTCAGTGATATAGATTGCTGTATCATCTGCAAAGATACGGACATTGGAACTGGATGTCTATATAGGTTAGAAATAGCAGACGTCCAAGTACGGATCCTTGCGGAACTCCAGAAGACACAGGAATATGTTTTGAACGTAGGCTATGCAATTAAGGAAAACATACATTCATATAGTATTATATTTCTCACATGTACATGTGTATAACATGATGGTATACTGGAGTGGATCTATACAGATACATGAACGTGTAATCATAATTGTGACGTACCGTACGTGTATTTTTAGATATTATTAATATAATTCTATGATATTCGTTTTTAATGTTTCCATTGTTGGGGCGGGGGGGGGGTAGTGGGTTAACTGAAAACAATGTAAATGTCAAGCAAGGCTGCGTACTCGCCCCCACACTTTTCGGCATCTTCTTTGCCATGCTGTTCAGGCAAGTCCTCATCAGAGACATGCTATTTGCCGACGACCCTGCACTTGCTGTCCATACTAAAGAACAGATCCAGTCATTGGTGGACCGTTTCTCAGCAGCTGGCGACCTCTTCAGCCTAACCATAAGTTTGAAGAAGACCCAAGTAATGTACCAAGGAACTGCCATCCCACACGCCATTGTCATGGGAGACTATCAGCTTGAGGTCGTCAGCCAAGTTACATTCCTGGGTTCCACCAGCTACGAAAAACCTCTCGCTCGTTGTGGAGCTTGACAAACGTATTGGCAAATCCTCCTCCACACTCTTCAGGCTCAGCAAGAATGTGTGGTAAAACGACAGCTGACAACCAACACCAAGATAGCGGTGTACAAGCACATTCATCTATGGACGCGAGTCATGGACAACATACATCACTCAAGAGCGAAAACTGCAAGTGTTCCATCTCCGCTGCCTGCGATACATCCTAGGCATATCCTGGCAGGACAAGGTCACCAACAACGAGGTCCTCAGCAGAGCCGGCATACCATCTATGTACACATTACTCCACAAACGCCGACTACGCTGGCTCGGACACTCTAGCCTCTGACACAAACGCAGGAGGAGGAAAGCCAAACAGTGGGAGCCGCCACGAACTGCATCGCCTTCCAGTGACTCTGTTTTCACGAACGAAGGCTGCAACCGCCACTGCAGGTCACGCATCGGGCTGTACAGCCACAGCAGACGGTGCTCATCTTTAGACTCAACGGGCGCAAATTCCATAGTCTGACAAGACTGACGGATGCCGAAGATTGTTGGGGGGGGGGGTAGTGGGTTAACTGAAAAAAATGTATCGTTCCTGCAATGAAAATATGTAACCGAATATGACAGTATTTGCATAGATGTTTGCATCCCCGCGAGGGGTTTGACATTAAAGGAAGATAGAGGGATCTTTCTGGACCATAAACATAATTCCAATGTATTATTCATAATAGCACATTAGCACATAGTTGAGGTCTAATTAAAGCATTCCCTGTATATAGCTGTATGATTAACTATGTCTATCGATGTAGAGAGGACCACACAGGAGAGCGGCCTCACAAGTGTGGACTATGTAATACAGTTGAGCCCGTCTGGCAGCTTGAAGAAGCACATGCTCATACACACAGGAGAACGGCCTGACAAGTGTGGAATATGTAATACAGTTGAGCCCGTCTGGCAGTTTGAGGAAGCACAGGCTCATACATACAGGAGAACGGATTCACAAGTGTGGAATATGTAATACAGTTTTTAGCCCGTCTGGCAGTTTGTTTGCAGGAGCTCATGCTCAAACATTCCGGAGAATGACTGCATGAGTGTGAGTTATGTACAGAATATTGAGTCTAAAACAGCATATACTCACATTTATCCGAATAACATGAATGCATGTGCAAAAATTAAGTGTTTGTTTATTAGTGCCCTATTTAAAGGGCCAGCTATTTCTTACCTTTTTTGAGGCCGTTACTGGGTAATTACCCCGTTTATTTCTAAAGCATACATACACAGCAGTATGCAAAATACATATTTCATACAAATTAAACATAATAATATCTCTCTAATGATCCTTTATATACGTTTGAAAAATAGAATGCCATTTCTAACTTATGAGGCACCTCTTTTTATGAACACCAATTCTTCCCGAATCCTATGTTTGTATGCAAGGCGCCAGGTTGGTTTGCAATCGGTAACCATTACTCAACTAGCTGACGGCTGACCAACCGCCCATATCAGAACGAACCATTGACTAAGTTCGACCTCACGATCCATAGGCGGACGCCTTAACCACTAAGCCATGGAGACGGTGTCCATGCATGTCAGACATCTGACAAGTGTATACATTTGACGAGGGACAAGCATAACACTCCGCACAACTACCACTATAGTGTTAAATATATAAGACGGATATCGGTGGCTATGGTAGTTTTAATCGGGACACGTTTGCTTCATTGCTTGGAGTTTGTCTTGCAATCATTTGCTATAGAATACAGTCTACATCCGTTATGTCGAATTCCGTCGCACCGAATACAATACATCGACATTACCGACATTTGACTTAACGAAATTCGATATAAACGAAGCCAGTTATATGTAATATGATAGTGTCTGAAATGGGACTATGACCCGACTTCGAGATAACCGTAGAATTCGACATAATCAATGTTGACATAACGGATGTAGACTGTACATAAATAAACAGTAGAAGCTAATGTGGTTATCTTATTAGTGTCTCTTAGATCTACATGTTAATATACGATGTTTGTTTAAATTATGAATACTGCCAGTCATATAATCGTAACATATACAGTGCTTGTTTAAACATATATAACTTCTAACCAATTCAACCCGGGTTCGATCCTCGGACCGGGAGGTATGTGAGATGGTACGGTGGTCGGCAGATCGGACAGTTGGGTTATTCAAATCCCACTGGGGTGTCGAATTATTTCGTGTGAGGAAGCTATCCAGCTTGCGGAAGATGTGTGGTTGAAACCGAATGACCGTCTGTGTATGAATCGTTGTTCCGAGAGGCACTAAGGAAGATGTGTGGTTGAAACCGAATTATTTCGTGTGAGGAAGCTATCCAGCTTGCGGAAGATGTATGGTTGAAACCGAATGACCGTCTGAATCGTTGTTCCGAGGGGCACTAAGGGTTTTCCCTCGCCAAACATATTAGAAACATGGCCTGAACTATTGTTGGGAATTTGAGCCCCCCAAAATAAACAAAACAAAAAACAGCTTAATGCAATCACATAAAGGGGAAATGTCCCAGAAAAGAAACATTAGAATTTCACATCGAACTTTGGAACATAGTTGAACATGTAATAAAAAGGTGTAATAAATATTACCCGGCAGTTTAATAAATCACGTACAGTCTACATCTGTTATGTCGAAATCCGTCGGAACGAACAAAATTGATTTAACGAAATGTTATATAAAGTTATAAACAGATCCACTTATATGTAAAATGATGGTGTCTGAAACGGGACTTTGATCTGAATTAGAGATAACCGGATAATTCGACATCCGATTTTCATATAACGGATGTAGACTGTATATCATAGAATTACTGATTCAGAACTAGGAACAACAACATACTATATACTGAGGGATCAAAGATCGCTCATTCATTGAGACTTGACCCCCGACGTGTACCCGTAACCCTTAACGTGTACCGAAATGTTGTGAATTTGTATTACAAATTTTGCGGATGTACTACATACTTGTAGAAATACTTGTCAGAAATCGATTAATGAACAATGTTCATAATTTGGCACACATACTCTATTAATATCACATATTCAACACCACCTATGTCTCGGTCAATCCAATATCGCACCCTGCCCACAATAACGTTCGGCTCAAATTACCCGAAAATGACAATAACGTCGTACATGTACATACATTTAAGGGTTAATAGCTTCCATCGGGGTATGAACTACATCGGGCGTGGTTAGTTTGTGGAGGCCGAATGCCACTACGCTAATGTTAAACACGCCTGATGTAGTTCACACCCCGATGGATACTATTAAACCGCGAGTCATTACTTGTATTTACATTAATTATTCTTTTCAATGACGAATTGAAAATAAGCACATCGTGCATTTAAAATGCGTTTAGTCCAGAATTGCGACTTGCCGTGTGCCGGATTTAGGTAAATATATCACACTAAGAACAGCGTAATCTATAAGACACGCATTTTCTTGTGAGGAACGCTGTCCATCACTGCCAATGCGCATGCCCGTAACTTCGACTATTAATGAGGACAGTCGTATGAAAATGGATGCAATCACGGCATATACGTGCATCGAGTTAAATGCAATAGCGATGCAAATAAAATAGTATACGGTTTATTTTCATTGACTATTTCTAGAGGATGGTGTAGCATGGAAGTGTCTCTCGACACGATGGATATTTCTCTAATTGAATGATGATGGTCCATGTTGTATGCTTCCCCCATCAGTCTGTAAACTATTCGTCAACAAGTCATATGATCATTGTTTTACGACAATGCTAGATCAGGGAAATGTGCATTACCCGTCATATATGTTGATATTACATACACTGCATAACCACAAAATACACACAGCCAGTAAATGTAAACACACCCAATAATAATGTAGCAGTTTAATATGTACCTTTTATTTGAATAATATACCTCGCCATTAGTATCAATCATACCCTTGGTGGTTTTGATATCATGGGGTCATATGGCGTATCTCTAGCTATTATTGTGGAGGGAGACACCGTGTGCCCTTGCGAGCAGTTTCCCAAGGACGATTGGGCATGCGGGTAGAACCGTCGACCTTCTGCAAACTAGCAGGATAGCATCTCGCTTCATTACATAGTTCACTCTCATATGATTGTGCTCCGGTATATGCATGTATATGTATATGACGATGTTGTACGTGAAAGTGCTAAGCTAGCTAAGCGCCATTGTACACATTTCACTTTCATGTGGTCATTCAACTAAATGTTTGATCACTTGCCCTTTAAATTGCCAGACTGACAAAGTCTTCATACAAATCCAACATTCATGAGGTCGTTCTCCGGTATATATGCTTGTATATGTGCAGCTTGAAACTACAAGAATGGCAAACGTTTTATTACACAGTTGACACTCATGTGGTCAGTCTCGGGTATGTATGCGTATATGCTGCTTTAAATGGATACACAGACTGAAAACTTTATTTTATACCCTCGTGGCGATGGATTACATCAGAAATGATGTCTCGAGAGTGATTAATATAAGTTATAACAACTTGTTTCGCAATCGAGCTAAAATAAATTTGTATAAACTAAAGCTTTATTACATAGTTCACACTCATGTGGCCTTTATCCTGTATGCGTATACACGTGCTGCTTCAAATTGTCAGATTGTGCAAACGTTGTATTACATAGTTCAAACTCAGTTCGTTCTCAAGTGTGTATGAGCATATGCCGCTTTAAAGTGCCAGAATGACTAAATCCCTTATTACATACTTCACACTTATGTGGCCGTTCTCCAGTATGTATGAGCATATGCCGCTTTAAAGTGTCATAATGCCTAAAACCCTTATTACATATTTCACACTCATATGGCCGTTCTCCAGTATGTATGAGCATATGCCGCTTTAAAGTGCCAAACCGACTAAACGTCTTGTTACATATTTCACACTCGTGCTGCCGTTCTCCAGAATGCTTCAGCATGTGCTGCTTTAAATTACTAGAATGATTAAACGCCATATTACATATTTCACATTCATGTGGCCGTTCTCCAGTATGTATGAGCATATGCTGCTTTAAATTGTTAGAACTGTAAAACGCAATATTACATAGTCCACAAACGTGCGGCCGTTCTCCAGAATGCTTCAGCATGTGGCGTTTTAATTTGCTAGATTGATTAAACGCCTTATTGCATAGTTCACAAACGTGTGGCCGTTCTCCAGAATGCTTCAGCATGTGCAGCTTTAAAGTGATAGACTGATTAAACGCCTCATTACATATCTCACATTCATGTGGCCGTTCTCCGGTATGTATGAGCATATGCTGCTTTAAAGTGCAAGACTGACTAAAAGCCTTATTACATATTTCACAAACGTGTGGCCGTTTTCCAGAATGCTTCAACATGTGTCGCTTTAAACTGCAAGACTGATTAAACGATTTATTACATAGTTCACATTCATGTGGCCGTTCTCCGGTATGTATGAGCATATGCTTCTTTAAATTGCTAGACTTGTTACACGCCTTATTACATAGTACACACACGTGTAGCCGTTTTCCGGAATTACTGGGCGTGTCCTGCTTTATATTCCTAGACATTATGAGAATCTTTAATTATATAATTATTTTGTTACAATATTTTGAATTCTCTACACGATGAGTTGACAATATACCTAATTTCTTGCACAATATTGACTTCTGATATCGAGTTGTTCACAATTTCAATAGAAAATACAAGTGGAATTAAACCAGAGAAGTAAACCTGAGAATCGGAACATGATATTTCCTCTAATATTTTTCTAGTGGATGTTAAATTGATGTTCCGTAGGGAAATAACACGAATCTGTTCATGGTACAAATAATTAAACACATTCCTCATGTAAATCTGTACGTGTACACAGCAGGTTTCATCTCCTGTACGTAAACAACATATTAACTATTCATAAGTCACAAAACATGTTTCAACAATTATTGCTAGGTCATTGTCAGGAAGACATTATCGTCATCATCAAGACACCAAGGCGCCCTCCACCGCCACCAAAACCACTGGACTACATATATGTCTGTAAACTTATGAGGATCGTATAATACTATTATATTGCATTGTATACACACATATACAACAATACTAAGCAGGGTTCTCGCTGTCGGTCGCATTTGTCGCCAAATGCGCATACCAATTAAATCTGGCCCCAAAGATCTATAATTGGCGAAAATCCTTGGCACATGCCATAAATATCGGCAAAATAATATTGTTCAAGAAACATAGGCGACTGAAAATCGATGAAGTGATTGTCGCGCGCACGGTGACGGTGCGATGGACAAGTGTTTGATTGCATGGGGTGTTGAGAAGTTGATGACATTTTAATTACGGATAATTGGATTAAATGGCGGTCTTTAATCTTACAACTGATTAATTAAGACACTTGTCCCATGGAAAAAATCAGAGGAGACTCTGGAATGTCTGTATCATTGCACTATCCTCCAAATCTCTATAATGACTAATCTCTTCAGGAGGCATAGCTCATATGAGCAACTGGTAGCGACGATAAATAAACGTAAAACACACACATGTTGTCACAAAATGACGACTCCAAGTAAATCTCTAAAACGTAAACCTGATGGTTCCATAGGAACACCGACTTCTAAAATTGCTAGAACTAAACCTGCTAATTATCCTGTGATTAGAAAATTTCAAGATTCCTGACTGACAAATGTTCCATTTTTGAGTTCTGATTGACAGTTAATGATGTATTGTAAAGTCTGTATACAGTGTTAGTTCAGCAACACTTTCACACGTGGATGCAGTATTATTAAGAAGGTATCAATCGACAAGTACGTGAAAACCAACGGTATAAAATGGTTACGAATTTAATAGTAAATAATATTTCATCAATTGAAAATTTGTGTTATGCATTTGTTGTGTTAAAATGGATTATAAATAGGATTTTATAAGACGGATATTATATAGAAGACAGGAAGGTATATTTTGTATATATAGATAACATTACTCACTTGCATAGTAGTCCTTCACCAGGTTTAGCTGTCAAAACCAAGATGTTCATAAAAATTATGAGTTCCATTATAACAATTATCATTATCTGGTTTTAGTTAGTTGGTTTCAAGAAATATTTCGCCTTATCCATTTATTTATAAGAATATGTCACAGTATATCGACAGTTTCCGTCGAAATAGTTCATGAAAGCTGGGGGTTTAAGTGTTTGCAAATATATACTGTACATACAACACTAAAATATTATCAGAAATAAAATATATTTACATGTGTGCAGATGGTGTCGTTAGGACAAGGGAGATAAGTATGCAATCGATTCATGAAAATGAAATGGATCGGATCCGGTATGTAGTATGAAGGTCGCTGTACTCACGTAGCTGCACTGTCTTCCAATGCGTCTGGGTGGTATTCTTCCCTGTCGACTAGCCTCAACTTCATCTATCAGTGTGTGTATTTTACGGTTATTTATCGTCGTTACCGGTTGCCTATTTAAGCGACGCCTCCTGAAGAGATTAGTCATTTTAGATGTTTGGAGGATAGTGCAATGATACAGACAGACGCCCATTCCAGAGTATCGTCTAGTTCTTTTACGTTCAAAGTGAAAATGAAACTCATCGAAAATGAGACCTCGGTTTAATGTCCCATCTGGAATTGTATTAGGGTCAGACGTGAGATCGAACCTACGATCCCTGGATTACAAGTCCAAAGTGTTATATATCAACCGCACATTTTAGCGACATACATCTCAATGTCTGCGTGTGCAATCATTACTAGTATTTCCGATACTCTATTAAAAACACGTTGGGTGCTGAGGTATGTATATATTGCCGATTATATTTCTTAAACCAAACTGTACGTGACAAGCCAATCAGATTACAGGAAATGTGTAGTTTCAATAACTGTTAGTTAACTGTTGGTGTATACACATGTTTTTGGACTCCGTGGCCGAATAGCTAGGGTAATTGGCTTCACATCATATGCCACTCATCGCTGTTCAAATTCCCAATGTAAATTTGAAATATATTTCACAAACTTTAGACAATAATGTACACAGCTACTTTCGCCTAAATGTATCACAAGGCGCATAGCTACCTGTACGCAAGATACGCAGTTGCAAATACCCAGTGTTCAAAATATTTACAATATTAAAATATGCATTTGAAAGCGAAGGCTAGGGAAGGTGGGTGGGGGTCATGTATATTTTGAAAATGTTTTGCAATAATGCTGACTATGTCAAGAATCAAAAGCATTCACATTGTAATAACTTGTGTGTATCGATAGTGTTTTCGAACAGCATACGTATTCATGTTGTTGATATATAAATAAAAACTAACACAATAATATGTTTAAAATCTTGTTTACTGAAGTTCCACCGTGTAGAGATAACATCTAGCTCATTCTGCTACTGAAATGTCTCTTATATTGCAGCATAGACGTTCTAAATAGTTCAGATGTTAAAGGCACTGCGTATCTTGCGTACAGGTAGCTACGCGCCTTGTGATACTCTTAGGCGAAAGTAGCTGTGTACATATTGTCTAAAGTTTGTGAAATTTATTTCAAATTAAACCAATTATATTCAGTTTCCATTTGGAATTTGAACAGCGATGAGTGGCATATGATGTGAAGCCAATGACCTTAGCTAGTCGACCACGGAGTCCATAAAACATGTACGTGTATACATCAACAGTTAACTAACAGTTATTGAAACTACACTACATTTCCTGTAATCTGATTGGCTTGTCACGTACAGTTTGCTGCAAGTGGAAGTCGTGATAGCGCAGTGGATGCGTATTCGCTTCAGGTGCTAAAGGTCCGGAGTTCGAGCCCCGCTGGAGCCGTTACGAGTGTGCCCTTAGGCAAGGCATTTAAATTCCACGTTGCCTCTTCTCTCTCCCTCGTGGCAATGGATTCCATCAGGAATGAGGTCTCCAGAGTGATTAATATAAGTTGAAATAACTTGTTTCGCAATCGAGCTAAAATAAATTTGTATTAACTACGTACAGTTTGGCTTAAGAAATATAATCGGCAATATATACATACCTCAGCACCCAACGTGTTTTTAATGTATTACCAAACGCAGAAATTGAGAGGTATGTCGCTAAATTGTGCGGTTGATATATACCACTTTGGACTTGTAATCCAGGGAACTCAGGTTAGATCCCACGTCTGGTCCTAATAAAATTAACAGTCTTCCAGTTGGGACTTTAAACTGAGGTCTCATTTTCGATGCTTGCACCATGCACGTAAAAGCACTAGAGGATACTCTGGAATGGGCGTCTGTCTGTATCATTGTACTATCCTCTAAAACTCTAAAATGACTAATCTCCTCAGGAGGCGTTACTCAAATAGGCAACCGGTAGCGACGATAAATAAACGTAAAACACATACACTGATAGATGAAGTTGAGGCTAGTCGACAAGGACGAAAACCTCCCAGACGCATTGGAAGAAAGTGCAGATACGTGAGTACAGCGACCGTCATAATACATACCGGATCCCAGCCATTTCATTTTCATGAATCGCTTGCATACTTATCTCCCTTGTCCTAACGCCACCATCTGCACACATGTAAGTATATTTTATTTCTGATAATATTTTATTGTTGTATGTACAGTATATATTTGCAAACACTTACACCTCCAGCTTTCATGAACTATTTCGACGGAAACTGTCGATATACTGTGACATATTCTTATAAATAATCGGATAAGGCGAACTATTTCTTGAAACCAACTAACTAAAACCAGATAATGATAATTGTTATAATGGATCTCTTGTGTTGACTTGGAGCACCTTGGTTTTGACAGTTAAACCTGGTGAAGGGCTGAGTACAATGGAAGTGAGTAATTTTATCTGTGTATACAACATAGACCTTCCTGTCTTCTATATCATATCTATCTTATAAAATCCTATTTATAATCCATTTTAACATAACAAAAGCATAATACAAATTTTCAATTGATGAACTATTGTTTACTATTAAATATGTTAACAATTTATACCGTTTTTTTTTACATGCTTGTCGATTGATACCTTCTTAATAATACTGCATCCACGTGTGAAAATGTGTCCTCCTCCGTGTTCGAGTGGTTAAGATCTCTGACTTGTATACCAGTGTAATCTATCATCACTGATGTTCATGGGTTCGAGCCCCGCTCAGGCCGTGTCTCATTTATATTAAAAAGTTGCGAGTTTCTTACGGAGGCTGGTGCACACAAGTACTGGTTAACCGCTGGAGCCTGCCAATGAAAGGTGGTGTTAGATAAACTGCCCGCCGGCGATATAGCCCGACATTGTGCTGATACAGGCGTACAAGTCGAAATATAAGATAACGTGTGAAAGTGTTGCTGAACTGACACTTTATACAGACTTTACATTAACTGTCCATCATAACTCAAACATGGAACATTTGTTAGCCAGGAATCTTGAACGTTTCTAATCACAGGATAGTTAGCAGTTTTAGTTCTAGCAATTTTAGAAGTTGGTATATACAATATGTGTGTGTTTTACGTTTATTTATCGTCGCTACCAGTTGCTCATATGAGCGATGCCTCCTGAAGAGATTAGTCATAATTTTTTTGAGGATAGGGCAATGATACAGACAGAGACCCATTCCAGAGTCTCCTCTGATTTTTTCCATGGGACAATTGTCTTAATTAATCAGTTGTAAGATTATAGACCGTCATTTAATCCAATTATCTGTAAATAAAATGTCACCAACTTTTCAACACCCCATGCAATCACGTGCCACACCATACAACAGCTGATCTCCAATAAACAAACACTTGTCATCATCGCACGCGTGACCGCACGCGCGACCTTCACGTTCATCTTTTTTCGGCCGCTTATGTTGCTTGAACAATGCTATTTTGCCGATATTTATGGCATGCGCCAAGGATTTTCGCCAACTGAAGATCTTTGGAGGCAGATTTAATTTGTATGCGCATTTGGCGACAAATGCGACCGACAGCGAGAACCCTGCCTTGTATTGTTGTATGTGTATACACTGCAATAGAATATTATTAAACGATCTTCATAAGTATTCAGACGGATATGTAGTCCAGTGGCGGCAGCGGCGGCGGTGGAGGGGGCGGTGATGTATTGATGATGGCGATAATGTCTTCCTGACAATGACTGATTTATAAAGAGGGTTTAGAATTAAAAATAATTGTTGAAACATGTTTTGTGACTTATGAATAGTTAGTATGTTGTTTACTTACAGGAGATGAAACCGGATGTGTACACGTACGGATCTACATGAGGAAGTTGTTTAATTATTTTTACCATGAACAGATTCGTGTTATTTCCATACGGATTCCTCAATTTAACATCCACTAGAAAAATATTTGAGGACATATCATGTTCCGATTCTCTAGTTTAGTTAAGCAATTCCACTTGTATATTCTATTCAAATTGTTAACTCGATATCAGAAGTCAATATTGTGTAAGAAATTAGGTACATTGTCAACTCATAGTGCAGATAATTCATATAACAAAATAATTATATAATTACGGATTGTCAGAATGTCTAGGAATATAAAGCAGGACACGCCCAGTAATTCCGGAAAACGGTCACACGTGTGTGAACTATGTAATAAAGCTTTTGGTCAGTCTAGCAATTTAAAGCAGCATATGCTCATACATACTGGAGAACGGCCACATGAATGTGAAATCTGTAACAAGGCTTTTAGTCAGTTTAGCCATTTAAAACAGCATATGCTCATACATACTGGAGAACGGCGATATGAGTGTGCAATATGTAATACGGCTTTTAGTCAGTTTGGCACTTTAAAGCAGCATATGCTCATACATACTGGAGAACGGCCATATGAATGTGCAATATGTAATACGGCTTTTAGTTAGTCTTGCACTTTAAAGCAGCATATGCTCATACATACTGGAGAACGGCCACATGAATGTGAAATATGTAATAAGGCGTTTAATCATTCTAGCAATTTAAAGCGGCACATGCTGAAGCATTCTGGAGAACAGCCGCATGAGTGTGAACTATGTAAGACTTTTAATCAGAAATACACTTTAAAGCAGCATATACTCATACATACTGGAGAACTTCCACATAAGTGTGAAATATGTAATAAGGGTTTTAGTCATTATGGCACTTTAAAGCAGCATATGCTCATACATACTGGAGAACGGCCACATGAATGTGAAATATGTAATAAGGCGTTTAATCATTCTAGCAATTTAAAGCGGCACATGCTGAAGCATTCTGGAGAACAGCCGCATGAGTGTGAACTATGTAATAAGACTTTTAAGCAGAATGACACTTTAAAGCGGCATATGCTCATACACACTTGAGAACTACAACATGAATTTGAACTATGTAATACAACCTTTGCCCAATCTGACAATATGAAGCAGCACGTATACACGCATACCCAGAACGGCCACATGATTGTGAAATATGTAATAAACCTTTATTTTATACAAATTTATTACTAAACAAATTGTTATAACTTATATTAATCACTCTCGAGACATCATTCCTGATGGAATCCATCGCCATGAGTGTATAAAATAAAGCTTTCTGTCTGTATATCAATTTAAAGCAGCATATACGCATACATTCACGGGACTGACCACATAATTGTCAACTGTGTAATAACATGTTTGCAATTCTCGTAGTTTGAAGCTGCACATGTATATACAAAGATATATACCGGAGAAAGACCTCATGAATGTTGGATTTGTATGAAGACTTTGTCAGCCTGGCAATATAAAGGGCACGTGATCAAACATTTAGTTGAATGACCACATGAAAGTGAAATGTGTACAATGGGGCTTAGCTAGCTTAGCACTTTCACGTACAACATCGTCATATACATATACATCCATATACCGGAGAACAATCCTATGAGAGTGAACTATGTAATGAAGCATTTTGCTTGTCTGTCATTATGAAGAAACACATGTACAAACATTCCGGAGATGGACCACATGACTGTGGAATATGTATCTATGAATAAAGTCCGCCATTGAAGAGATTATTCATTTTAGATTGTTGGTAGATAATGGAATGATACAGACATAAACCCATCACCTGGTCTACTCTGATTTCGTTCGTGCACATTGTAAAGCAACGAAACGAGACCTCGGTTTAAAATCCCATCTGAAAGTTTGTTAATTTTATTAGGGTCAAACGGGGGATCGAACCTGCGCTATCTACATTACAACATACATTAGAACTGATCATGTATTTACGGTAGTTATGACGTATGATCACATGGACATCACCACGTCAAATTGATATCAAGAAATACGGCAGATCATTTCACATTAGTTGGCATGTGGAGATGAGGAAAACGTGTATGTCTGTACTATTAATGCATACGGGTATCTCTTCATAATAATAGTTATGTATGTAATTCTTAAAATTATTTAAGTTACTTTCATGTTCTTGTATTATATGCCCTCTACAACTCAATATACAGGTCTAGAAATCACATCCTGTCCACTAGACACACTAATGTGTATCTGCTAGTTGAGATGATTTATTCACTATTTGTATAATAAACACCAGACAATTTGCCGGTTTCCCTTTATAGATTCACACGTAGAGTCGTGATAGCGCACCTAGATACCTCGGCCATTTTACCCGTGTACCTAGACACCTCGGCTATTTTACCCGTGTACCTAGACACCCGCCATTTTACCCGTGTACCTAGATACCTCGGCCATTTTACCCGTGTACCTAGATACCTCGGCCATTTTACCCGTGTACCTAGATACCTCGACCATTTTACCCGTGTACCTAGATACCTCGACCATTTTACCCGTGTACCTAGATACCTCGACCATTATACCCGTGTACCTAGATACCTCGACCATTTTACCCGTGTACCTAGATACCTCGCCAACCCGTGTACCTAAATACATCTGCCATTTACCCGTGTACCTAGATACCTCGCAAAACACCAAACACACCCAACCCGTGTACCTAGATACCTCGGTCATTTTACCCGTGTACCTAGATACCTCGGCCATTTTACCCGTATACCTAGATACCTCGGCTATTTTACCCGTGTACCTAGATACCTCGACCATTTTACCCGTGTACATAGATACCTCGGCCATTATACACGTTTACCTAGATACATCGCCAACCCGTTTAACTAGACACATCGACCATTTTACCCGTTTACCTAGATACATCGGCCATTTTACCCGTATACCTAGACACCTCGACCATTTTACCCGTGTAACTAGACACCTCGACCATTTTACCCGTGTACCTATATACCTCGACCATTTTACACGTGAACCTAGATACCTCGACCATTTTACACGTATACCTAGATACCTGGGTCATTTTACCCGTATACCTAGATACCTCGGCCATTTTACCCGTGTACCTAGACACTTCGGCCATTGTACCCGTGTACCTAGATACCTCGGTCATTTTACCCGTGTACCTAGATACCTCGGCCATTGTACCCGTGTACCTAGATACCTCGGCCATTTTACCCGTGTACCTAGATACATCGGCCATTTTACCCGTATACTTAGATAACTCTAGATACGTATATCTAGACAATTCTGCCATTTTACACATTTACCTAGAAACTTCGGCCATTTACCCGTGCACCTAGACACATCGGCCATTTTACCCATGTAACTAGACACCTCGACCATTTTACCCGTATACCTAGGCCACTTTACCCGTGAACCTAGACACCTCGACCATTATACCCGTGTAACTACAAACATGACCATTATACACGTTTACCTAGACACCTCGCCAACCCGTGTACCTATAAACATCGACCATTTACCAGGTACCTAGATACCGCGACCATTTTACCCGTTTACCTAGACACCTGACCCGTGTACCTAGATACCTCGCCAACCCGTTTACCTAGACACCTCGACCATTTTACCCGTGTACCTAGACACCTCGGCCATTATACCCGTTTACCTAGATACCTCGCCCAACCCGTTTACCTAGATACATCGACCATTTTACCCGTATACCTAGATACCTCGACCATTTTACCCGTATACCTAGATACCTCGACCATTTTACCCATGTACCTAGACACCTCGGCATTTTACCCGTATACCTAGATACCTCGGCCACTTTACCCGTGTAACTAGACACTTCGGCCATTTTACCCGTGTACCCAGACACTTCGGCTATTTTACCCGTAATCTTAGATACCTCGGCCATTTTACCCGTGTAACTAGACACTTCGGCCATTGTACTCGTGTACCTAGATACCTCGGTCATTTTACCCGTGTACCTAGATACCTCGGCCATTTTACCCGTGTACCTAGATACCTCGCCCATTTTACCCGTTTACCTAGATACATCGGGCATTTTACCCGTATATTTATATACCTCGGTCATTTTACCCGTATATCTAGATACCTCGACCATTTTACCCGTGTACCTAGATACCTCGGCCATTTTACCCGTATACCTAGATACCGCGGCCACTTTACCCGTGTACCTAGACACTTCGGCCATTTTACCCGTGTACCCAGACACTTCGGCTATTTTACCCGTAATCTTAGATACCTCGGCCATTTTACCCGTGTACCTAGACACTTCGGCCATTGTACTCGTGTACCTAGATACCTCGGTCATTTTACCCGTGTACCTAGATACCTCGGCCATTTTACCCGTGTACTTAGATACCTCGGCCATTTTACCCGTGTACCTAGATACATCGGCCATTTTACCCGTGTACCCAGACACTTCGGCTATTTTACCCGTAATCTTAGATACCGCGGCCATTTTACCCGTGTAGCTAGAAGCTTCGGCACTTTACCTCAGACACTTCGACTATTTTAATATTATATGTTTGGTTTCTATTGGATACTAGTGAATGTGATATTGGATTGATCTAGACATAGGTGGTGTTGAATATGTGATATTACAACAGTATGTGTGCCAAATTATGAACATTGTCCATTAATCGATTTCTAAAAGTATGTAGTACATCCGTAAAATTTGAAATACAAACTCACAAAATTTCGATAATAAGCCTAACCTGTTCTAAATCTAAAACATATCTTTAAGACATACTTGTTACACGTCGGAACACGTTAAGTGTTACGGGTTCACGTCGGGGTAAAGTCCCAATGAATGAGCGACTTTTTATGCCTCAGTATATAATATGTTGTTGTTCCTAGTTCTGAATCAGTAATTCTGTGATATACAGTCTACATCTGTTATGTCAAAATCGGTTATGTCGAATTATCCGGTTATCTCGAAGTCGGATCAAATTCCCGTGTCACACACTATCATTTTACATATAACTGGATCTGTTTATATCGAATTTCTTTAAGTCAAACTTCGGTTATGTATTTTGTTCTGTCCGACGGATTTCGACATAACAGGTGTAGACTGTACGTGATTTATTACACTGCCGGGTAATATTTATTATACCTTTATATTACATGTTCAACTATGTTCCAATGTGAAATTCGAATGTTTCTTTTCTGGGACATTTCACCTTTATGTGATTGCATTACGCTGTTTTTTGTTTTCTTTATTTGGGGGGGGGGTGCTCAAAGTCCCAACAATAGTTCAGGTCATGTTTCTAATATGTTTGGCGAGGGAAAACCCTTAGTGCCCCTCGGAACAACGATTCATACACAGACGGTCATCCGGTTTCAACCATACATCTTCCGCAAGCTGGATAGCTTCCTCACACGAAATAATTCGACACCCCCAGTGGGATTTGAATAACCCAACTTTCCGATCTGCCGACCACCTCCCGGTCCGAGGATCGACCCGGGTTGAATTGGTTAGAAGTTATGTATGTTTAAACAAGCACTGTATATGTTACGATTATATGACTGGCAGTATACATAATTTAAACAAACATCGTATATTAACATGTAGATCTAAGAGACAATAACAAGATAACCACATTAACTTCTACTGTTTATTTATGTACAGTCTACATCCGTTATGTCAAAATTAGTTATGTCGAATTCTCCAGTTATCTCTAAGTCGTGTCAAAGTCCCGTTTCAGACACTATCATATTACATATAACTGGCTTCGTTTATATCGAATTTCGTTACGTCAAATGTCAGTTATGTCGAGGTATTGTGTTCGGTCCGACGGAATTCGACATAACGGATGTAGACTGTATTCTATAGCAAATGTTTGCAAGACAAACTCCAAGCAATGAAGCAAGCTTAGTGGGTTTTTTCCTGTTCCGGTTGAGCAATGGAGTAGTTGTTTGTTTTGATTGTCCAAGACATGAGGCTCAATTTGAACGTGTAAACAAACTGTGAATACGATGAAACTCGTCTCGACTCTTCCCAATGAATATGTGGTTTGACTAATATCGATTGTTTTTCAAGAACACTAACATAATAAATGTTGCCTTTGACTATATATTGTACCTGTGTCTACCTGTATTCACGCTCTGCTGATTATAAGGCAAACCTACGTTCAAAACAGTATTAACTATACTGAGTAACTTTAATAACGTGACATGAGCCTAGCTACACCATCATCCGAGAAAAAGCGTGACGCCTCATCTCCTTTGAGCGACGACACTGAATTGAAAAAAATCGAAATTTTTAGAAATATCCAATACCATCATGGCGGATAAACCAACACATGCATTTAACGAAGAGCAACTCCTGAAAATAAGTAACGTTGTGAATACCGCACTTGAAGGCCAGATGGCCACTATGATCAATGGTATTGTTAGCGGTGTATTAGGGGGTCTGCAGGCTAAAGTATCGATGCTGAAAGCAGAAAACAGTGAACTTAAAAATAAGGTTGAAACGTTGGAGAACAGGATAACCAATCTTGACTCCATACTGACTGAAATGGACTCCAGGCATGACAAGGCTGAACAATATTCTCGCCGTAACTGTTTACGACTATCAGGCTTCCAAGAGGCTCACGATGAAAATGCTGATGACATCGTCCGCAACCTTATGGGCTCGATCGGTGCAGGTAACGTCCCTTTGACAGACATTGACCGTATCCTTGGGTAGGTTGGGAAAATGGCCATCTGATCTACCTAGCTCGGAAGAACTCCAAAACAAGAAGCAAGCCCCTCCTGGTCGTCCACGGGACATAATAATAAAATTTGCAACCTACCGAGCCCGACAGTTTGTGTTTCAGAAAAAATCAAAGCTGTAAACCTGTGGTTACATGAAATGCTTCCTGAATGAGGATCTCACTTGCACCCGCGGCAATCTCTCATTCCTGGCGCGTCAATTGGTGAAATCCAAGTCAATATACGCGACATGGACGACTGACGGGGTCATCATAGTCAAGCTAACCCCCACAAACGAAGACTAACTGTATCGGATTGAGACGATGGCTGACTATGTGAAACTGAGAGGCATTTTAAAGATCGACTAACTTTGTTGTGCAGTATAGATGACCATGCATTGTCTATAAATAGCATCATATGGTCGTTACCTGTATGACCCATCGTGATAAACTGACCGTGAACATTCAAGTGCGTTTATATTTAATCTATTAATAGAAGATCATATCTGTTATCTATCTGTCAGCAGATCAGTATGCGCGATGTTTGCGTATACATGTGATTCTTGACTGCTGGATGGGGTAGTTACAAGTATCACCGTGCTAATTATGCGTAAAATTGACGTGTATTATGTGCAACCTTAATCTCTTTTTATTTACGGTGCGATGATTATGTAATTTTCCCTCTCCAGCATGCAATGTATATGGGTATCCTACGTGCTTGTTGGGGGAGGTCGTTACACACATACATATATATATATATATGTATGTATATGCGTATGTATATATATATATGTATATATATATATATATGTATGTGTGTGTATGTGTATATATATATATGTATGTGTGTATATATGTATATATGTATGTATGTGTATATATATGTATGTGTGTATATATGTATATATATGTATATATATATATGTATGTGTGTGTATGTGTATATATATATGTATATATATGTATGTGTATATATATGTATATGCGTATGTATATATATATATGTATATATATATATATATATATGTATGTGTGTGTATGTGTATATATATATATGTATGTGTGTATATTGTATATATGTATGTGGTGTATGTGTATTATTATATGTATGTGTGTTATATGTATATATATAATATATGTATATATATATATGTATGTGTGTGTATGTTATATATATAGTATGTGGTATATATGTATATATATGTATATATTATATGTATGTGTGTGTATGTGATATATATATATGTATGTGATATATATGTATATGCGTATGTATATATATATAGATAATATATATATATGTATATATATATGTATGTGTGTGTATGTGTGTATATATATATATGTATGTGTGTATATATGTATATGTATGTATATATATGTATGTATATATATATATATATATATATATATATGTATGTGTGTGTATGTGTATATATATATATGTATGTGTGTATATATGTATATATATGTACTGTATACACATATGATTGACTTACATTGTGTGCAACTGCAGCGTCGATACGTGTTTGTTATTTACGATCATATATGCAATTGCGATGGTTGTGTACATTTCTCTATTCACCATAATTGAGTATGTGCTTCTTAAGTGCCGTCGCAGGGGGGTCGTTAGTCGTTACATAGTTTCCACACTGTTAGTCATATATCTTTGATATAATGGCAACGTCTACACTAAATTGTTATCTATTACCAGATATGCATAGATGTAAAAAGGATCCCTCTCCATCATACACTGTATATGTGCGCCCCAAGTTTCTGTTGCAGGGGGTCGTTACATAATGATAACACTTTTAGTCACAATGTTAGTCATATGGTTAATTGACTTGTACCGTGGGCAACCGTCAGGTCTATACTGTCTCAGGTATTTACTGTGTATGCTATTTTGTATGACGACCAACTACACTAGTGTATTTTATGTTTTCGCCTTTTACCTCTTCACTTCTTGATCGTATTGGAGTGGGTAACTACATATTCACCAAATAGTTGGGTTATATAGATTTTATGTGTATCCTCAACGTACATACTGCTTTGGAAGCTTACTTTTGTAACATTACTTTGGTAATTGCGGTCTTGAGTGTAGCTACTATCAAATAATTTGCTCCAATCAAATAATTTGCTCATAATCATGCAGCAATATGCTAGGACGGGTTGTTTCATTATCACAATACAGATATTAAAACGTACCTGTGCATCGAACAATGACGATATGAAAGTAAGTATTCACTCATATTCCAGCTTCAAACCCTATTCGACACCTAGCTCGATTCCGTTTTTTCGCTCGTATTAATTTTCGCCTATCGACTTTCCATCGTTTCTTCATTACTATTTATATTATTTGAGCCCAAATCCTGGTCATTTCTATACCAGTTTATCATACATATGATATTTCTCATTTTAGTTTTAATCGGGGTCACACTTGGCATTGGGGGGTCCGGAAAACGTAGATGCGTGCCACCGATTTATAAATCATTCACCATAGCGCCATACGTTGACGTGAAGCGATTGCGTCCACCCTAGATATGTCTAGACGTAGTATTACCTGTCGTCCCTACCCTACGCTGGACAACACATACACTGACATAACGTATAATTCCCTGACTGTTTTCGTATCAGAGATCCTGGTAAACCTATTCCTATTGACACTGACAACTACCAAATCCGGAGATGTGGAGTTGAATCCAGGACCAGACAACAACACTGATATATTTGATTCCCTTTCCGATTCATACAGCACCCTCATAAACAGTGGATTAAGTGTAATGCACGTCAACATTCAGAGCATCCGACCCAAACTCGATATACTGTCAGTTGAGGCACAACCTTACGATATTCTCGTATTCACTGAAACATGGCTCTTCCAAGATATTTCGAACTCTGATCTTCAGATACCAAATTTCAATCCTCCATTCCGCTGTGATATAATTAGCAGAATCGGTGGTGGTGTAGCCATATATGTTCGCGAAGGCATTCATACAATTGAGCGCAAGGATCTACACCTGAACGGTCTCGAAGCACTTTGGCTAGAGATTCGTATTAGCCAACGCACTCTTCTAGTTGGTGGCGTATACCGTCCTCCGTCATCAAACAACACTCACTGGCAGCTACTAGAACAGAGCCTGACCAAGTCTTCAATCAACCTTGTGATAACATCATAGTGACTGGTGATTTCAACATCGACACTAGTATCTCTAATAATAATACAATGTCTCGCCTGATCTCATCGTACAATGCAGAACAGCTTATCACGTCAACTATGCATTTTACAGTAAACTCACAATCTCTTATAGATCTCATATTCGTCAAACACCATCAACATGTCATCTCTAGCTTTGTCGCTGATCCTTTTGTACCTGATCCTGTCCGTTTTCACTGTCCAACTGTAGCAGTTCTCTTGTTTTCAAAACCAAAATCTTCAAACGCCGTATTTGGCTGTATGACAAGGGAGATTACTCTAAGTTCAATGCCCTTCTGAGAGAAAGAGACTGGAATAGCATCAACGACAACATGGACCAAATCTCTATTAATATCTCAGATACTATTCTCTCTTCTGCATCCCAGAGCATCCCCAATAAACTTGTAACAATCCGCCCAGACGACGTTCCCTGGATGACTAGTGAAGTCCGCAGATCCATCCGCAGACGTAATCGAATACACAGGCATGCTAAGCATTCAAATACTGTGGCGAACTGGACCGAGTTTAGAAAATTCGTAACGACACAACAGCACTGATCCGTAAGACAAGAACTAACTACCATGACAGCATTGTTAGCAAGATGAATTCCAGCTCTGCCTCAGCAAAGCAATGGTTTATACTTGCTAAAAGATTACCAACCAGAGTAAACAGTCAATCATTCCAACACTAATTGACAACGGGGTTGAAGCCTCATCAGACACGGAAAAGGCTACCCTTCTCAATACATACTTCTGTAAACAAGCCTGTCCCAACGACCGTGATCACAATCCTCCCCCTGATACAAATAATACAGATTATATCCTATCCTCTATTCTTATTACATGTAAGGATGTTAAGGATGCCATTTCTCTTATCGATCCTTCCAAAGCCTGTGGTCCGGACATGGTTAGTCCTAAGCTTATCGCGGCCGGTGTCGAGGAGCTGGCGACTCCTCTTTCTGCATACTTCAACAAACTACTTACACTCTCAACCTTCCCTTCTCCATGGAAAATGGCTAATGTCTGTCCTGTATACAAAAATCCGATCCTTCTAAGCCATCTAACTACCGTCCAATCTCCCTCCTTAGCTGCCTTGGAAAACTCATGGAGCGATGTGTACACAAGCACCTTATCAGACAGGCTTCGTCAAGGGTGATTCTACTACCAACCAACTTGCCTTTTTGTACAATGACATCTCCAGAGTCTTAGACGATGGAAAATAGGTTCTCTGTGACATTTATAAAGCATTCGACCGTTTGTGGCACCGTGGTCTTCTTCACAAACTTTTCTCTCTGGGTATTCGAGGTTCACTCTATAACTGGTTTGCGTCCTATCTAACCTTACGAAAGCAACGTGTTATAATTGCCAACTCCAACTCTTCCTAGTCGTCGATCAAAGCTGGTGTTCCTCAGGGGTTTATCTTAGGTCCCCTCCTCTTTCTTATCTACATCAACGACATTGTGTCCGATATCAAGGCCAACATACGCCTGTTCGCTGACGACACTAGTTTGTACATCATCGTCGAAGACCAAAATTATTCTGAACAGCGATCTCGTTCGAATTGAATCTTGGTCAAAATCTTGGTTGGTGACATTCAATCCATCGAAGACGGAATCCATGATTTTCTCCAGGAAGCGCAACAGACTCAATCACCCTGTCCTGTATATGGATGGCATCCCCATTAACTAGGTTAGTTCTCACAAGCACCTAGGTCTAACATTTACCGAAGATGGGAAGTGGTCGGCACATATTACATCTATGGTTAATAAAGCATGGCAGCGTATTGGCATTCTTAGATCACTCAAATTTTATCTATCTAGACGAGCTTTAGAGCGGATGTACATATCATATGTTAGGCCCCTTCTGGAATATGGTGATGTGGTATGGGACAACTGCTCTGACGAATTGAAAAAAGATATAGAATCTGTACAGGTTGAAGCTGCCCGAATTGTTGCAGGAGCCACAAAGCTTTGCAACAAAAACAGTCTCCTTAGAGAACTTTGCTGGGAAAGACTCTCCGATAGAAGAGCAAAACACCAACTTATTCTACAAGATGAAGACTAGTCGAGCCCCACTTTACTTATCCAACCTTGTCCCAGAACCCACCAGTCCAGCTTATTCACTTCGCTCTATACCAGATGTACCTGTTCCCCAAACACGCACGCAATCTCATGCATCTTCCTTCCTCCCTTCCACTATCAGAAAATGGAATTCCCTTCCAGAAGAAACCCGTAACGCCGAGACCGAATCAGTCTTCAAGGCCAAGTTGAACATCAACAAGAAAAAATATTCACCTCTTTATAATATCGGACAGAGAAAGCTACAAATCTACCACTCACGACTACGATTAGGGTGCAGCTCCCTGGCTTTTGATTTACATAGGACAAACATAATCGACTCTCCCTCATGTACTTGCGGTGCTCTGGAGGACGCTAGCCACTATCTTTTGCATTGCCCACAATTTGCAGTCCAACGCCAACAACATCTATCCAACCTTCCATGTGCCACACTCACTAACAATCTCCTATTAGGCGACGATCACTTGTCCTTTGATAGCAACTCTCTCGTCTTCATCAATGTCCAAGCATTCATCGCAGCCACCAGGCGGTTCGATGCTTAGTTAATCTATCCTAATACCTCTTATTCATAATACAAAATATCACTAAATATGACCATTCATTACCCTCCGATTGACATACACTAGACTTATTTAACCTTAATGTCCAGCCCAGTTGACTTCTGTAAACAAACGCCAAACCGGTGGATGCGCAGCTACCCGTTCACCTTTCCCTACCGATGCCAAGTGTGAGTCCATAATTATTTCTGATATTGATGTTTTGAATTTATTGGGGTTTTTTGGGGGGCGGGTGGGGGAGGGAGGGGTCATTCATTGCAAGCATAACCTATCTTTATTCGAGAACCATATATCATACAAATAAACTTTAACGAGCAATTTAATCCGTGAACATACAAAGAACAACAGCTTACATTACTTATACCGGACTACACCAACTTTTTAAATGCTCCATCTAGGAGAGGAATTTATATAAGATTGTATTTATCTTGTTTTCCAATCCTTTGTTATCTTCCTGCAACCTGTGTGTTTAATTTCGATGCATATATGCCCTTTGTACAAAAGAAGAACAATAAAAAAGTTTAAACTAAGCTTAGTATCCTGAATAAAACTACCATAGCAACACGATATATATTTAACACGATAGTGGTAGTTGTACGGTGTGTTATGCTTGTCCCTCGTCAATTGTATACACTTATCTGACATGCATGGACACAGTCTCCGTGGCCTAGTGGTTAAGGCGTTCGCCTACGGATCGTGAGGTCGAGGGTTCGAACTTAGTCAATGGTTCGTTCTGATATGGGCGGTTGGTCAACCGTCAGCTAGTTGAATAATGGTTACCGATTGCAAACCAACCTGGCGCCTTGCATACAAACATAGGATTCGGGAAGAATTGGTGTTCATAAAAAGAGGTGTCTCATCTGCAACCTGTGTGTTTAATTTCGATGCATATATGCCCTTTGTACAAAAGAAGAACAATAAAAAAGTTTAAACTAAGCTTAGTATCCTGAATAAAACTACCATAGCAACACGATATATATTTAACACGATAGTGGTAGTTGTACGGTGTGTTATGCTTGTCCCTCGTCAATTGTATACACTTATCTGACATGCATGGACACAGTCTCCGTGGCCTAGTGGTTAAGGCGTTCGCCTACGGATCGTGAGGTCGAGGGTTCGAACTTAGTCAATGGTTCGTTCTGATATGGGCGGTTGGTCAACCGTCAGCTAGTTGAATAATGGTTACCGATTGCAAACCAACCTGGCGCCTTGCATACAAACATAGGATTCGGGAAGAATTGGTGTTCATAAAAAGAGGTGTCTCATAAGTCAGAAATGGCATTCTATTTTTCAAACGTATATAAAAGACCATTAGAGAGATATTATTATGTTTAATTTGTATGAAATATGTATTTTGCATACTGCTGTGTATGTATGCTTTAGAAATAAACGGGGTTACCCAGTAACGGCCTCAGAAAAGGTAAGAAATAACTGGCCCTTTAAATAGGGCACTAATAAACAAACACTTATTGTTTGCACATGCATTCATGTTATTCGGATATAATTATGTGAGTATGTGCTGTTTTACACTCAATATTCTGTACATAAGTCACACTCATGCAGTCATTCTCCGGAATGTTTGAGCATGAACTCCTGCCAAATAAACTGCCAAACGGGCTAAAAACTGCATTACATATTCCACACTTGTTAGGCCGTTCTCCTGTATGTATGAGCATGTGTTTTTTCAAACTGCAAGACCGGCTAAAACTGTATTACATAGTCCACACTTGTGAGGCCGCTCTCCTGTGTGGTCCTCTCTACATCGATAGACATAATTAATTATACAGCTATATACAGGGAATGCTTTAATTTGACCTCAACCATGTGCTAATGTGCTATTATGAATAATACATTGGAATTATATTTATGGTCCAGAAATATCTCTCTTATCTTCCTCTAATGCCAAACCCCTCGCGGGGATGCAAACATGTATACAAATAATGTCATATTCGGTTACATATTTTCATTGCAGGAACGATACATTTTTTTCAGTTAACCCACTACCCCCCCCCCCCCAACAAGATTCGGCATCCGTCAGTCTTGTCAGACTATGGAATTTGCGCCCGTTGAGTCTAAAGATGTCTGATGTGGTTGAACAGCCCGATGTGTGACCTGTAATGGCGGTTGCAGCCTTCGTTCGTGAACACAGAGTCACTGGAAGGCGATGCAGTTGGTGGCGGCTCCCACTGTTTGGCTTTCCTCTTCCTGCGTTTGTCGTCAGATGCTGCTTGCAGAGCGAGTTCTCCCCTCTTTAAGCCCGTTGACAGCTGTTGTCTCCACGCTAATCTGTTTGCTGCGAGTGATTCCCAGTTGGTGGTGTCCATCATCCCCAGCGCTTTCATATCTCGTTTGCAGACATCCTTGAAGCGAAGTTGGGGTCGACCTTTGTATCTGTGCCCTGCGGTCAGTTCACCATACAACATATATTTTAGAATGCGACCGTCGTCCATCCGGCGTCCGAGTCAGCGTAGTCGGCGTTGTTGGAGTAATGTGTACATAGATGGGATGCCGGCTCTGCTGAGGACCTTGTTGTTGGTGACCTTGTCCTGCCAGGATATGCCTAGGATGCATCGCAGGCAGCGGAGATGGAACACTCTTGAGTGACGTATGTTGTCCATGACTCGCTTCCATAGATGAATGTGCTTGTGTTGGTTGTCAGCTGTCTGTTCTACCACACATTCTTGCTGAGCCTGAAGAGTGTGGAGGAGGATTCGCCAATACGTGTGTCCAGCTCCACAACGAGCGAGAGGTTGTTCGTGGCTGTGGAACCCAGGAATGTAAATTGTCTGACGACCTCAAGCTGATAGTCTCCGATGACAATGGCGGGTGGGATGGCAGTTCCTTGGCACATGACTTGGGTCTTCTTCAAACTGATGGTTAGGCTGAAGAGGTCGCCAGCTGCTGAGAAACGGTCCATCAGTGACTGGATCTGTTCTTTAGTATGGACAGCAAGTGCAGCGTCGTCGGCAAATAGCATGTCTCTGATGAGGACTTCTCTTGTCTTGGACTTTGCCTTTAGACGGGTGATGTTAAAGAGCTTGCCGTCAGATCTGGCGTGAAGGTAGACTCCTTCTGTAGCTCTCTTGAAAGCGTGCCTGAACAGCGTGGCAAAGAAGATGCCGAAAAGTGTGGGGGCGGGTACGCAGCCTTGCTTGACATATACATTTTGTCAGTTAACCCACTACCCCCCCCCCCAACAATGGAAACATTAAAAACGAATATCATAGAATTATATTAATAATATCTAAAAACACACGTACGTCACAATTATGGTTACACTCTCATGTATCTGTATAGATCAACTCTAATATAATAAATTTTAAAACGAAGCGTAGCGTTAATATTTCTGCCCTCATGAAACCACTTGGGGGAACCAAATGTATGTCAATTGACAAATGTGTCCTTAACATCTGAACTATTTAATTAAATTCGAATGTGACAAGGGGCGTAGCTAGGCACGTTTCAATGTGTACGCAAACAAGCTAGAGGGTCAAAGGGCATGCCCATTCCCCTGGATATTTTGTTTTGCTAGAACGTCTATGCTGCAATATAAGAGGCAATTCAGCAGAAGAATGAGATAGATGTGGTATCTACGCGGCGGAACTTCAGTAAACAATATTTTAAGCAAATACTATTATGTTAGTTTTTATTTATATATCAACAACATGAATAGGTGTGCTGTTCGAAAACATTATCGATACACACAAGTTAATACAATGTGAATGTATTTGTTTTTTAGCATAGTCAGCATTATTGCAAAATATTAATTTTAAATGCATATTTTTTTATTTTTATTATTTTAATATTTTGAACAATATGTATGCACATCTGTATCCTGCTTACAGGTATCTACGCGCCTGGTGATACATTTAGGTGAAAGAAGCTGTGTACATCTAAAGTTGGTGTAATATATTTCAAATTAAACCAATTATATTGAGTTTCCAATTGGAATTTGAACAGCGGTGAGTGGCATATGATGTGAAGCCAATTACCCTTGCTACTCTGCCACGGAGACCACAAAACATGTACGTGTATTCATCAAAAGTTAACTAACAGATTTTGAAACTACACATTTCCTGTAATCTGATTGGCTTGCCACGTACAGTTTGGCTTATAAAATATAATCGGCAATATATACATACCTCAGCACCCAACGTGTTTTTAATGTATTACCAAACGCAGAAATTGGGAGGTATGTTGCTAAATTGTGCAGTTGATATATACCACTTTGGACTTGTAATCCAGGGAACTCAGGTTAGATCCCACGTCTGGTCCTAATAAAATTAACAGTCTTCCAGTTGGTACTTAAACCGAGGTCTCGTGTCGGTGCTTGCGCCGTACACGTAAAAGAACTAGAGGATATTCTGGAATGGGTGTCTCTCTGCATCATTGAACTATCCTCCAACAATCTAAAATGTACAGTGACCGTCATAACCGGATCCAAACCATTTCATTTTCACGAAACGCTTATCTCCCTTTTCTTTGCGACACCATTTGCACACATGTAATATATTTTATTTCTGATAATATTTTATTGTTGTATGTACAGTATATATTTGCAAACACTTAAACCTCCATCTTTCATGAACTATTTCGACGGAAACTGTAGATATACTGTGACATATTCTTATAAATAAATGGATAAGGCGAACTATTTCTTTAACCCAACAAACTAAAACCAGATAATGATAATTGTTTATTGTTATAATGGATCTCATGTGTTGATTCGGAACACCTTGGTTTTGAGAGTTAAACCTGGTGAAGGACTGAGTATGCAAGTGAGTAACTGTATATGCAAAATAGATAAAAAAAATTAGTACCTTCCTGTCTTCTATATAATATCCGTCATATATAATCCTATTTAAAATCCATTTTAACAAAACAAAGGCATAACACAAATTTTCAATTGATGAAATATTATTTACTATTAAATTCGTAACCATTTTATACCGTTGGTTTTCACGTGCTTGTCGATTGATTCCTTCTTATTAATACTGCATCCACGTGTGAAAGTGTTGCTGAACTGACACTACAGACTTTACATTAACTGTCCATCAGAACACAAAAAAATGGAACACATTTTCTAATCACAGGATAATTAGAAGTTTTAGTTCCAGCAATTTTAGAAGTCGGTGTTCCTATGGAACCATCAGGTTTACGTTTTAGAGAATTACTTGGAGTCGTCATTTTGTGACAATATGTGTGTGTTTTACGTTTATTTGTCGTCGCTACCAGTTGCCCACATGAGCGACGCCTCCTGAAGAGATTAGTCATTTTAGATTTTTGGAGAATAGTTAAATGATACAGACAGAGACCCATTCCAGAGTGTCCTCTGGTGTTTTCCATGCGACAATGTGTGTGTTTTACGTTTATTTATCGTCGTTACCTATTGCCCATATGAGTGACGCCTCCTGAAGAGATTAGTCTTTTTAGATTGTTGGAGGATAGAGCAATGATACAGACAGAGATCCATTACATACTCTCATCTGGTTCTTTTACTTGCACTGTGTACAGCACAAACACGAGACATCGGTTTAATGTCCCATCAGAAAGACTGTTAAATTTATTAGGGTCATACTGTTTGTCGAACAAATTGAAGCAGCACACGTACACGCATAGCGGAGAACGGCCACATGAGTGTGACATATGTAATAAAGCGTGTTTGCTTTTACGTTTATTTATCGTCGCCACCCGGTTGCCTATATGAGGGACGCCTCCTGAAGAGATTATTCATTTTGATTTTGGAAGATAGTGCATGATACAGACAGAGACCCATTCCAGAGTCTCCTTTGCTTCTTTTACGTACACGATGTAAAGCACCGACACGAGACCTCGGTTTAACGTCCCATTTGAAAGACTGTTAATTGTATTAGGGCCAGACGGGGGATGATCCATGGATTACCAGTCCAGCGTGTTACCACTGGACTACAGATCCGTCTTTTCATGGGACAATAGTAAAATTTGTTTCTTATATAGCAGAGCCGAAGCATGATAATTAAACTATTTCAACTACTTACCGATATTTCAATTACCATATCAATTGATGTGCTTTTATTTAGATCAAACAAACACTTACCTTCCTTTAATTGTTTGTACATTGTTTACGACGCCTGTAACATCATAGGTGGCCATTCTTTTCATTTTCTTAATATGTTGTAAATATTGTGTCAGCACCGCCTCCGTGGTCGAGTGGTTAAGGTCGCTGACTTGCATACCACTGTAAGCTATCATCTCTGATGGTCATGGGTTCGAGCCCCGCTCAGATCGTGTCTCATTTATATGAAAATGTTGGCACTTTCTTACGTAGGTTGGTGCACCAAGTACTGGTAAACCGCTGGAGCCTGCCCAGGAAAGGTGTAGTTAGGTAAACAGCCCGTCGCTCAAATGAGAAACCGGTAGCGACGTTAAATAAAATTAAATAAAACAAAATTGTGTCAGCGAACACATGCACACTTAATTAATCAGTTGTAAGATTAAAGAACGTCATTTAATCCAATCATCCGTAATTAAAATATCACTTTTCAACACCCCTTTCAATCGCGTACCACCCCATGTAACAGCCGATCTCCAATAAACAAACACTTGTTATCATCGCACGCGTGACCGCGCACGCGACCTTCACTTGCATCTATTTTCGGCCGCTTATGTTGCTTGAACAATGTTATTTTGCCGATATTTATGGCATGCGGCAAGAATTTTCACCAACTGAAGATCTTTGGAGGCAGATTTAATTTGTATGCGCATTTGGCGACACATGCGACCGACAGCGAGAACCCTGCCTTGTATTGTTGTATATGTATACAATGCTATATAATATTATTAAACGATCCTCATAAGTTTAAAGACGAATATGTAGTCCAGTGGTGGCAGCGGCGGTGGAGGGGGCAGTGGTTGCTTAATGATGACGATAATATCTTCCTGACAATGACTTAGTATAAAGAGCGTTTAGAATGGCTAATAATTGTTGTATTTGTGATTAATGAATAGTTAATAAAATTATGTTGTTTACTTACAGGAGATGAAACCGGATGTGTACACGTCCAGATCTACATGAGGAATTTGTTTTAATTGTTTGTACCATGAACAGATTCGTGTTATTTCCCTACGGAACATCACTTTAACATCCACTAGAAAAATATTTGAGGAAATATCATGTTCCGATTCTCTTGTTTACTTAATAATTTCCACGTGTATGTTCTATTCAAATTGTGAACTAGATATTAGAAGTCAATATTGTGTACGAAATTAGGTACATTGTCAACTCATAGTGCAGATAATTCATATAACACAATAATTATATAATTACGGATTGTCAGAATGTCTAGGAATATAAAGCAGGACATGCCCATTCATTCCGGAAAACGGCCACACGTGTGTGTACTATGTAAGAAGGCGCTTAATCAGTCTAGCAGTTTAAAGCGGCACAAGCTGAAGCATTATGGAGAACGGCCACACGTTTGTGAAATATGTAATAAGGAGTTTAATCAGTCTAGCAGTTTAAAGCGACAAATGCTGAAGCATTCTGGAGAACGGCCGCATGATTGTGAAATATGTAGCAAGGCGTTTAGTCGGTCTTGCACTTTAAAGCAGCAAATGCTCATACATACTGGAGAACGGCCGCATGATTGTGAAATATGTAACAAGGCGTTTAGTCGGTCTTGCACTTTAAAGCAACATATGCTCATACATACTGGAGAACGGCCACATGAATGCGAAATATGTAACAAGGCGTTTAGTCGGTCTTGCACTTTAAAGCAGCATATGCTCATACATACCGGAGAACGGCCACACGTGTGTGAACAATGTAATAAGAAGTCTAGCAATTTAAAGCGACACATGCTGATGCATTCTGGAGAACGGCCACATGAATGTGAAATATGTAAAAAGGCTTGTTTAGTCAGTCTGGTAATTTAAAACAGCATATGCTCATACATTCTGGAGAACGGCCATGAATGTGAAATATGTAAAGAGGCGTTTATTCAGTCTAGCAATTTAAAGTTGCACATGCTTAAGCATTCTGGAGAACGACCACACGTTTGTGAACTATGTAATAAGGCGTTTAGTCAGTCTAGAACTTTAAAGAAACATATGCTTAAGCATTCTAGAAAACGGCCACACGTGTGTGAAAAATGTAAAAAGGACTTTGGTCAGTATGCCACTTTAAAGCAGCATTTGCTCATACACACCAGAGAACGGCCACACGTGTGTGAACTATGTAATAAGGAGTTTAATCAGTCTAGCAGTTTAAAGCGACATATGCTGAAGCATTCTGGAGAACGGCCGCATGCTTGTGAAATATGTAACAAGGCGTTTAGTCGGTCTTGCACTTTAAAGCAACATATGCTCATACATACTGGAGAACGGCCACATGAATGCGAAATATGTAACAAGGCGTTTAGTCGGTCTTGTACTTTAAAGCAGCATATGCTCATACATACTGGAGAACGGCCACATGAATGCGAAATATGTAACAAGGCTTTTAGTCACTCTAGCAATTTGAAGAAACATATGTTGAAGCATTCTGGAAAACGGCCACACGTGTGTGAAAAATGTAAAAAGGCCTTTGGTCAGTATGCCACTTTAAAGCAGCATATGCTCATACACACCAGAGAACAAATAGCCACATGAATGTGTAATATGTAACGAGGCGTTTAATCGGTCTAGCAGTTTAAAGCGCACCAAGAGAACGGTCACACGTGTGTGATCTATGTAATACGGAGTTTAATTAGTCTAGCAGTTTAAAGCGACACATGCTGAAGCATTCTGCAGAACGGCAATACGTTTGTGAACTGTGTAATAATGCTTTTAACAAGTCTGACATTTTAAAGAAACATATGCTCATACACACCAGAGAAGGGCCACATGAATGTGAACTATGTAATAAGGCGATTAATCATTCTACCAATTTAAAGCGACACATGCATAAGCATTCTGGAGAACGGCCGTATGGGTGTGGTATATGTAATAAGGGTTTTAGTCAGTCAGGCCATTTAAAGCAGCATATGCTCATACATACTGGAGAACGTCCACATGAGTGTGATATATGTAATTAGGGTTTTAATCAGCCTGGCTCTTTAAAGCAGCATATGCTCATACATACTGGAGAACGGCCACATGAGTGTGAAATATGTAATAAGTGTTTTAATCATTCTGGCACTTTAAAGCAGCATATGCTCATACACACCGGAGAACGGCCATATGAGTGTGAAGTATGTACTAAGGCTTTCACCCAGTCTACTCATTTAAAGCGGCACAGCAGCATACATGTATACCCAAGACTGACCACATGAGTCAACTGTGTAATAAACGTTTGCCATTCTAGTAGTGTCCAGCTGCACAGGTATATACAAGGATATATACCAGAGAACGACCTCATGAATGTTGGATTTGTATGAAGACATTGTCAGCCTGGCAATTTAAAGGGCACGTGATCAAACATTTAGCTGAATGACCACATGAAAGCGAAATGATTAAAATGGCGTTCAGTCAGCTTAGCACTTGCATGTACAGCATCGTCATATACATACATATACCGGAGAACAATCCTATGTATGTGAAATATGTAATGAAGCTTTTTGCTGGTCTGTCATTATGAAGAAACACATGCCTAAACATTCCGGAGATGGACTGTGGAATATATTTCTATGAATAATGTCCACCATCCTAGCGATTTAAACAAGCACGTGCTCATACATTCCGGATAACATATGCATGAGTGTGAACTATAAACTAAGACAGTGTAAAACATCACACGTTTACCTAGACACTTCGGCCATTTTACCAAATTATCTACACATGTTGGCCATTTTACCCGTTATCAAGACACATTTTTCTCAGATACTTCGACTATTTTAATAGATATGTTTGGTTTCTAGTGGATACTAGTGAATGTGGATATGTAGGTCTCTGCCACGGGAAATGTATTGGGAATTGAGAGTAATAGATAGCAGGTACTTCATATTCATTCCGTACTTGTTATTTTGTTTTGGGGGGTTGGTTATACTTTGAACTGCTTAAATTGTATTACTGCCACACGACCGACCACATAATATATAGCCATTCATCAGCACAAACGAGAGTTATTAATATATTATTAAGTTATTGAAGCTTGTTTCCAGATCGTTGTGAAATACATAACGTTAATACTCGACCAAAGGTATGTGATAAATTGTTTTATTTGGAGAGATGTGAGTCATGTTATAAATATTGATTACCCCAAATCTTATGGAGATTTAAACTATACCATGTGTAATCAGAAAAGTAAGACAGTATTGGCTAAACGACCTCTCAAATATATGTAGTTCATACCCCGATGGAAGCTATTAATCCGCGAGTCATTCCTTAAATATATGCAGTGAACTATATACATATACGACGTTATTATCATTTTTCATATTAGTCGAACGTTATTGTGGGTAGGGTGTGATATTGGATTGACTTAGACATAGGTGGTGTTGAATATGTGATATTACAACAGTATGTGTGCCAAAGTATGGCCATTGTCCATTAATCAATTTCTGACAAGTAAATATATGTAGTACATACGCAAAATATGAAATACAAAATCACACAATTTCGATAATAATCCTTCAAAATATATCCTTTTCGAAATTTAAAACAGATCTTTAAGACGTACTGGTTACACATCGGGGTACACGTTAAGGATTACGGGTACACGTCGGAGTCCAGTCCCAATGAATGAGCGACCTTTGATCCCTCAGTATATAGTATATTGTTGTTCCTAGTTCTGAATCACAGACGGTTGTTAATACGCTGGAATGGTAATACATGGGTGGCAGGTTCGATCCTCCATCTGACCCTAATAACATTTTCGTGTCGGTGTTTTACAACGTGCACGTAAAAGAACCAAAGGAGACTCTGGAATGGTTCTCTATCTTAAATGACTAACCTCTTCAGGAGCCGTCGCTTAACCAGTAGCGACGATAAATAGGCGTAACACACAGTTCTGAATCAGAAATTCTGTCATATACGTGATTTAATAAACAGCCTTGTAATATTTAGTATACCTTTATATTACACGTACAACTATATTCCAAAGTTCGATGTGAAATTCGAATGTTTCTTTTCTGGGACATTTCACCTTTATATGATTGCATTAAGCTGTTTTTTGTTTTGTTTATTTTGGGGGGCTCAAAGTCCCAACAATATTTCAGGTCATGTTTCTAATATGTTTGGCGAGGGAAAACCCATAGTGCCCCTCGGAACAACGATTCATACACAGACGGTCATCCGGTGTCAACCACACATCTTCCGCAAGCTGGAAAGCTTCCTTACACGAAATAATTCGACACCCCCAATGGGATTTGAGTAACCAACTCTCCGATCTGCTGACCACCATACCATCTCGCATACCTCCCGGTCCGAGAATCGAACCCGGTTACATTGGTTAGAAGTTATGTATGTTTAAACAAGCACTATATGTTACGATTATATGACTTACAATATACATAATTTAAACAAACATCGTAACTGTATTAACATGTAGATGAAAGAGACAATAATAAGATAACCACATTAACTTCTACTGTTTATTTATGTACAGTCTACATCCTTTATGTCAAAGTCTGTTATGTCGAATTATCCAGTTATCTGTAAGTCGGGTCAACGTCCCGTTTCAGACACTATCATATTACATATAACTGGCTTCGTTTATATCGAATTTCGTTAAGTCAAATGTCGAAGTATTGTGTTCGGTCCGACGGAATTCGACATGACGGATGTAGACTGTATTCTATAGCAAATGATTGCAAGACAAACTCCAAGCAATGAAGCAAGCTTAGTGTCCGGATTCAAACTACCATAGCCACTGATAGCCGTCTTATATATATATAAATAATAGTGGTAGTTGTACGGAGTGTCATCCTTATCCCTCTTCAAATGTATACACTTGTCAGATGTCTGACATGCATGGACACCGTCTCCGTGGCATGTGGTTAAGGCGTAGGCCTACGGATTGTGAGGTCGAAGGTTCGAACCTAGTCAATGGTTCGTTCTGATATGGGTGTTTGGTCAGCCGCCAGCTAGTTAAATAATGGTTACCGATTGCAAACCAACCTGGCGCCTTGCAACCAAACATAAGATTCGGGAAGAATTGGTGTTCATAAAAAGAGGTGTCTCATAAGTCAGAAATGGCATTCTATTTTTCAAACGTATATAAAAGACCATTAGAGAGATATTATTATGTTTAATTTGTATGAAATATGTATTTTGCATACTGCTGTGTATGTATGCTTTAGAAATAAACGGAGTTACCCAGTAACGGCCTCAAAAAAGGTAAGAAATAGCTGGCCCTTTAAATAGGGCACTAATAAACAAACACTTAATTTTTGCACATGCATTCATGTTATTCGGATATATGTGAGTATGTGCTGTTTTACACTCAATATTCTGGATATGTACATAATTCACACTCATGCAGTCATCCTCCGGAATATTTGAGCATGAGCCCCTGCAAACAAACTGCAATACGGGCTCAACT
>CM026391.1:89520368-89579153 GCA_014843695.1 Archivesica marissinica
AAACAAACTGCCAGACGGGCTAACAACAGTATTACATATTCCACACTTGTGAGGCCGTTCTCCTGTATGTATGAGCATGTGCTTCTTCAAACTGCCAGACGGGCTCAACTGTATTACATATTCCACACTTGTGAGGCCGTTCTCCTGTATGTATGAGCATGTGCTTCTTCAAACTGCCAGACGGGCTCAACTGTATTACATAGTCCACACTTGTGAGGCCGCTCTCCTGTGTGGTCCTCTCTACATCGATAGACATAGTTAATTATACAGCTATATACAGCGAATGCTTTAATTAGACCTCAACCATGTGCTAATGTGCTATTATGAATAATACATTGGAATTATATTTATGGTCCAGAAATATCTCTCTATCTTCCTCTAATGCCAAACCCCTCGCGGGGATGAAAACATGTATACAAATAATGTCATATTCGGTTACATATTTTCATTGCAGGAACGATACATTTTTTTCAGATAACCCACTACCCCCCCCCCCCCCAAACAATATTCGGCATCCGTCAGTCTTGTCAGACTATGGAATTTACACCCGTTGAGTCTAAAGATGAGCACCGTCTGCTGTGGCTGTACAGCCCGAACCTTGACCTGCAGTGGCGGTTGCAGCCTTCGTTCGTGAAAACAGAGTCACTGGATGGCGATGCAGTTTGTGGCGGCTCCCACTGTTTGGCTTTCCTCTTCCTGCGTTTATCGTCAGAGGCTGCTTGCAGAGCGAGTTCTCCCCCTCTCTAAGCCCGTTGACAGCTGTTGTATCCACGCTAATCTGTTTGCTGCGAGTGATTCCCAGTTGGTGGTGTCCATCCCCAGCGCTTTCATATCTCGTGTGCAGACATCCTTGAAGCGAAGTTGGGGTCGACCTTTGTATCTGTGCCCTGCGGCCAGTTCACCATACAACAGATCTTTTGGAATGCGACCGTCGTCCATCCGGCGTACGTGTCCGAGTCGGCGTTGGTGGAGTAATGTGTACATAGATGGGATGCCGGCTCTGCTGAGGACCTCGTTGTTGGTGACCTGTTTTCGCTCTTGAGTGACGTATGTTGTCCATGACTCGCGTCCATATATGAGTGTGCTGACGACGCAAGCCTTGTACACCGCTATCTTGGTGTTGGTTGTCAGCTGTCTGTTTTACCACACATTCTTGCTGAGCCTGAAGAGGGTGGAGGAGGATTTGCCAATACGTTTGTTCAGCTCCACAACGAGCGAGAGGTTGTTCGTGGCTGTGGAACCCATGAATGTAAATTGGCTGACGACCTCAAGCTGATAGTCTCCGATGACAATGGCGGGTGGGATGGCACATGACTTGGGTCTTCTTCAAACTGATGGTTAGGCTGAAGATGTCGCCAGCTGCTGAGAAACGGTCCATCAGTGACTGGATCTGTTCTTTAGCATGGACAGCAAGTGCAGCGTCGTCGGCAAATAGCATGTCTCTGATGAGGACTTCTCTTGTCTTGGACTTTGCCTTTAGACGGGTGATGTTAAAGAGCTTGCCGTCAGATCTGGCGTGAAGGTAGACTCCTTCTGTAGCTCTCTTGAAAGCGTGCCTGAACAGCATGGTAAAGAGGATGCCGAAAAGTGTGGGGGCGAGTACGCAGCCTTGCTTGACATATATATTTTTCAGTTAACCCACTACCCCCCCCCCCAACAATGGAAACATTAAAAACGAATATCATAGAATTATATTAATAATATCTAAAAACACACGTACGTCACAATTATGATTACACTCTCATGTATCTGTATAGATCCACTCCAGTATACCATCATGTTATACACATGTACATGTGAGAAATATAATACTATATGTATGTCTGTTTCCAGTCAGGTTTCCTTAATTGTATAGCCTACGTTCAAAACATATTCCTGTGTCTTCTGGAGTTCCGCAGGGATCCATACTTGGACGTCTGCTATTCCTAGCCTATATAGACATTCAGTTCCAATGTCCGTATCTTTGCAGATGATACAGCAGTCTATATCACTGACATCACTTAATGACACATTTTCAAACTCTAGTTACTAAACATCGTACTTGGGCCAATATTTAATATAATAAATTGTAAAATGAAACGTAGCGTTAATATGTCTGCCCTCATGAAACCACTTGGGGGATCCAAATGTATGTCAATTGACAAATGTGCCCTTAACATCTGAACTATTTAATTAAAGTCGAATGTGACAAGGGGCGTAGCTAGGCACGTTTCAATGTGTACGCAAACAAGCTAGAGGGTCAAAGGGCATGCCCATTCCCCTGGATATTTTGTTTTGCTAGAACGTCTATGCTGCAATATAAGAGGCATTTCAGCAGCAGAATGAGATAGATGTGGAATCTACGAGGCGGAACTTCAGTAAACAAGATTTTAAGCAAATACTATTATGTTAGTTTTTATTTATATATCAACATGAATATGTGTGCTGTTCGAAAACATTATCGATACACACAAGTTCATACAATGTGAATGTATTTGTTTCTTAGCATAGTCAGCATTATTGCAACATATTAATTTTAAATGCATATTATTTTTTTTTATTATTTCAATATTTTGAACAATGTGTATGCACATGTGTATCCTGCTTACAGGTATCTACGCGCCTGGTGATACATTTATGTGAAAGCAGCGGTGTACATCCAAAGTTGGTGAAATATATTTCAAATTCAACCAATTATATTGAGCTTCCAATTGGAATTTGAACAGCGGTGAGTGGCATATGATGTGAAGCCAATTACCCTTGCTACTCTGCCACGGAGACCATAAAACATGTACGTGTATACAACAAAAGTTAACAAACAGATATTGAAACTACACATTTCCTGTAATCTGATTGGCTTGTCACGTACAGTTTGGCTTATGAAATATAATCGGCAATATATACATACCTCAGCACCCAACGTGTTTTTAATGTATTACCAAACGCAGAAATTGAGAGGTGTGCCGCTAAATTATGCGGTTGATATATACCACTTTGGACTTGTAATCCATGGAACTCAGGTTCGATCCCACGTCTGGTCCTAATACAATTAACAGTATTCCAGTTGGGACTTTAAACCGAGGTCTCGTGTCGGTGCTTACACCGTGCACATAAAATAACTAGAGGATACTCTGGAATGGATGTCTCTCTGTAGCATTGAACTATCCTCCAACACTCTAAAATGACTAATCTCTTCACGAGGCGTCGCTCAAATGGGCAACCGGCAGCGACGATAAATAAACGTAAAACACACACACACACTGCTAGATGAAGTTGAGACTAGTCGACAAGGACGCATTAAAAGAAAGTGCAGATACGCGAGTACAGTGACCGTCATAATACACACCGGATCCCAACCATTTCATGAATCGCTTGCATACTTATCTCCCTTTTCCTAGAGACACCATCTGCACACATGTAAGTATATTTTATTTCTGATAATATTTTATTGTTGTATGTACAGTATATATTTGCAAACACTTAAACCTCCAGCTTTCATGAACTATTGCGACGGAAACTGTCGATATACTGTGACATATTCTTATAAATAAATGGATAAGGCGAACTATTTCTTGAAACCAACTGACTAAAACCAGATAATGATAATTGTTTATTGTTATAATGGATCTCATGTGTTGACTCGGAACACCTTGGTTTTGACAGCTAAACCTGGTGAAGGACTGAGTATGCAAGTAAGTAATTTTATATGCAAAATAGATAAAAAAATTGTATTACCTTCCTGTCTTCTATATAATATCCGTCTTATAGAATCCTATTTATAATCCATTTTAACACAACATTTTCAATTGATGAAATATTATTTACTATTAAATTCGTAGCCATTTATACCGTTGGTTTTCACGTGCTTGTCGATTGATTCCTTCTTAATAATACTGCATTCACGTGTGAACGTGTTGCTGAACTGACACTTTATACAGACTTTGCATTAACTGTCCATCAGAACTCAAAAATGGAACATTTGTCAGCCAGGAATCTTGAAAGTTTCTAATCACAGGATAATTAGCAGTTTTAGTTCTAGCAATTTTAGAAGTCGGTCTTCCTATGGAACCATCAGGTTTACGTTTTAGAGATTTACTTGGAGTCGTCATTTTGTGACAATTTGTGTTTTTTTAACATTTATTTGTCGTCGCTACCAGTTGCCCATATGAGCGACGCCTCCTGAAGAGATTAGTCATTTTAGATTTGTGGAGGATAGTGCAATGATACAGACAGAGACCCATTCCAGAGTGTCCTCTGGTGTTTTCCATGCCACAATTTGTGTGTTTTACGTTTATTTATCGGTGCTACCTATTGCCCATATGAGTGACGCCTCCTGAAGAGATTAGTCTTTTTAGATTTTTGGATGATAGTGCAATGATACAGACAGAGATCCATTACAGACTCTCATCTGGGTCTTTTACTTGCACTGTGTACAGCACAGACACGAGACCTCGGTTTAATGTCCCATCAGAAAGACTGTTAAATTTATTAGGGTCATACGGTTTGTCGAACCTGCGATCCCTGGATTACCAGTCCAGCGTGTTACCACTGGACTACAGATACGCCTGTGTCATGGGACACTTTGTTTACGTTTATTTATCGTCGCTGCCGGTTGCTCATATGAGCGACGCCTCCTGAAGAGATTAAGTCATTTTAGATTTTTGGAGGATAGTGCAATGACCCATTCCAGAGTCTCCTCTGGTTCTTTCACGTGTACGGTGTACAGCACCGACACGAGATCTCGGTTTAATGTCCCATCTGAAAGAATGTTAATTTTATTAGGGTCAGATGGGGGATCGAACGCGCGATCCCTGGATTACCAGCCCAGCGTGTTACCACTGGACTACAGATCCGTCTTTTCATGGGACAATAGTAAAATTTGTTTCTTATATAGTAGAGACGAAGCATGATAATTAAACTCTTTCAACTAATTATCGATATTTCAATTACCATATCAATTGATGTGCTTTTATTTAGATCAAACAAACACTTACCTTCCTTTAATTGTTCGTACATTGTATACGATGCCTGTAACATCATAGGCGGCCATTCTTTTCATTGTCTTAATATGTTTTAAATCTCTGATGGTCACGGGATCGAACCCCGCTCAGACAGTGTCTCATTTATATGAAAAAGTTGGCACTTTATTACATAGGTTGGTGCACCAATTACTGGTTAACCGCTGGAGCCTGCCCAGGAAAGGTGTAGTTAGGTAAACTGCCCGTCGCTCAAATGAGAAACCGGTAGCGACGTTAATTAAATTAAATTTTTAAAAATTGTGTCAGTGAACACATGCACACCAGTTGTAAGATTAAAGACCGTCATTTAATCCAATTATCCGTAATTAAAATTTCACCAACTTTTCATCACCCCATGCAATCACGTGCCACCCCATGCAACAGCTGATCTCCAATAAACAAACACTTGTCATCATCGTACGCGTGACCGCGCGCGCGACCTTCACTTTCATCTATTTTCGGCCGCTTATGTTGCTTGAACAATGTTATTTGCCGATATTTATGGCATGCGTCAAGGATTTTCGCCAACTGAAGATCTTTGGAGGCAGATTTAATTTGTATGCGCATTTGGCGACACAAGCGACCGACAGCGAGAACCCTTACGTGTATTGCTGTATGTGTATACAATGCAATATAATATTATTAAACGATCCTCATAAATTTTTTAAAGACGGATCTGAAGTCCAGTGACGGCGGCGGTGGCGGCGACGGGGGAGGCGGTGGTATCTTGATGATGACGATAATGTCTTCCTGACAATGACTTATTATAAAGAGGGTTTAGAATGGCTAATAATTGTTGAGACATGTATTTGTGATTAATGAATAGTTAATAAAATTATGGTGTTTACTTACAGGAGATGAAACTGGATGTGTACACGTACAGATCTACATGAGGAATTTGTTTAATTATTTGTACCTTGAATATATTCGTGTTATTTCCCTACGGATCATCAATTTAACATCCACTAGAAAAATATTAGAGGAAATATCATGTTCCGATTCTCTTGTTTAGTTAATAATTTCCACTTGTATGTTCTATTCAAATTGTGAACTGGATATTAGAAGTCAATATTGTGTAAGAAATTAGGTACTTTGTTAACTCATAGTGTAGATAATTCATATGACACAATAATTATATAATTAAGGATTGTCAGAATGTCTAGGAATATAAAGCAGGACACGCCCAGTAATTCCGGAAAACGGTCACATGTGTGTGGACTATGTAATAAGGTGTGTAACCAGACTAGCAATTTAAAGAAACATATGCTCATACATACCGGAGAACGGCCACATGAGTGTGAAATATGTAACAAGGCTTTTATACAACATTGCAATTTAAAGCAGCATATGCGCATACATACTGGAGAACGACCACATCAGTGTGAACTATGTAATAAAACATTTACTCACTATGTCGGTTTGAGGCAGCACATGGTCAAACATACTGGAGTACGGCCACATGAGTGTGAAATATGTAACAAGGCTTTTAGTCAGTTTGGCAATTTAAAGCAGCATATGCGCATACATACTGGAGAAGGGCCACATGAATGTGAAATATGTAACAAGGCTTTTAGTCAGTTTGGCAATTTAAAGCAGCATATGCTCATACATACTGGAGAACGGCCATATGCGTGTGAAATATGTAACAAGGATTTTAGTCAGCCTGGCACTTTAAAGCAGCATATGCTAATACATACTGGAGAACAACCACATCAGTGTGAACTATGTAATAACACATTTACGCACTCTGTCGGTTTGAGGCAGCACATGGTCAAGCATACTGGAGTACGGCCACATGAGTGTGAAATATGTAATAAGGCCTTTAGTCAGTCTGGCAATTTAAAGCAGCATATGCTCATACATACTGGAGAACGGCCATATGAGTGTGAAATATGTAGCAAGGCTTTTTGTCAGTCTAGCTCTATAAAGCAGCATATGCTCATACATACTGGAGAACGGCCACATCAGTGTAAAATATGTAAGAAGGCATTTCATCAGTCTGGATATTTAAAGCAGCATATGCTCATACATACTGGAGAACGGTCACATGCATGTGAACTATGTAATAAAACGTTTGCCCAATCTGCCTATTTGAAGCAGCACATGCGCATACACACCGTAAAACGGCCACATGAGTCTGAAGTATGTACTAAGGCTTTCAGCCAGTCTATTCATTTATAGCGACATATCAACTTACATACTTGGGAACGGCGACAGGAGTGTGAACAATGTAATAAAATGTTTGCCAAATCTGACAAATTGAAGCAGCACACGCATAACGGAGAACGGCCACATGCGTGTGAAATAGGTAATAAAGCGTGTTTGTTTTTACGTTTATTTATCGTCGCTACAGGTTGCCTATATGAGGGACGTCTCCTGAAGAGATTATTCACTTTAGATTTTTGGAGGATAGTGTATGTTCGGGAGTCTATACTAAGGGAATATAATGACTATATCGTTTGTTTGTGTTCTATCGACGATTTATTTCTTCCTTTTTATCTGTTTCATAAACGAACTGATTTTCGGTAAATGTCTAATTCTTTTCTAAGGGCAGCAACTCTTGCTAGCCACTATCCAAACAAAACCCGTTCTATTACCGTACTGGTTTCTTCGTAACAGTGCATGATACAGATATAGACCCATTCCAGAGTCTCCTCTGCTTCTTTTACGTGCAAGGTGTAAATCACCAACACGAGACCTCGGTTTAACGTCCCATCAAAAAGACTGTTAATTTTATTAGGGTCAGACGGGGGATTGAACCTGTGATCCATGGATTACCAGTCCAGCGTGTTACCACTGGACTACAGATCCGTCTGTGTAATAAAACGTTCAGTCTGTCTAGCCATTTATAGCAACATATACGCATACTTACCTGAGACTGACCACACGGGTGACAACTGTGTAATAAAACGTGTGCCATTCTGGTAGTTTCAAGCTGCACATATACAAGCATATATACTGGAGAATGACCTGATGAATGTTGGATTTGTATGAAGACTGTCAGCCTGGCAATTTAAATGGCACATGATCAAACAGTTAGTTGAATGACCACATGAAAGTGAAATTTGTAAAATGGCGTTCAGCCAACTTAGCACTTTCATGTACAACATCGTCATAAACATGTATATACCGGAGAATAATCCTATGAGAGTGAAATGTGTAATGAAGCTTTTTGCTGGTCTGTCATTATGAAGAAACACATGCACAATCATTCCGGAGATGGACTGTGGAATATGTTTCTATGAAAAATGTCCGCCATCCTAGCGATTTAAACAAGCACGTGCTCATACATTCCGGATAACATCTGCATGAGTGTGAAATATGAACAAAGACAGTGTAAAACAACACACGTTTACCTAGACACTTCTGCCATCTTACCTGTGTATCTAGACACTTCGGCCATTTTACCCGTGTATCTAGACACTTCGGCCATTTTACCCGTGTACCTAGACACTTCGGCTATTTTACCATGAAGGAAGTCATCAATGTGTTATTTTGTGAAACTAAGGCACTGCTTTTGGGGTTTTTTTCATGTCCATGTGTAGTATTATTTATTACAGTACTGATCATATTGTGACATTGACTGTAGAAAAGTTCAATGTTTTCATACACAACTTTCTAGAATTGGTCAGAGTAACATCCAGAAGAGAACGTTTCATATTTTTCATAAAACATGTTTATCATTTATATTTGAGAGGTCGTTTAGCCAATACTGTCTTACTTTTCTTGTTACACAGCATGACATAGTTTAAATCTACATAAGATGTTGCGTAATCAATATTTATAACATGACTCACATCTCTCCAAATAAAACAATTTTTCACATAACTTTGCTCGAGTATTAACATTATATATTTCACAACGATCTCGAAGCAATCTTCAATAACTTACTAATATATTAATCACTCTCGTTTGTGCTGATGAATGGCTATATAGTATGTGGTCGTTCGTGTGGCAGTAATACAATTTAAGCTGTTCAAAGTATAACCAACCCCCAAAAAACATACAAAATAACAAGTACGGAATGACTATAAAGTACCTGTTAACTATTATTCTCAATTCCCAATACATGTCACGTGGCAGAGGCCTACATATCCACATTCACTAGTATCCACTAGAAAATATAAATATTAAAAAAGTATCTTAGGTCAAATGTGCCTTGATAACGGGTAAAATGGCCAACATGTGTAGATAAATGGGTAAAATGGCCGAAGTGTCTAGGTACACGGGTAAAATGGCCGAAGTGTCTAGGTACCAAGGTAAAATGGCCGAATTGTCTAGGTAACCATGTGATGTTTTACACTGTCTTAGTTCATAGTTCACACACTCATGCAGATGTTATCCGGAATGTATGAGCAAGTGCTTGTTTAAATCGCTAGAATGGGGGACATTATTCATAGATACATAATCCACAGTCATGTGGTCCATCTCCGGAATGTTTGTGCATGTGTTTCTTCATAATGACAGAGCAGCAAAAAGCTTCATTACATATTTCACATACATAGGATTGTTCTCTGGTATATGTATGTATATGACGATGCTGTACATGCTAAGCTGACTGAACGCCATGTTAATCATTTCACTGTCATGAGGTCATTCAGCTGAATGTTTGATCACGTGCCTTTTAAATTGTCAGGCTGACAAAGTCTTCATATAAATCCAACATTCATGAGGTCGTTCTCCGGTATATATGCTTGTATACACCTGTGCAGCTTGAAACTACCAGAATGGCAAACGTTTATTACACAGTTGACACTCATGTGGTCAGTCTTGGGTATAGATGTATGCTGCTATGCCGCTTTAAATGAGTAGACTGGGTGAAAGCCTTAGTACATACTTCACACTCATATGGCCGTTCTCCGGTGTGTATGAGCATATGCTGCATTAATGTGCCAGAATGATTAAAACACTTATTACATATTTCACACTCATGTGGCCGTTCTCCAGTATGTATGAGCATATGCTGCTTTAAAGAGCCAGACTGACTAAATCCCTTATTACATATACCACACCCATACGGCCGTTCTCCAGAATGCGTATGCATGTGCCGCTTTAACTTGGTAGAGTGATTAAACGCCTTATTACATAGTTCACATTCATGTGGCCGTTCTCCGGTATGTATGAGCATATGCTTCTTTAAAATATCAGACTTGTTAAAAGCATTATTACATAGTTCACAAACGTATTGCCGTTCTCCAGAATGCTTCAACATGTGCCGCTTTAAACTGACATACTGATTAAACGCCTCGTTGCATATTACACATTCATGTGGCCGTTCTCTGGTGTGTATGAGCATATGCTGCATTAAAGTGACATACTGACCAACGACTGTATTACATTTTTCACACACGTGTGGCCGTTTTCCAGAATGCTTCAGCATATGTTTCTTTAAATTGCTAGAGTGACTAAAAGCCTTGTTACATATTTCGCATTCATGTGGCCGTTCTCCAGTATGTATGAGCATATGCTGCTTTAAAGTGCAAGACCGACTAAACGCCTTGTTACATATTTCGCATTCATGTGGCCGTTCTCCAGTATGTATGAGCATATGCTGCTTTAAAGTGACATACTGACCAAAGGCCTTAGTACATTTTTCACACACGTGTGGCCGTTTTCCAGAATGCTTCAGCATATGTTTCTTTAAATTGCTAGACTGACTAAACGCCTTATTACGTAGTTCACAAACGTGTGGTCGTTCTCCAGAATGCTTAAGCATGTGCAGCTTTAAATTGCTAGACTGAATAAACGCCTCTTTACATATTTCACATGCATGTGGCCGGTCTCCAGTATGTATGAGCATATGCTGTTTTAAATTACCAGACTGACTAAACGCCTTGTTGCATATGTCACAATCATGCGGCCGTTCTCCAGAATGCCTCAGCATGTGTCGCTTTAAACTGCTAGACTGATTAAACTCCTTATTACATAGTCCACACACGTGCGACCGTTTCCGGAATGTCCTGCTGTATACTCCTAGACATTCTGACAATCCTTAATTATATGAATTCTAATATCCAGTTCACAATTTGAATAGAAGAAACACGTGGAAATTATTAAGTAAACAAGAGAATCGGAATATGATATTTCCTCAAATATTTTTCTAGTGGATGTTAAATTGATGATCCGTAGGGAAATGACACGAATCTGTTCATGGTACAAATAATTAAACAAATTCCTCATGTAGATCTGTACGTGTACACATCCGGTTTCATCTCCTGTAAGTAAACACCATAATTTTATTAACTATTCATTAATCACAAATACATGTCTCAACAATCATTAGCCATTCTAAACACTCTTTATAATAAGTCATTGTCAGGAAGATATTATCGTCATCACCAAGAAACCAAGGCCCCCTCCGCCGTCGCCGCCACCACTGGATTACATATCCGTCTGTAAACTTATGAGGATCGTGTAATAATATTCTATTGCAGTGTATACACATACAACAATACAAGGCAGGGTTCTCGCTGTCGGTCGCATTTGTCGCCAAATGCGCATACAAATTAAATCTGCCACCAAAGATATTCAGTTGGCGAAATTCCTTGCCGCATGCCATAAATATCGGCAAAATAACATTGTTCAAGCAACATAAGCGGCCGAAAATAGATGAAAGTGAAGGTCGCGCGTGCGGTCACGCGTGCAATGATGACAAGTGTTTGTTTACCAGTTTGGTGACCAGCTGTTGCATGGGTGGCAAGTGATTGTATGGGGTGTTGAAAAGTTGGTGACATTTTAATTACGGATAATTGGATTACATGACCGTCTTTAATCATACAACTGATTAATTAAGTGTCCATGTGTTCGCTGACACAATATTTGCAACATATTAAGAAAATGAAAAGAATGGTCGCTTATAATGTTATCGTATACAATGTATGAACAATTAAAGGAAGGCAAGTGTTTGTTTGATCTAAATAAAAGCACATCAATTGATATGGTAATTGAAATAATGGTAATCCAGGGATCGGAGGTTCGACAAACCGTATGACCCTAACAAATTTAACAGACTTTCAGATGGGACATTAAACCGATGTCTCGTGTCGGTGATGCACACAGTGCAAGTAAAAGAACGAGATGAGAGTCTGTAATGGGTCTCTGTCTGTATCATTGCTCTATCCTCCAAAAATCTAAAATGACTAATCTCTTCAGAAGAGGCGTCACTCATATGGGCAATAGGTAGCGACGATAAATAAACGTAAATTAGACGGATATTATATAGAAGACAGGAAGGTAATATTTTTTTTATCTATTTTGTATATATAGATAAAATTACTCACTTGCATACTCAGTCCTTCACCAGGTTCAACTGTCAAAACCAAGGTGTTCCGAGTCAACATATGAGATCCATTATAACAATTACCATTATCTGGTTTTAGTTAGTTGGTTTCAAGAAATAGTTCGCCGTATCCATTTATTTATAAGAATATGTCACAGTATATCGACAGTTTCCATCGAAATAGTTCATGAACGCTGGAGGTTTAAGTGTTTGCAAATATATACTGTACATACAACAATAAAATATTATCAGAAATAAAATATAATTACATGTGTGCAGATGGTGACGTTCGGAAAAGGGAGATAAGTATGCATGCGATTTATGAAATGAAATGGCTGGGATCCGGTATGTATTATGACGGTCACTGTACTCGCGTATCTGCACTTTCTTCCAATTCGTCTGGGAGGTATTCATCCTTGTCGACTAGTCTCAACTTCAGTGTGTGTGTGTGTATGTTTTACGTTTATTTATCGTCGCTAACGGTTGCCCATTTGAGCGACGGCTCGTGAAGAGATTAGTCATTTTAGAGTGTTGGAGGATAGTTCAATGCTACAGAGAGACACCCATTCCAGAGTATCCTATTGTTCCTTTACGTGCACGATGTAAGCACCGACAGGAGACATCGGTTTAAAGTCCCAACTGGAAGACTGTTAATTTTATTAGGGCCAGACGTGGGATCGATCGCACCTGAGTTCCCTGGATTTAGTCCAAAGTGGTATATATCAACCGCACAATTTAGCGGCATGCCTCTCAATTTCTGCATTTGGTAATACATTAAAAACACGTTGGGTGCTGAGGTATGTATATATTGCCGATAATATTTCATAAGCCAAACTGTACATGACAAGCCACTCAGATTACAGGAAATGTGTAATTTCAAAAAGTGTTAGTTAACTTTTGATGTATACACGTACATGTTTTATGGTCTCCGTGGCAGAGTAGCAAGGGTAATTGGCTTCACATCATATGCCACTCACCGCTGTTCAAATCCCAAATGAAAGCTCAATATAATTGGTTTAATTTGAAAAATATGTAACCAACTTTAGATGTACACAGCTGCTTTCACCTAAATGTATCACCAGGCGCGTAGCTACCTGGAAGCAGGATACACATTTGCATACACATTGTTCAAAATATTGAAACATAAAAAAATAAAATAAGCATTTAAAATTAATATTTTGCAATAATGCTGACTATGTTAAGAAACAAATGCATTCACATTGTATTAATTTGTGTGTAACTAGAATGTTTTCGAACAGCATACATATTCATGTTGTTGATATAATTATAAATAAAAACTAACATAATAGTAATTGCTTAAAATCTTGTTTACTGAAGTTCCGCCGCGTAGATACCACATCTATCTCATTATGCTGCTGAATTGCCTATTAGATTACAGCATAGACGTTCTAGCAAAACAAAATGTCCAGGGGGAGGGGCATGCCCGTTGACCCTCTAGCTTGTTTGCGTACACATTGAAACATGCCTAGCTACGCCCCTGGTTACATTCGAATTTAATTAAATAGTTCAGATGTTAAGGGCACATTTGTCAATTGACATACATTTGATTCCCCCAAGTGGTTTCATGAGGGCAGACATATTAACGCTACGCTTCGTTTTAAAATTTATTATATTAAATATTGACCCAGGTACGATTTTGAAAATGTGTCATTAAGTGATGTCAGTGATATAGACTGCTGTATCATCTGCAAAGATACGGACATTTGAACGCCTGTCTATCTAGGCTAGGAACTCCAGAAGACACAAGAATATGTTTTGAACGTAGGCTATACAATTAAGGAAAACTGACTGGAAACACACAGTATTATATTTCTCTCATGTACATGTGTATAACATGATGATATACTGGAGTGGATCTATACAGATACATGAGCGTGTAATCATAATTGTGACGTATGTTTGTTTTTAGATATTATTAATATAATTCTATGATATTCGTTTTTAAGGTTTCCATTGTTGGGGGGGGGGGTGTGGGTAGTGGGTTAACCTAAAAAATGTATATGTCAAGCAAGGCTGCGTACTCGCCCCCACACTTTTCGGCATCTGCTTTGCCATGCTGTTCAGGAACGCTTTCAAGAGAGCTACAGAAGGAGTCTACCATCACGCCAGATCTGACGGCAAGCTCTTTAACATCACCAGTCTACAGGCAAAGTTCAAGACAAGAGAAGTCCTCATCAGAGACATGCTATTTGCCGACGACGCTGCACTTGCTGTCCATACTAAAGAACAGATCCAGTCACTGATGGACCGTTTCTCAGCAGCTGGCGAACTCTTCAGTCTAACCATCAGTTTGAAGAAGAACCAAGTCATCTGCCAAGGAACTGCCATCCCACCCGCCATTGTCATCGGAGACTATCAGCTTGGGGTCGTCAGCCAATTTACATTCCTGGGTTCCACAGCCATGAACAACCTCTCGCTCTTTGTGGAGCTGGACAAACGTATTAGCAAATCCTCCTCCACCCTCTTCAGGCTCAGCAAGAATGTGTGGTAAAACAGACAGCTGACAACCAACACCAAGATAGCGATGTACAAGGCTTGCTTCGTCAGCACACTCATCTATGGACGCGAGTCATGGACAACATACGTCACTCAAGAGCGAAAACTGCAAGTTTTCCATCTCCGCTGCATGCGATGCATCCTATGCATATCCTGGCAGGACAAGGTCACCAACAACGAGGTCCTCAGCAGAGCCGGCATCCCATCTATGTACACATTACTCCACCAACGCCGACTCGGACACGTACGCCGGATGGACGACTGTCGCAAATGATCTATTGTATGGTGAACTGGCCGCAGGGCATAGATACAAAGGTCGACCCCAACTTCGCTTCAAGGATGTCTGCAAACGAGATATGAAAGCGCTGGGGATGGACACCACCAACTGGGAAACACTCGCAGCAAACAGATTAGCGCAGATACAACAGCTGTCAACGGGCTTAAAGAGGGGAGAACTCGCTCTGCAAGCAGCCTCTGACGACAAACGCAGGAAGAGGAAAGCCAAACAGTGGGAGCCGCCACCAACTGCATCGCCTTCCAGTGACTCTGTTTTCACGAACGAAGGCTGCAACCGCCAATGCAGGTCACTCATAGGGCTGTACAGCGACAGCAGACGGTGCTCATCTTTAGACTCAACGGGTGTAAATTCCATAGTCTGACAAGACTGACGGATGCCGAAGATTGTTGGGGGGGGGGGGGGGTAGTGGGTTATCTGAAAAAAATGTATCGTTCCTGCAATGAAAATATGTAACCGAATATGACAGTATTTGTATACATGTTTTCATCCCCGCGAGGGGTTTGACATTAGAGGAAGATAGAGGGATCTTTCTAGACCATAAACATAATTCCAATGTATTATTCATAATAACACATTAGCACATGGTTGAGGTCTAATTAAAGCATTCCCTGTATATAGCTGTATAATTAACTATGTATATCGATGTAGAGAGGACCACACAGGAGAGCGGCCTCACAAGTGTGGACTATGTAATACAGTTTTAGCCGGTCTTGCAGTTTGAAGAAACACATGCTCATACATACAGGAGAACGGCCTCACAAGTGTGGAATATTTAATACAGTTTTAGCCGTTCTGGCAGTCTGTTTGCAGGAGCTCATGCTCAAACTTTCCGGAGAATGACCGCATGAGTGTGAATTATGTACAGAATATTGAGTGTAAAACAGCACATACTCACATATATCCGAATAACATGAATGCATGTGCAAAAATTAAGTGTTTGTTTATTAGTGCCCTATTTAAAGGGCCAGCTATTTCTTACCTTTTTTGAGGCCGTTACTGGGTAACCCCGTTTATTTCTAACGCATACATACACAGCAGTATGCAAAATACATATTTCATACAAATTAAACATAATAATATCTCTCTTATGGTCTTTTATATACGTTTGTACAATAGAATGCCATTTCTGACTTATGAGACACCTCTTTTTATGAACACCAATTCTTCCCGAATCCTATGTTTGTATGCAAGGCGCCAGGTTGGTTCGTAATCGGTAACCATTACTCAACTAGCTGACGGTTGACCAACCGCCCATATCAGTACGAACCATTGACTAAGTTCGACCTCACGATCCGTAGGCGGACGCCTTAACCACTAGGCCACGGAGATAATGTCCATGCATATCAGACATCTGACAAGTTCGAACCTTCGACCTCACGATCCGTAGGCGGACGCCTTAACCACTAGGCCACGGAGATAATGTCCATGCATATCAGACATCTGACAAGTATACATTTGACGAGGGACACGCATAACACTCCGTACAACTACCACTATAGTGTTAAATATATAAGACGGCTATCGGTGGCTATTGTAGTTTTAATCAGGACACTAATGTTGCTTCATTGCTTGGAGTTTGTCTTGTAATCATTTGCTATAGAATACAGTCTACATCCGTTATGTCGAATTCCGTCGCACCGAACACAATACTTCGACATAACCGACATTTGACTTAACGAAATTTTGGCATAACGGATGTAGAAGGTACATAAATAAACAGTAGAAGTTAAAGTGGTTATCTTATTATTGTCTCTTAGATCTACATGTTAATATACGATGTTTGTTTAAATTATGAATACTGCCAGTCATATAATCGTAACATATACTATAATATATACATGTTGGCCATTTTACACGTTTATCTGCACACTTCGGCCATCTTACCCAATTATTTACACATGTTTGCCATTTTACCCGTTATCTAGACACTTCGGCCATTTTACCTCAGATACTTCGACTATTTTAATATTATAAGTTTGGTTTCTATTGGATACTAGTGAATGTGGATATGTAGGCATCTCGGTCTGCCACGTGACATGTATTGGGAATTGAGAATAATAGATAACAGGTACTTTATATTCATTCCGTACTTGTTATTTTGTATGTTTTGGGGGGTTGGTTATACTTTGAAAAGCTTAAATTGTATTACTACCACACGAACGACCACATACTATATAGCCACTCATCAGCACAAACGAGAGTGATTAATATATTATTAAGTTATTGAAGATTGCTTCGAGATCGTTGTGAAATATATAACGTTAATACTCGACCAAAGTTATGTGATAAATTGTTTTATTTGGAGAGATGTGAGTCATGTTATAAATATTGATTACGCAAAATCTTATGGAGATTTAAACTATGTCATGCTGTGTAGCCAGACAAGTAAGACAGTATTGGCTAAACGACCTCTCAAATATAAATGATAAACATGTTTTATGAAAAATATGAAACGTTCTCTTCTGGATGTTACTCTGACCAATTCTAGAAAGTTGTGTATGAAAACATTGAACTTTTCTACAGTGACTGTTACACTATGATCAGTACTGTTATAAATAATACTACACATGGACATGAAAAAAAACCCAAAAGCAGTGCCTTAGTTTCACAAAATAACACATTGATGACTTCCTTCATGGTAAAATAGCCGAAGTGTCTAGGTACACGGGTAAAATGGCCGAAGTGTCTAGATACACAGGTAAGATGGCAGAAGTGTCTAGGTAAACGTGTGTTGTTTTACACTGTCTTTGTTCATATTTCACACTCATGCAGATGTTATCCGGAATGTATGAGCACGTGCTTGTTTAAATCGCTAGGATGGCGGACATTATTCATAGAAACATATTCCACAGTCCATCTCCGGAATGATTGTGCATGTGTTTCTTCATAATGACAGACCAGCAAAAAGCATAACATTTCACTCTCGTAGGATTATTCTCCGGTATATACATGTTTATGACGATGTTGTACATGAAAGTGCTAAGTTGGCTGAACGCCATTTTACAAATTTCACTTTCATGTGGTCATTCAACTAACTGTTTGATCATGTACCATTTAAATTGCCAGGCTGACAGTCTTCATACAAATCCAACATTCATCAGGTCATTCTCCGGTATATATGCTTGTATATGTGCAGCTTGAAACTACCAGAATGGCACACGTTTTATTACACAGTTGTCACCCGTGTGGTCAGTCTCAGGTAAGTATGCGTATATGTTGCTATAAATGGCTAGACAGACTGAACGTTTTATTACACAGACGGATCTGTAGTCCAGTGGTAACACGCTGGACTGGTAATCCATGGATCACAGGTTCGATCCCCCGTCTGACCCTAATAAAATTAACAGTCTTTCAGATGGGACGTTAAACCGAGGTCTCGTGTTGGTGCTTTACACCTTGCACGTAAAAGAAGCAGAGGAGACTCTGGAATGGGTCTCTATCTGTATCATGCACTGTTACGAAGAAACCAGTACGGTAATAGAACGGGTTTTGTTTGGATAGTGGCTAGCAAGAGTTGCTGCCCTTAGAAAAGAATTAGACATTTACCGAAAATCAGTTCGTTTATGAAACAGATAAAAAGGAAGAAATAAATCGTCGATAGAACACAAACAAACGATATAGTCATTATATTCCCTATATAGACTCCCTAACAGGTAGCAGAGCGAGGTTGTTTAAATATATGAAAATTACACCAGTAAAAAGCGCAAGAACTTGTCCGGAAAAGGTGTAATAGAAGTCGGACAGTATAGTATTCGGACTATGTTACTCATTGACCTGCATTTGAAGCTAGCCAGTGACAGACACTAAGAATTATTTAAATAGTAATCATTGATAATGGCAGAAGGATCAGGAGAATTATTTAAATAGTAATCATTGATAATGGCAGAAGGATCAGGAGAATTATTTAAATAGTAATCATTGATAATGGCAGAAGGATCAGGAGAATTATTTAAATAGTAATCATTGATAATGGCAGAAGGATCAGGAGAATTATTTAAATAGTAATCATTGATAATGGCAGGAGAAACTGACACTGAGAGCCAAAGACATGCAATAGAGGCTTCCTACGAACTCGAAAACGAGGCGCCGCCATCTTGGATTACATACACAAATTCCAATATGGCGAATTGCAACGCGGAAATAGCGAAATCAAAGTATTTTGATTGCTTAGATTTGAGTGCACGAGAAAGATATCTTCGGAAAATCAGCTGTATTAGTGACACTGATCCATACACTATCCAACGCAATCGGTTAAGTGACGCTGCCGATCTGTTGCCAGCAATTACATATCCCGACATTGTAAACTATCTCGTGTTCAGTCCCAGCCCATATACAATGGCTGATCTACGTTGTTACAAAGGACTAGACGCATACAACCAGTTCGTTAGCGGGTGGGTGAGGGATGTATCGGCGATTGAAATTAACAACAAACACGTCGTTATTGGAAGGGTATGTACATATATTCATTGTTCATCACACATAGAACAGTAGCAGCAAATGTGTGCGAAATTTACACACCTCCAGTCATGGAAACATGTTGGACATTATCAGTGATTATATCAGTGTTCTCGGAAATATTTTAACAGATCGGCACAGAGCTTGTCCCCTCTGAAAATGGACAGGTCTCAATTTAAAATGGACAAGCCCTGATTTAAAGTGGACATGTCCTGATTAAAAGTGGACAACAGGACCATTCATTATATGCATGTTATATCAATATGGGTGACTTTCTAGTATACAGTCCTGGTCTGTGAACGTATCCTGATGAAATTACCGAGTGGCACAAGCTTTGTGTGAGCTGCTTGCCTGGTGTGCCCTTATTAGATCTAACCAGAACTGATCCATACCTGTAGTAAACACATTATTGTCTGCCAGAATAGGAAATCGCTCACAGTAGAATGCAAAAAAAACGTTAATGATCGAGGCGGTAACGAAATATAGACTGCCTGGACGTTTCAATTAATTTGTTGTCTGTAAATTTGTTGAATTTTATCCAAAATTTCAATTTAAGTACTCTGCAGGAATAAAAGGCAATCTGTTCTTACAAGTATGGTAGACCATGTCAGCTTGAGATTACAGCTCCGATACCCCAACCCGATCACACTCTTAATTAGTCTTCTAAACTTTACTTGCAGGTGCTGCATTCCCAAAGGCCAAGAGACACACCACTGAAGCCGTGGATAATTGCTGAACAAAATGGAATGGTACTTTTCGGTCACTGTGATTGTGTCATAGCCTGTAATTGGATCGCAATCATAGCAATCGTTAATAAACCATCAATAAACGTTACAGGGAAAATATTCAGTTGTTTTATTGTGTTTACCCCCGCCCCTGTATATTATGTCCGTTCTGGCGTTCCATACTTAACGTATATCGTTTGCAACTAGTATATATGTAAAATGTATTTATAAATGGTCATACTAACAATTTGCATGTGACATATTCTAACCAATCACTATTGTTGGTCACTATCAGGTCAGCTTTGGAATGGATAATAAATCGCCATTTTGGCGTATATTTATAATACATTGTAATGACTATATTGGATATATAGCCAGGTAACAATAGTTTTTGTGATTTATAAACTTCAGTCTATTCGTTAGGTTGATATCGAATTGATAGTCACATGTAATTTTATGTATTTTGAAATGTAAACATGCTCGTGTATTTTCACTAGATGCTACGCTCTAACACACCTGAATGTATTGTTTACATATTTTGACAGCTGTCATCTGTCAAACTCATAAGAATATGATTTGTACATTATGTGATTTGTTAATTTACTTTGTATGAAAATCAATGTATTTTCAGGAAAGAAGTAAATTAAAGTCATCATCCCATATAAATTATTGCGTCGAGTCTTTCACTCAAACCCACCCCCTCGAGATACATATACCCGCTAGGAGGTTTAGAGTCAGGGCAGACAAGGGACCGGCGACAATTGTATGGCAGGTTTGGGAGAAACGTGTACACACATTAGTGCGATGTTGTTCTACGTTGAGACTAAAGTGAGAATTCGTGACTCAAAATCTGTTACACAGGAAGCAGCCTATTGGAAGCTACCAACAGCCATGAAAACTGTTGTCTATAAACCTGTGGCTGAAATGGATTTCACGTCAGCGAAGACAAAAAAGCAGATTGACGAGCTTATAACTACTGATAGTGTTCAGACATCTGCTAAGCGAAAAATGAAACAAGTACCAGATCCAACAACTGAGGATCTTGCGACACTCTTTCAAAAGTTGAGCTCAAACAGTTGTAATGCAGCCATTCTTAGTATTGTGCCAGTTCATTGTCAGTTATTTAAACCAACTTTGCTCTCTGGAGATTACCCAACAATATTGACAGATTTGTATAAGCCTGAATGTGTGAAACTTCAATTCAATGAGCTGCTAGAATATTGCCAGAAAATTGAGCTTCGCTTGACACAGGATCAAGCGGTGGCAGTGGAACAAGCTACTCAATCCCAGGCGGACAATAAAATGTGGTTCAGGTTTAGAGCCGGACGAGTGACAGCTTCCAAAATGAAAAGTGTCTGCAAGTCCAATCCTGATCAACCATCGCAATCCCTTATCAGAAGTATATGCTATCCTGCATGTACTTCAGCCACATTCAGTAATCATGCTGTGGAATGGGGATGCAAACATGAAGCTACAGCCAGGCATGTATACATTGAGCAAATGTCTGCCATACATGATAACTTCCAGTTATCTGCATCAGGATTGGTACTGAACCCAGCATACCCCCACATTGGTGCATCTCCAGATGGACATATTACATGTGACTGTTGCGGTGCTGGTGTATTCGAAATTAAATGCCCCTACTGTGCACGTAACAGTTCTATTCAGGACTATTGTACAAATAAAGTATGTGCATGCATTACAGATAATGCAGGCATAATAGCATTGAGAACTGACCATGCTTACATGTACCAGATACAAACACAGATACATGTTACTGGTGTCGAGTATGCAGATTTTGTTTTGTGGACAGAACAAGACTTGCATGTCGAGAGGGTTGTGCCAAATGAAACAATGTGGCAGGAAATCATTGATCAATCCGATCTTTTCTTCCACAAAGCAATTCTGCCAGAACTGGTAGGAACGTTTTATACGAAAACTGGCTATATGCTTGGTGCCATGTCGGATACTACTAACCAGCCAGCTCAATCACCATCTGCTACTGATGGGGTAGATGTTTACTGCTATTGTAGGGGGCCCCGAGGATATAGATGAAATGATTGGATGCGATGATCAAAACTGCAAAGTTGAATGGTTTCATTTGTCTTGTTTGAAAATTAAGAATGTTCCGAAAGGCAAATGGTTCTGCCCCGACTGTCGTAAACTTGAGCAGAACAAAAGGGTAAAATCCAGGAAAAAATAGAACAGGCGTTACGTGGAAAGAAAATAAGAGTATCTAATGTTTGTTTTATATGGGACACTTTAATTGGCCTCCGCAACATATGTTCAATACAGTAGACTCGATGACACTAATTGTCTAGCATGAACTATGTAAGAACTGAAATTATGCGTTTCCGGTTATCGACTGAAACACACACAAAAAACGAAATATTTTTCTGAAATACATTATTATATAAATAAAAAATATGTTAGTAAATTTTATTTCAGGGACGCATGGAGATTCTATACATATATTTGTTATTGCCTAATTACATGTTTCATATGCTGGTAGTAGGCATTTACTGGGGCATGATGATAGACACAAAATAAAACCAGTATCAATTGCATTATAATCTTATTCTTCATTATGTATGTATGTATATAATTTATATATACACTACATGGATATTGCTAAACAAATTCATGGTGCTACATTGTACATATCACATGCTTGAAGATTGTGCAAATTTCCAAATAATATTCCACGAGCAACAGTTTCTACCCGGAAGTCGCGATAGCGCATTTGCTTCGAGTGTGATGGGCCTGACTAGCTGTTAAGCTTGTGTACTTAAATTCCACATTTCCTCTTCTCTCACGCATGGCGATGGATTCCACGAGGAATGATACATGTATAAAATAATATAAGAACATGTTTCATAATTGAGCTAAACTAAATATCTATAAACTAATGCTCATGGAATATTATTTTGAAGTTTAAAAATGTGTTAGCTTGCTTCTTGTAATGACAGTAATGAAGTTGAGACTCAACTTGTCGCATATGGATCTAGGAGCTTGTGATGAGTTAATCAATTGAATGGCACAACGGATGGGCACAGGTTAACAAGAGCACAACAGACTGTGACTATCTTATCCAATGTGGTGGATGCTCCTCCATTTGAGGACAAAACATAGTCAATAGGCAAAGTTGCCTCGAGAATGGTGTATTTCTGCCGAAGACAACCAATCACCCTTTCCACATGAATCCGCACATTGGCGATGCGTCTCGTTTGTTCAACGTCCTTGCCAGTTAGTTGCGGTTTTCCTTTTGTAAATGCTGGGATAGCTAGTTTGGCCCCAACCATACCCACACTATCGCTTATGTCAAAACCTCTGTCCGCAAGCACCAAATCACCAGGCATATTTAAAAATAATCTAGAGACTGAAGATTTTGTAATTCTAAATCTCACTCCTAGATCCATATGCGACAAGTTGAGTCTCAACTTCATTACTGTCATTACAAGAAGCTGGTATTTTGACAATGCAGTCGACTGTGGAATATGTGGTTCCAGATATTCATACAATGTTTCCAGGGTGTCAAATTTGGGAAGACCAGTGTAATAACGCACTGTCTCATTATCATCCTTGAAAAATGCCCGATCAAATGTACAATTTATTAACTTTTCTTTAATATATGCATTTTTCACCAACAAACGTTGAAGTTCATTCTCCATACCGCGGATTGCACCAGAATGTAATTCAGTTTGTGACGACACTTCACGATCTGTCTCAGTGGATTCATCCATTTGCAGTTGGGGTATAGTCTGGGCAGCATCGTGCTGCCGTTTCCTCTTCTCAACTCTGTCGAATGTCCGGTGATATCGGTCCACATCCTGAGCTGTTGATTGTTCATCAACTTTCTCATGGCCCAATCTGGATTTGTAGCATCATACAATGTTGATGGTTTCCCTGAAATAAGAATTCCTTCATATAAATTAATATCACCAGTGTCAAAGTGACTGCACTCTCAATTCTAAGGAACTGAATTTGTATTATTTTAGTGCAGAAAATATATGGGCCAAATAATGAGTTTGCTACAAGTGTAACCATACTATCGTCCATGGCCCAGTGGTAGTGTCCGATTTGGAATCAAACGGTCCGTGGTTTGATACTCAGTCAGGCCACGTATGTAGTGTCATTGAGCGAGGCACCTCACACACATTGCTTAGTACTGGTTAACTGCTTAGGTCGGCTAAGCCTGCCTAGGAAAATATGGATTATAAATGAAAATATATCTAGGTCCCCGCAATGAGTTTGACATTAATGTAACATACACATGCAGAGTTACTATCCTATAATATATATCACCTAAAACCTGCCTCATTGTATTTAATTTGAGATCGAGATGTCTTGAGTTGAGGCGAAGTGTCCGACTCCAACAGATCAGAAATATACATGTACTGATCAAAAACTATGGCACCCAGACTTAGGCATACAATTATTCAGCTTGTAAAATAATACAGTGCTGGCTATTTAATCAAACTGGACGCAATTTTGCAACATAGCTTTGAATGTTTGTGGAGAAAATGTGTGGAAATCTGCAGTTTTTCTTCCTCTAATGTCGAACCCCTGGCGGGGATATAAGTGGTAGAACTTGTAAAACATCATTCACTGATACTCGGCAATATGATGAACGTTACATATTTATAAAGCTGTCGAATTATAAAAATGATAATTTACCTGTAACAAAATGTTCAGAACACACCCTCGTGTACTGCAAGTTACTCGGCTTGATGCTTCTATTAATGTGCGCCAGCCATGTTTCTCTTCTTTTTTGCGAAAGTTCATTTGTTTTCTCGCCTTGTGAAGTAATTACAGCAGGCAGTCTATAAAATGACACCTTGTCTCTTTCCCCCCGATTCGCACAACCGAATACACCACAAAAGTTAACCATTATCCGTTAATAATGCGCCTATTGTCCGTGTTTACAAAAGAAATCTTGCAGAACGTGTGTATTGAATTTGTGTAGTGGAGCGTGTTTATGTACTCCAACATGGCCGACGCATTAGCAATGACGTCACGCGAGAAGCCTCTATTGAATCTGTTATTGTCGAATTAAAAATAAAAAAGTCGAGAAGCAAGGCGATGTTCACACATATGAAAAATAGACTCTCGGACATGTGTGATAGTGACACTTCAAAAGAAGAAATGAAAGAAACGCTAGAAAGGGTTGATGAGTCAATGGATATCGCTATTGGAAATATCAATTCTCTGGTGAACTACCTAAAGGAAAAACGGATGAAATGGTAAAAACAATGAATGAAGTAGTGGTAATTGAACAGCAATATGACTCGAAGCTAGGAAAGGACCTCTGGAAACAATTAAAACGGGTTTCTATTCCTATCTTCTATGGAGACAAAAGGAAATATGATTCTTGGAAAGCCGCATTCTATGCCTGTGTAGATAATGCACCGGCAACTCCTGAATACAAATTATTACAGCTGAGACAATATGTACAGGGTGAAGCACTCAAATGCATAGATGAATTAGGCCATTCAGCTGCAGCATATGATGCTGCGAAAAACCGATTAGATAGAAATTGTGGAGGTCAAATACGTCAGATCGCTATATTCTTGGATGAAATCGAGGACTTTGTGCCTATTAAGTTTGAAAATGTACATGTGGTGAACAAGTTTGCAGATTTGTTGGATTAATGTGATTAATCTAACAGAAGCCGACAGACAGGAAGACTTGAATGATGGGCCTCTTTATTTTAAATTGCAACGCAAATTACCAGAATCAATGCTCACGAGATATCATAGATACATTAATGAAAACAGTCAACCTGAAAATGTGGAAACTCTTAGAAAGTGGGTGATTCAAGAGGCTGAATATATGACGGTGGCCGCAGAAACTGTGCATGGCATAAGCAAACTCAGAACTGGTAATCAGCAAAAATATAGACCGGTAGTGAAACATAACAGTTATTTAAGAACAGAACAGAACAGAACATATGTTTATTTTAAGACTTGTACATGGTACATCGTCATAAACATACAAATATACAATTACATATTGGTCACGTAATACAATAGATTTTACATTCATATATTCACATAAATCGATTGACATGTAGTATTATAATAATGATGATTCAATTTACGGAATAGAGGATGAACATAATTAATTGTTAGCAGTTACAATAGTACTTCTTAGTACAATGGCTTCTTTTATATATTTCGCCAAGTTTAATATATCAACTTTTTTGATCGAGGTTACCAGTTCAATAAATTTGAACATAGAGGGACGATACTGATGGTATCTTTTGATATATTTCTTTCTTATATCTTCAAAGCATGGACATATTAAAATGAAATGGTATTCGTCTTCAATATCCAAAGTGTTACAACATAAACAATATCTCTCATTACGTGGTATTCTGTTTTGACCATATCGTTCAGTTTGAATTCTTAATACATGTGCAGATACTCTAATTCTAGTAATGAAAAACCTCAAGTTCTTAGGCAATAAATCTAGATAACTTTCATATGCAAGTGTTGTTTTACAATTTCTATAAAGGTCCAATACTACACTATTTTCAACAGACGTATGCCAATTTTGTATGTAACTATCTACAACTCTTTGCTTAAACAATTTAGGAAACATTTTACAATCTATCTTATTAGTATTAATGAAATATTCAGACAAACCATATACATCTAACATATCTTTGACGTTCGTGACCCAATTTTTCAAACCATTATAATAATCATCGACACATTGTTTATAAATTGTTCGTAAAATTATGTTGTCCGTATTTATTATTTTACACCAATATTTTATTATTCTAACATATCTGTTAACATAAAGTGGGTATCGACCTAATTCACCATATATACTTGCATTACATGTACTAATTCTAACATTCAATATCCTTTTACAAAATTTCATGTGTATACGTTCAATATCTTTAGATTTTGTGTGACCCCATACTTCTAAAGAATATGACAAAATAGATCCGACAAAGGAGTCAAATAACTGACATAATAACTTAGGTTTGAGGTCAAATTCTTTACAATTATACAATAAAATATTTAAAGCTTTTAAAGCCTTACCAATAAGATGTTCCTGGTTTAATGAGAAATTACCTGTATAGCTGAATATTGTACCAAGATAGTTAAAACAATCTACAACTTCTAATGGCTGTCCATTATATAACCATCTCTCTCTATCAAAGATGATACCTCTTTTTCTAAAAACAACTATTTTAGTTTTCATAATATTAACTTCTAATCCCCAATGATTACAGTATGTATATAGTAGATCAAGACTCTTCTGCAGATCTTCAGGAGTTTTTCCAAAAATTGCCATATCATCGGCGAACAGTAATAATATTAATACAATGTCATCTATTAGTAATCCTGAATTTAAATTGTCTTGCAAATGTAACTCTAGGTCTTCAACGAAAAGTGAGAACAAAATTGGCGAAATTACCTCCCCTTTAAGTGATGCAAAGAAACAAAGTGAATGGAATAGAAAGACATGTAGTAAGTATAGCGGAAATCACTCCGTGTGGGAGTGCAGTGAATTTAAGAATATGAAGGTTCCGGATCGTTGGATAATGTGTAAAGAAAAACAATTATGTTTTAGGTGCTTAAGAAATAACCATAGGGGTACAGATTGTAGAAGCTACAGAAAGTGTGAAATTGATGGCTGTTCGAAAACACACAATAGGTTATTACATGAAACATTTAAGTCAGACAATAGGCTAGATACTAATGCACCAGAGTTTAACCCCCAGCAAGTATTTACCAATACAAATACGAGCAGTATCATTGGACTGAGGACGGTACCAGTCGTACTGGTAGCCAATAGAAGGGAGATAAAAGTTAATGCGTTACTGGACGATGGGAGTACAACAACCTACATTAATCAGGATGTTGCATCTGAACTTGGTTTGCACGGTAACATAGAATACATTGAAGTGAGCGTATTAAATGGCAAGAAAGATTGTTTTCAAACATTGGCAGTGAATTTCACATTGAAAAGTGAAGATGGTTCGATTTCAGTTCCGATAGAAGCTCATACAACAAATAATGTAACTGGGTCACTCAAACCTATCGATTGGAGAAATTGCAAACAAGAATGGAAGCATTTGCAGAATATAACATTTCCAAAAGTGAGCAAGCAAAGTAAAGTTGATATTATGATAGGATTAGACTATTCAGACTTCATAGGTGTATTCAAGAAGTTCATGGATATCAAGGTGAGCCAATCGCACGACTTACCCCCCTTGTATGGACATGTGTGGGTCCTTCAAATTGCACTGTAAATCTGCATGAAAATGAAAGTTTTTTCACGTTATTTGTTGTTGAGACTGATAGAACACTTAGACGATTTTGGGAAATAGAAGGCATGAGCACACCAACAATGTCGCGTAACGATGAAATAGCTTTGAAGAGTGTAGAGCATTCACTAGAAAAACATGGCGACAAGTATGAAATAGGGATACCATGGAAAGAAAATAGAGTGAAATTGCCTGATAACTACACTATGGCATTAAACCGATTGAAGAATACTGAAAAGCGACTGAGCAAGGATCCGATTGCAGCCAAGTTATACCGTGAAACAATAGAATCGTATTTGAAGAAGGGCTACATTAGCAAGATAGCAGAACGGGAAGATGAAGCTTGGTATTTACCACATTTCCCAGTTATTAGCCCAGACAAGGAAACTACAAAGGTTCGAATCGTGTTTGATGCTTCTGCGAAATACCAAGATGTCAGCCTTAATGATCAGATATACCAAGGACCGAAACTTCAGAATGCACTTCACGATGTGTTGTTGCGTTTCAGACAGCAACCAATAGCTTTAGTCTGTGACATAGCAGAGATGTACTTGAGAGTTGGAATTGTCGAGTCGGATCGTCGTTACCATAGATTCTTGTGGAATTCACAGAATAACCCACCAGAAATTTACCAGTTCAACCGACTCGTGTTTGGCGTAAATGCGTCTCCGTTTTTGGCGCAATATGTTGCGCAACAAAATGCACTCATATTCCAGAAGGATTACCCATTAGCAGCAGAAACTGTATTAAAATCCACATATATGGATGACAGCATGGACTCGGCTGACAATGATCAAGACGCCATAGAACTATACAGACAGTTATCAATGTTATGGGGAAAGGCTGGGATGCATACCCGAAAATGGATTTCGAATTCTGCCGCAGTACTACGTGAAATTCCAGAATCAGACAGAAAAGCGGAAGTGGATCTTGTCAAAGGAGAACTGCCACTAACAAAGACTCTTGGAGTGCTATGGTCAGCCAATGATGACGAGTTCAAGTTTCACTACATTATTCCTGAATTAGACATTGTATGGACTAAGAGAAAATTCTTACAACAAATAGCGACCATATTTGACCCGCTGGGATTCATTGCGCCCTACATAATTAGAGGGAAAATGATTATGCAAGATATCTGGGTGAGTGGAGAAGACTGGGATGATGCATTGAGCAGCGAAACTAGCACGAAGATTAAATGTTGGTTTGAAGAGCTCGACTCTATACAAAAGGTAAAAGTACCAAGATGTTTACAGAGTGAAATTAATTGCAGTCTGAGGGAATCTATCAGGATGTCAGGATTGGTGGGATGGTCCAAGTTTCCTACAGAAATCAGAAACATATTGGCCAGAGAACAAGCTAGAAACAGACTCAATCGTGAAAACAGAAGAAAAGGCAAAACAGTCAAACCAGATGTTCTTGACAGCAGTTACCTGTAATGAAGTCCTTGCAGAACAGCAGCAACTATTAGATCCTAGCAGATTCTCTAGTTGGATACGATTGGTTCGAGTATTGTCATGGATGTGTCGATTCATCAACAATGCCAGGGGGAATAATCGTACATCCGGACCTATCACTATAGATGAACTACGTGATAGTGAACACAAGATGATAAAAACAGCCCAACAAGATTCCTTCGCACAGGAAATCAAGGCCTTAAAAGCCAATGACAAGTTGCCCAAGGATAGCAAGATTCTGGCATTAAACCCAAAGCTAGACCAAGACGGAATTCTTCGGGCTGATACTAGACTAACATATGCAGAGTTTCTACCAGCAACTGTTCGTTTTCCAGTGTTATTGCCACGCAAGCATTCCGTGACAATGTTAATAATTAGAAAGTACCATGAAGAAGTGCAACATAGTGGTACAAACCGAACATTATCAGCACTATCGGCTGTATATTGGGTAGTGTCATCAAGAGAAGCTATACATGATGTGGAAAGAGCATGCACTGAATGCAGAAGACGAAAGGCTCAACCTGCTAACCAGATAATGGCCCCACTGCCAGACATTAGATTAACCATGCCATTGAGAGCATTTGCTCATACATCGGTAGACTTCGGCGGACCATTCATCACAATGCAAGGACGTGGCAAGAAACGACAGAAACGTTATTTATGTCTATTCACATGTTTAGCTACCAGAGCAGTCTATCTAGAGTTGGCATATGCATTAGACACAGACTTATTTTTGAATGCCTTCTTTCGCATGGTGAATAGAAGAGGACTACCGCAGAAGATGTTATCAGACAGAGGGACAAATTTCATAGGAGCTGACCGGGAATTAAAGCAGCTAGTGCAAGCAATTGACACCGATAAACTAGTAACTAGAACTGCAGAAAAAGGAATCAAGTGGCAATTTAACCCACCCCTTTCTCCACACTGGGGCAGTGTTCATGAAGTGATGATAAAGGCTGCGAAACGTGCCATTTATAGCATATTACGAGGTGCTGATATTACTGAAGAGGAGCTGTTGACGGCATTTACTGGGGCAGAAGCGCTCATCAATTCCAGACCATTGACTTACCAATCCTCACATCCAGCAGATTGTATACCTATCACACCGAATCATTTGCTATTTGGACAGTGTGGTGGTGAATTCGCGCCCGACACAGTTGACACTACTTCATATAATCCAGCAAAAAGGTGGCGACGCGTACAGGAAGTGATTCGTCATTTTTGGCATCGCTGGATACCTACCGGCTTTGGCCACACGTTCTAAGTGGCACTTTGGTAAAACTGACCTCTTTTGAAGTCAGTGGGTGTTCAGTATTGATCAATCAGAATACATGTATATAATGCAATAGTGTTAAAGGGCAGAATAATCCCTATGTTGCATGTCTTACGAATAATCAATGTTTTATACAAACTTCGCGTTATATCAGTATTACTGCAATTAAGTGGATAACACTGTGTTAGGAGTATAATAATTCCCGTGTTACCACAATGGTTTAAATAAAACCAAGCATCAATACTTCATGTACATGTGTATTAGACTAGAGAGAGAAAGAGTGCATTAAGTCATACTAGTATTCGTTGAACAGTATTCACAGAACAGTTCAGAAGTTGACCATCGACAGTACGAAAAAACTGAAAACTACGCATATAACTATTTAAATAGAATATGTCCAAAACTTAGTTCATAAATGAATCCAGTTATTATTGCGAATTGGAGTGTTTATTGTATTTCATTGCAGTAACTATTACTCAACAACTGTGACGTTATTTGTTTTTTAAGACAACATAATTGACGGATCTAGTGCATCAGATTTAGTTAATTGCCATAAGATTAATAAACTTTAATGAATACAATCAAGGTGGATTGTGGTATTCGTACAATTTAATACATTGACAAGTAGAAGACGGTAATATTATATAGCCTGTGCTAAGGCTTGACTAAAGTATTTAGAATTGGTATTGTCATAATTCAAGTGTTCATTGTATAGCTTTTGGTAAGGCTTATACCTATAGATATATGGTTTCGAATTTGACCTTGATTGTGCTATGTGTAAAAATAATTGTGATATCACACATAATTTCTTGAAATATTGTTATAGAATTGACTTGTATAGAATTTACTTGTATAGAACCACAGTGGAACCTAGATGAATCTTAGCAATTAAGCAGACTTGAATTGTTATAAATCGAACCACCTATACGATACTAATCGGTACTGTAACATTGCATATCTGTTCATTTGATAATGCATAGCTTATCAAGAGGGGGAGAATGTTACGAAGAAACCAGTACGGTAATAGAACGGGTTTTGTTTGGATAGTGGCTAGCAAGAGTTGCTGCCCTTAGAAAAGAAAAGAATTAGACATTTTACCGAAAATCAGTTCGTTTATGAAACAGATAAAAAGGAAGAAATAAATCGTCGATAGAACACAAACAAACGATATAGTCATTATATTCCCTTAGTATAGACTCCCGAACAGTATGTATACTGTAAATATATGTTGTGTATGTATACTGTAAATATATATTGTGTATGTATACTGTAAATATATATTGTGTATGTATACTGTAAATATATATTGTGTATGTATACTGTAAATATATATTGTGTATGTATACTGTAAATATATATTGTGTATGTATACTGTAAATATATATTGTGTATGTATACTGTAAATATATATTGTGTATGTATACTGTAAATATATATTGTGTATGTATACTGTAAATATATATTGTGTATGTATACTGTAAATATATATTGTGTATGTATACTGTAAATATATATTGTGTATGTATACTGTAAATATATATTGTGTATGTATACTGTAAATATATGTTGTGTATGTATACTGTAAATATATGTTGTGTATGTATACTGTAAATATATATTGTGTGTGTTGTAATTGGACTTTGGACATATTTCACATAAATATCATTTGTAAATGGTGTGGCAAACCTCTCTTTCTCTTATTATATATTGTCCGGTACAAATGCTCTAACCAGGGTCTATCCTATCGTAGACTCGCTGGAGTTGTCTAGGGGGTTTCTCTACGGTCCTTCAATAATGCTCTAACCAGGGTCTATCCTATCGTAGACTCGCTGGTGTTGTCTATGGGGTTTCTCTACGGTCCTTCAATAATGTTCTAACCAGGGTCTATCCTATCGTAGACTCGCTGGTGTTGTCTATGGGGTTTCTCTACGGTCCTTCAATAATGTTCTAACCAGGGTCTATCCTATCGTAGACTCGCTGGTGTTGTCTAGGGGGTTTCTCTACGATCCTTCAATAATGTTCTAACCAGGGTCTATCCTATCGTAGACTCGCTGGAGTTGTCTATGGGGTTTCTCTACGGTCCTTCAATAATGTTCTAACCAGGGTCTATCCTATCGTAGACTCGCTGGTGTTGTCTAGGGGGTTTCTCTATGGTCCTTCAATAATGTTCTAACCAGGGTCTATCCTATCGTAGACTCGCTGGTGTTGTCTATGGGGTTTCTCTACAGTCCTTCAATAATGTTCTAACCAGGGTCTATCCTATCGTAGACTCGCTGGTGTTGTCTAGGGGATTTCTCTACGGTCCTTCAATAATGTTCTAACCAGGGTCTATCCTATCGTACACTCGCTGGTGTTGTCTATGGGATTTCTCTATGATCCTTCAATAATGTTCTAACCAGGGTCTATCCTATCGTAGACTCGCTGGTGTTGTCTATGGGATTTCTCTACGGTCCTTCAATAATGTTCTAACCAGGGTCTATCCTATCGTAGACTCGCTGGAGTTGTCTAGGGGATTTCTCTATGATCCTTCAATAATTTATAACTCAACACAGTCTATCATTTTCCTTTATATAATATAATTTATAACAATCGACTTTAATTTATATTATAACATGTATCCTATATTCGTAAGATTTCATATCTTATAGTTCGTCTCACTATTTCCATATGTTCATAATAGTTCCATATAACTATTATATTAATTTCCTTCATCAAACTATTCCAATAGATATATTAGCCAAAACAATCGTTTCTTAAAAGGCCTAATTATCTTCCGTTCATGTATTTAATACGACTTTAATATTTAAGAGTTAATACTTCTTTAAATATCAATTTTTCTAACTATCATAGAAACAGTTTATATCTTAAAGTGAGTACCGTAGTTACATTTCTTCCTTAAATGCCTCCTTGGCAGGATAATAATGCACTAATTTCTTCATCATTTCTTAAATAGCAAAATTAACATCTATCACAGACATAACGGCGCCAAACATCTGTGATGTTATTCAATATTATGACTTGTTTCTCTGTCATCTATAAAGCGGCTATATTCTTACATAACTGACCACCTGCACTCGGTAGTGAAAATGTTCCCGCACATACAGAGAACTGATAATTTAGGCACGAAAATAATAGCAGACGATTATACATATTACATAGCAGACGATTATACATATTACATAAAATCATAATCTTACATGGTTAACAATGTATCATATATATAAATATATAAATGTATTTATAAAATACATTTCTATTTATATATGACAATATTTATTCGTGCAAATAGATGTTTGTTTTTACTATCTTTTGCACAATGGCCATAGGCATACTTATGAAACCGTTTTGTGTTTATTGGAACCCCAAGAATATTCTATTAGCTTATCTGTTGTTGCCGAGCTTTAATATTGTCCATGATTGCCAAGTGATAACATTTTGTTTGCTTCGTCTGCTTCTCTGTCTTTATGATTTGAGCCCATGCTAAAAGAGAGTGTTGCAGAGGGAACTAGTCTAGGATAATTCGTTCGAATATGCAAGGGAGGTTATCGGTTGAAATTGGTCAGGCGCCACCACCGTGGTTACCTTTCTTGAATATACGTCTCCGTAGCCCAGTGGTTAAGGCGTCCGCCTACGGAGCGGGAGGCCGAAGGTTCGAATCTCGTCAGGGTTTCGTTCTGATATGGCCGGTTGGTGAGCCGCCAGCTAGTTAAATAATGGTTACCGATTGCCTACCAGCCTGACGTCTGGCACACAAGCATAGGATTCGGGAAGTACTGATGTTCATAAAAAAGAGGTGTCTCATAAGTCAGAAATGGCTGGCCCTTTAAATAGGGGTGACACTATAATAAACAAACACTTTACTTACTTACTTTACTTTTATACAACGTTTTATATACGTTTGTTAGAAATTAGAATAAGTCCCTGTTTGGTGTCATATTGTTAGCTCTTTATGCAGGTGGAAAATATAATAATTGATTATAATATGTATACTGTATGCGAAATATGGTTGAGATTGGTTATTATCAGAAACAGATGTAATGTTGCATATTGGGTGAATAAATATGGTCATTCTATGGTTCACGCTGGACTGATAATCCAGGGATCGCAGGTTCGATCCCCCGTCTGACCATAATAAATTGAACAGTCTTTCAGATGGGACATTAAACCGAGGTCTCGTGTCGGTGCTGTACACCGTGCACGTAAAAGAACCAGAGGAGATTCTGGAATGGGTCTCTGTCTATATCAATCCACTATCTTCCAAAATTCTAAAATGACTAATCTCTTCAGGAGGCGTCGCTCATATGGGTAACCGGTAGCGACGATAAATAAACGCAAAACACACACATAACTAAGCATCGAACCGCCTGGTGGCTGCGAGTATTTCCCAGTAAAGTCCTCATAGGAAGCCGTTTTTATTGCAAAGCTTTTTGGCTCCTGCTACAATGCGCGCAGCTTCAACCTGCACAGATTTATTTCGTTTTTCAGTTCATCAGAGCAGTTGTCCCATACCACATCACCATATTCCAGATAGGGCCTAACATACGATATGTACATCCGCTCTAGAGATCGTGGAGATAGATACAATTTGAGAGATCTGAGAATGCCAATACGCTGCCACGCTTTATTAACCATAGATGTAATATGTGCCGACCACTTCCCATCTTCGGTCAAAGTTAGACCTAGGTGATTGTGCGAATCAACCTGGTTAATGGGGATGCCATCCATGTACAATAGTGGGTGATTGAGTCTGTTGCGCTTCCTGGAGAATATCATGGATTCCGTCGTCGATGGATTGAATGTCACCAACCAAGATTTTGACCAAATCAATTCGAGCGAGATCGCTGTTCAGACTAGCGGCAGTGGTGCTTTGGTCTTCGACGACGATGTACAAACTAGTTTCGTCAGCAAATATGCGTATGTTGGCCTTGATAGCAGATGCAATGTCGTTGATGTAGATAAGAAAGAGGCGGGGACCTAAGATAAACCCCTGAGGAACACCAGCTTTAATCGACGCCCAGGAACAGTTGGAGTTGGTAATTACAACACGTTGCTTTCGTAAGGATAGATAGGACGCGAACCAGTTATAGAGATAACCTCGAATACCCAGAGAGGAAAGTTGGTTAAGAAGACCATGGTGCCACACACGGTCGAATGCTTTAGAAATGTCACAGAAAACTGCCCGAACCTCTTTTCCGTCGTCTAAGGCTCTGGAGATGTCATTATACAAAAAGGCAAGTTGGTTGGTAGTAGAGTCACCATTGACGACGCCTGACTGAAAATGAGTTAGAAGAATATTAGTTACAACGTAGTTGTACAGATGCTTGTGTACACAACGCTCCATGAGTTTTCCAAGGCAGCTAAGGAGGGAGATTGGACAGTAGTTAGAAGGTTTAGAAGGATCGGATGTTTTTGTATACAGGACATACATTAATCATTTTCCAGGGAGAAGGGAAGGTTGAGAGTGTAAGTAGTTTGTTGAAGAATACAGAAAGAGGAGTTGCCAGGAAACGTAGAAGAAAACTTAGATTCGAGTCCCTGAAGCTGAACACTGTATTATACAGTAAGTAGTAATTGTATATTCACTAGGGTTGCACCGGATTTGAACGGGCAATTCCAAATATGGGCGGAACTGGATTTGCGGTCCAATTTGCCCATATTTTACAGAATGGGACAATCATAAACGTATGCACAGGCACAAACATTTTTTTGCCCTAGGGCAAATAAAGAATTGTTTGTGTACTTGTGCCTGTGGTGATATGATACAGGAGAAGCGTATGGAACCATACATATGCACAGGGTACCACAGCTATCCTTACCATAACTCGATTATTGGATATTCATGATTCGATTTTTGTTGATCATTGTGTATACATAATTCGAGTTTTGGATATCCATAAATGCTGAGTAAATAACAAAACGGTGCGCCTGGAATCATGGATATCCATAAATGCTGAGTAAATAACAAAACGGTGCGCCTGGAATCATGGATATCCATAAATGCTGAGTAAATAACAAAACGGTGCGCCTGGAATCATGGATATCCATAAATGCTGAGTAAATAACAAAACGGTACGCCTGGAATCATGGATATCCATAAATGCTGAGTAAATAACTAATAAATCATGGATATCCAAAAATTGAATTATGGATATCCAAAAATAGTGAATAAACAGCAAAAGGGCGCCCATAATTTAGAGTCTTGAAACGTTCATACAAATACAATGTAAATATAAGGAATGCAATTAACCGGTGTTTCGTTTATTGTGGCATACAATACATTTGTTCTGTTTAAAGTAGTGTGTTTAAGACTCCACACACATTAAAGCGACACTACATCGCAAAAAGCAAATAAAATGCAGTTTTTCACGCATAAATGCATTGTTACTACAAATTCTTCCGAATACATTCGAACACTAACATTGAATCAATAAACAGTGTTTTTGTGGATTGAAAGTATGATTTCATATAACGGTCATCCATTCTCCTGACTTGACGTTTGTTTTGTCATCGGAGTCAATGCTAAGCGCGAGATAGTGTCGTTTAGAGATAGATACATTAAGAATAGTCTACAAATATATAGGCACAAATATGAGATATACGGTAAATATCTACCATAAATCGTGTTATTCAGGATGCACTAGTTGTATTACGCATGGATGTTTACATTAGTTTGTCAACATTATGTCAACAAACCGCGTATACGACGTTTGTTTATTAGTTGAAATACTCAGTATTGGAGGCAAATATTTGGAAACATATTATAAAATATAATAGGAAAATACATTCTGTAGAAGTTTGTGTTTTAACTGATGTAGTGTCGCTTTAAATTTGACAATTATAATCGGTAAATTTGCTTAAATGGTACACTCATTTCTTAGCACAATGGCATCAAATCCAAAGTGACAATGTATATTCTTATACCTGAATACAAAAATAAATGTACTGTCCTTCTATTCTCCCCCTTCTATCTCTCATATTGTACTGTCCTTCTATTCTCCCCCTTCTATCTCTCATATTGTACTGTCCTTCTATTCTCCCCCTTCTATCTCTCATATTGTACTGTCCTTCTATTCTCCCCCCTTCTATCTCTCATATTGTACTGTCCTTCTATTCTCCCCCTTCTATCTCTCATATTGTACCGTCCTTCTATTCTCCCCCTTCTATCTCTCATAGTACCGTCCTTCTATTCTCCCCCCTTCTATCTCTCATATAGTACCGTCCTTCTATTCTCCCTCTTCTATCTCTCATAGTACTGTCCTTCTATTCTCCCTCTTCTATATCTCATAATGTACTGTCCTTCTATTCTCCCCCTTCTATCTCTCATATAGTACTGTCCTTCTATTCTCCCCCCTTCTATCTCTCATATAGTACTGTCCTTCTATTCTCCACCTTCTATCTCTAAGTAACCGTCCTTCTATTCTCCCCCTTCGCATCTCGCATAGTACCAGTCCTTCTATTCTCCCCCCTTCTATCTCTCATATAGTACCGTCCTTCTATTCTCCCTCTTCTATCTCTCATAGTACTGTCCTTCTATTCTCCCTCTTCTATATCTCATAATGTACTGTCCTTCTATTCTCCCCCTTCTATCTCTCATATAGATAGATAGATTCTTTATTATCCTCCATTATAGGAGAGCTATCACATACATGTATAATACAGATACATTTACAATATTACAACTATTACCGAATACGAACAAACATTGTGATATCATGTAATTAAACTATATACATGTAATTACAAAAACAAAGAACACGACAAACAATATAACAGATATGTAACATTGTGACAAGAATTGCCAGCGTTGCATAACAAAATCGAACATTGAATTAACTATAATATCGGATCCCGATCGTACACCTTACCGAAAAGAAACATAAGGTGTAAACAGGAACTCAAATATTAAAAATCGTAAGTTGACGAGCTGTTTCAGAACACAGCCCTACACTAGAATAGAATAATGTAGAGTATATGAGATGAACCCATGCTAAATCCCATCACAATGACATGTACATTATACAGTTACAAGCTAATTTTATTTGTAAATAAACAATTTATTACACGCAGATATTTATTACCTTCGAATAATGTTTGGCATTTGCGCTTTGCAAGAAAGGCAAGCATATTTTAATTCGCCAATTTATCTACATTATTGGACAGTTCTGCTCTATTCATGTTAATTCATGTACCACATCCCACTATGGTTATACACACGATAGAACATTGTATGTAATATATTCACTGCTGTAATTTGGATATTGTCACGGCTTGCTTCATCAAGTTCATAAGTAGACATACCTAACAGCAAATCACAGATTTGGGTAATAGGATCCTTTGAGATGAACCGTAAATACATGTTTATTCCTGCTTGATCAAAAACAGTTGTCCATAGGGCAGTTCTGAGATGCTCAGTTTTCGGACATGAGTATATTATGGGTAGTTTGCTATTATTAACAAACATGTCACATTTAGGACAAGTTTCACTCTTGCTAAAACAAAATAATTTGTTTATAGTTGAAACAGCAGTATAACATTTAGATTTTAATTTTGGGAATTGTCTGCCTAGTAACCACAGCTCACATGGTTTATTAACGTTGAATGTGTTTTCAGCATTTATTTCTGGAAAACGTATAGTTACCCTAGACATCCTTTCATTATGTTCAGCTACGAAAAGTTGTTTCCGAAGCATTGACCTCCATTGAAATTTTGTTGGAAACAGTGCATCACTGACATAATTTGACAAATACGGTTTCAGATTATATTTGAGAAGAAGTCTGTAGATGTCTGGTATAAAACCATGTAGCTGCCTTTCATCATTGCCATAGTGGAACAGGCGCATTATAAACATCCGTTTGGACAAATAATGACAAGGTAATCGGCATAGCTGACCCAGGAATATAAGTTTCTTATAATCAATCATCGTCTCTATTGGAGAGATTCCCAGACAACTAAGAGCTATGTCTGTATTAGCAAATGGCGGTAAGTTTTGGACCAGTTTAATACAGAATCGATGACTTCTTTCTAGTTGCAATAAACTGGATCTGGACATATAATTCCACAATTCGCTGCCAAAAAGTGCCTTTGTTACCACTACCGATTTGTATATAGTTGCCCAAGAGACGGAACTTATAGCATTCTGGGCGATTCCATTGTTCATTATACTAAGAAGACTTCCTCTTAGTTTTGTATTTGCATCGCGCATAGAGTCGCACACAGTCATATACTTATCGCAGATCACCCCTAGGTGTACATATTGTTCTACTTCCTCAATAATCTGTGGACCAAAGTGAAAAGTCCTTGAGTGTTTAAGGTAATCGGATTTGGATTCATTAAATACAATAATGGTACATTTCGATGGATTATACAGATACCGCCATTTCCTCGAGTAGTCATAACATATTGACAGCATATTTTCCAGTCCTTTTTTAGAAAATGACACTAACAACATGTCGTCTGCTACTGTAGGGCTGTTTATATTCATATTATAAACACAAATACCTAAATCACTTTTCTCAAATTTGCGAATTAAACCATTTATGAATAACAGATAAAGTAATGGTGAACTTTTGCCTCCTTGACGCGTGCCCTGTGTGACGTCATACCAGTCAGAAATAAAATTGCGGTTGCGCACACAACTTCGCATAGATTTGTACATTTGAAGGAATGAACCAAATGAGTGTCGATCAATTCCAGAATCTAACAACTTATATAAAATGCCATCATGCCATACGATATCAAACGCTTGACGGGCGTCTAGATAGCAGACATATACCTTACTTCTATTTTCTTTTCCAAAGAGGATGCTCTCTTTTAGTACAAAGGACGTCATGGTACAACCTAGTTCTTTTTGGAAACCGCCTTGTTGACAGCTTAAGGTCGATAATATATTTGATTCACACCTTTGTAAAATTATATGTTCATAAACTTTAAGCAAGCAAGATGTGAGAGAAATTGCCCGATAATTATTTGGTTCATCTTTTCTTTTTTCCCCACCTTTATGTATAGTAATTATGACACTTTTATTCATCTCATAAGGAATATATTTTAAGTTCAACATCGCATTATATAGTTGTGTTATGGCACGTACGAGTAATTTGCCACCATACATTAGATGTTCGTAATAAATTTGGTCATGTCCACAACTCTTGCCTTTTTTACAAGACTTAATTGCTTTAACAACGTTTTCTTCAGTGACTAGAGTTGAACATTCATCATCTATATGTAATTCGGGAGTGTATTGCAGTAATCGCGATTCAACCTTATTTTTCCATTGCGAGTCAAAGCTCTCATCCTTCTATTATCCCCATTCTATATCTCATAATGTACTGTCCTTCTATTCTCCCCCTTCTATCTCTCATATTGTACCGTCCTTCTATTCTCCCCCTTCTATCTCTCATATTGTACCGTCCTTCTATTCTCCCCATTCTATATCTCATAATGTACTGTCCTTCTATTCTCCCCCTTCTATCTCTCATATAGTACTGTCCTTCTATTCTCCCTCTTCTATCTCTCATAATGTACTGTCCTTCTATTCTCCCCCTTCTATCTCTCTCATATTGGACTAGTCCTATTAATCCCCCTTCTATCTCTCATATTGTACCGTCCCCTATTATCCCCCTTCTACTCTCTCATATTGTAACCGTCCTTCTAATGTCTCCCCCTTCTATCTCTCATATAGGACGGCCTCTCTTCTCCCCTTCTCTCGTCTCCATATAGTCCAGCCTTCTATTCTCCCCCCTTCTACTCTCATATAGTCCGTCCTTCTATTCTCCCCCCTTCTATCTCTCATATAGTACCGTCCTTCTATTCTCCCTCTTCTATCTCTCATATTGTACTGTCCATCTATTCTCCCCCTTCTATCTCTCATATTGTACTGTCCATCTATTCTCCTCCTTCTATCTCTCATATAGTACTGAGTCCTCTATCTCCCCCGCTTCCTATCTCTCATATAGTACGGCCTCTATTCTCCCCCTTCTATCTCTCATATTGTACTGTCCTTCTATTCTCCCCCTTCTATCTCTCATATTGTACTGTCCTTCTATTCTCCCCCTTCTATCTCTCATATTGTACTGTCCTTCTATTCTCCCCCTTCTATTTCTCATATTGTACAGTCCTTCTATTCTCCCCCTTGTATCTCTCATATTGTAATGTCCTTCTATTCTCCCCCCCTTCTCTCTCTTCATAGTGTACTGTCCCTCTATTTCTCCCTCCTTCTATCTCGCATTTGTAAACGTCCTACTATCTCCCACTTCTATCTCTTCATATTGGTACTGTCCATCCCTTCTATTATCCCCATTCTATATCTCATAATGTACTGTCCTTCTATTCTCCCCCTTCTATCTCTCATATTGTACCGTCCTTCTATTCTCCCCCTTCTATCTCTCATATTGTACCGTCCTTCTATTCTCCCCCTTCTATCTCTCATATTGTACTGTCCTTCTATTATCCCCCTTCTATCTCTCATATTGTACCGTCCTTCTATTCTCCCCCTTCTATCTCTCATATTAACTGTCCTTCTATTCCCCCCTTCTATCTCTCATATTGTACTGTCCTTTTATTCTCCCCCTTCTATCTCTCATATTGTACTGTCCTTCTATTCCCCCTTCTATCTCTCATATTGTACTGTCCTTCTATTCTCCCCCTTCTATCTCTCATATTGTACTGTCCTTCTATTCTCCTCCTTCTATCTCTCATATTGTACTGTCCTTCTATTATCCCCCTTCTATCTCTCATATTGTACCGTCCTTCTATTCTCCCCCTTCTATCTCTCATATTAACTGTCCTTCTATTCCCCCCTTCTATCTCTCATATTGTACTGTCCTTTTATTCTCCCCCTTCTATCTCTCATATTGTACTGTCCTTCTATTCCCCCTTCTATCTCTCATATTGTACTGTCCTTCTATTCTCCCCCTTCTATCTCTCATATTGTACTGTCCTTCTATTCTCCTCCTTCTATCTCTCATATTGTACTGTCCTTCTATTCTCCCCCTTCTATCTCTCATATTGTACCGTCCTTCTATTCTCCCCCTTCTATCTCTCATATTGTACTGTCCTTCTATTCTCCCCCTTCTATCTCTCATATTGTACTGTCCTTCTATTCTCCCCCTTCTATCTCTCATATTGTACTGTCCTTCTATTCTCCCCCTTCTATCTCTCATATTGTACCGTCCTTCTATTCTCCCCCTTCTATCTCTCATAGTACTGTCCTTCTATTCTCCCTCTTCTATCTCTCATATTGTACTGTCCTTCTATTCTCCCCCTTCTATCTCTCATATAGATAGATAGATTCTTTAGTATCCTCCATTCTAGGAGAGCTATCACATACATGTATATACAGATACATTTTACAATTGCAACTATTACCGAATAGAACAAACAGTGTGATATCATGATAATTAAACTATATACATGTATACAAAACAAAGAACACGACACCAATATAACAGATATGTAACATTTGACAAGAATTGCCAGCGTTGCATCACAAAATCTAACATTGACTAACTATAATCGGATCCCGCTCGTACACCTACGAAAAGACCATAAGGTGTAACAGGAACTCAAATATTAAATCGTAAGTTGACGATCTGTTTCAGAACACAGCCCTACACTAGAATGAAATATGTAGAGTATATAGAAATGGGGGGGACAAAAAAAAAAACCCAGGCTAAATCCCATCACAATTGCATTTACCTTATACACGTTACAAGTCTAATTTTATTTGTAAATACACAATTTATTACACTCAGATATTTAGTCCTTCGAAGAATGTTTGGCATTTGCGCTTTTGCAAGAAAGGCAAGCATTTTAATTCGCCATTATCTACACATATTGGACAGTTCTGCTCTATTCTGTTATTCAGGTACATCCTCCCACTATGGTTCACCCGCTAAGAACATGTATGTAATATATTCACTGCTGTAATTTGGATATTGTCCACGGCTTGCTTCATCAAGTTCAACGTAGACATACCTACCAGCAAATCACAGATTTTGGGTCATAGGATCCTTTGCGATGCACCTAATCATGTTTATATTCCTGCTTGTCAAAACCGTTTTCCGATAGGGCAGTTTCTTGAGATGCTCAGTTTTCGGACATGAGTTATTATGTGTAGTTTGCTATATAACAACCTGTCCATTTCGGACAAGTTTCACTCTTGCAAAACCAATAATTTGTTTATAGTTTGAAACAACCGCATATACATTTAGCTTTTAATTTTGGGAATTGTCCTGCCTGTAACCACAGCCACATGGTTTATTTAAACGTTGAATTGTGTATTCCAGCATTTATTTCTTCTGGAAAACGTATAGTTACCCTAGACCTCCTTCATTAATGTTTCATCTACGAAAAGTTGTTTCCGAGCCTTGACCCCATTGAAATTTTGGTTGGAAACAGTGCATCACTGCCATAATTTGCCAAAACGGTTCAGATTATATTTGAGAATAAGTCTGTAATGTCTGGTATAAAACATGTAGCTGCCTTTCATCATTGCCATAGTGGAACAAGCGCATTATAAACATCCGTTTGACAAATAATGACAAGGTAATCGGCATAGCTGAACCAGGAATATAAGTTTCTTATAATCAATCATCGTCTCTATTGGAGAGATTCCCAGACAACTAAAAGCTATTCTGTATTAGCAAATGGCGGTAAGTTTTGGACCAGTTTAATACGAATCGATGACTTCTTTCTAGTTGCAATAAACTGGTCTGGACATATAATTCCACAATCGCTGCCAAAAAGTGCCTTTTGTTACCACTACCGATTTGTATTTAGTTGCCCAATAGACGGGACTTATAGCATTCTTGGCGATTTCCATTGTTCATTAACTAGAAACTTCCTCTTTAGTTTTGTATTTTTGCATCGCGCATAGTTGCACACATCATATACTTATCGCAGATCACCCCTAGGTGTACATATTGTTCTACTTCTCAATAATCGTGGACCAAATGAAAAGTCCTTGAATGTTTTAGGTTATCGATTTGGATTCATTAATACATAATGGCCATTTCGATGGATTAACATATACCGCCATTTCCTCGAGTGTCATAACATATTGACAGCTATTTTTGCCAGTCCTTTTTTAGAAAATGACACTAACAACATGTCGTCTGCTCTGTAGGCTGTTATATTCTATTATAACACAAATACCTAAATCCTTTTCTTCAAGTTTGCGAATTAAACCATTTATGAATAACAGATAAATAATGGTGAACTTTTGCCTCTTGACGCGTGCCCGTGGCGTCAACCAGTTGAGAATAAAATTGCGGTTGCGCCACAACTTAGCATAGATTTGTAAATTTGAAGGAATGACCGAATGAGTTTCGATCAATTCCAGAATCTAACAACTTATATAAAAGCCATCATGCCATACGATATCAAACGCTTGACGGGCGTCTAGATAGCAGACATATACCTTACTTCTATTTTCTTTTTCAAAGAGTATGTCTCTTTTTTAGTAAAAGGACGTCTGTACAACCTGAGTTTCTTTTTGGAACCGCCTGTTGACAGCTTAGGTCGATAATATATTTGATTCACACCTTTGTAAAATTATATGTTCATAAACTTTAAGCAAGCAAGATGTGAGAGAAATTGCCCGATAATTATTTGGTTCATCTTTTCTTTTTTCCCCACCTTTATGTATAGTAATTATGACACTTTTATTCATCTCATAAGGAATATATTTTAAGTTCAACATCGCATTATATAGTTGTGTTATGGCACGTACGAGTAATTTGCCACCATACATTAGATGTTCGTAATAAATTTGGTCATGTCCACAACTCTTGCCTTTTTTACAAGACTTAATTGCTTTAACAACGTTTTCTTCAGTGACTAGAGTTGAACATTCATCATCTATATGTAATTCGGGAGTGTATTGCAGTAATCGCGATTCAACCTTATTTTTCCATTGCGAGTCAAAGCTCTCATCCTTCTATTATCCCCATTCTATCTCTCATATTGTACTGTCCTTCTATTCTCCCCCTTCTATCTCTCATATTGTACTGTCCTTCTATTCTCCCCCTTCTATCTCTCATATTGTACCGTCCTTCTATTCTCCCCCTTCTATCTCTCATATTGTACTGTCCTTCTATTCTCCCCCTTCTATCTCTCATATAGTACTGTCCTTCTATCTCCCCCTTCTATCTCTCATATTTTACTGTCCTTCTATTCTCCCCCTTCTATCTCTCATATTGTACTGTCCTATTATCCCCCTTCTATCTCTCATATTGTACCGTCCTATTATCCCCCTTCTATCTCTCATATTGTACCGTCCTTCTATTCTCCCCCTTCTATCTCTCATATTGTACTGTCCTTCTATTCTCCCCTCTATCTTCTCTCATATTGTACTGTCCTTCTATTCTCCCCCTTCTATCTCTCATATTGTACCGTCCTTCTATTCTCCCCCTTCTATCTCTCATATTGTACTGTCCTTCTATTCTCCCCCTTCTATCTCTCATATTGTACTGTCCTTCTATTCTCCCCCTTCTATCTCTCATATTGTACTGTCCTTCTATTCTCCCCCTTCTATCTCTCATATTGTACTGTCCTTCTATTCTCCCCCTTCTATCTCTCATATTGTACCGTCCTTCTATTCTCCCCCTTCTATCTCTCATATTGTACTGTCCTTCTATTCCTCCCCCTCTATCTCTCATATTGTACTGTCCTTCTATTCTCCCCCTTCTATCTCTCATATTGTACTGTCCTTCTATTCTCCCCCTTCTATCTCTCATATTGTACTGTCCTTCTATTCTCCCCCTTCTATCTCTCATATTGTACTGTCCTTCTATTCTCCCCCTTCTATCTCTCATATTGTACCGTCCTTCTATTCTCCCCCTTCTATCTCTCATATTGTACTGTCCTTCTATTCTCCCCCTTCTATCTCTCATATTGTACTGTCCTTCTATTCTCCCCCTTCTATCTCTCATATTGTAACGTCCTTCTATTCTCCCCCTTCTATCTCTCATATTGTACTGTCCTTCTATTCCCCTCCTTCTATCTCTCATATTGTACTGTCCTATTCTCCCCCTTCTATATCTCATATTGCAACGTCCTATTCTCAACGTCATAGCACTCTCACCCGGCTATACAGACTCAACGTCATAGCACTTTCACCCGGCTATACGGACTCAACGTAATAGCACGCTCATCCGGCTATGCGGACTCAACGTAATAGCACTCTCACCCAGCTATACGGACTCAACGTCATAGCACTTTCACCCGGCTATACGGACTCAACGTCATAGCACACTCATCCGGCTATGCGGACTCAACGTAATAGCACTCTCATCCGGCTATACGGACTCAACGTAATAGCACTCTCATCCGGCTATACGGACTCAACGTCATAGCACTCTCATCCGGCTATGCGGACTCAACGTAATAGCACTCTCATCCGGCTATACGGACTCAACGTCATAGCACTCTCATCCGGCTATACGGACTCAACGTCATAGCACTCTCATCCGGCTATACGGACTCAACGTAATAGCACTCTCATCCGGCTATGCGGACTCAACGTAATAGCACTCTCACCCGGCTATGCGGACTCAACGTAATAGCACTCTCACCCGGCTATACGGACTCAACGTCATAGCACACTCATCCGGTTATACGGACTCAACATCATAGCACTCTCATCCGGCTATACACTCATCGTCATAGCACTCTCACCCGGCTATACGGACTCAACGTAATAGCACGCTCATCCGGCTATGCGGACTCAACGTATAGCACTCTCACCCAGCTATACGGACTCAACGTCATAGCACTTTCACCCGGCTATACGGACTCAACGTCATAGCACACTCATCCGGCTATGCGGACTCAACGTAATAGCACTCTCATCCAGCTATACGGACTCAACGTAATAGCACTCTCATCCGGCTATATGGACTCAACGTCATAGCACACTCATCCGGCTATGCGGACTCAACGTAATAGCACTCTCATCTGGCTATACGGACTCAATGTCATAGCACACTCATCCGGCTATGCGGACTCAACGTCATAGCACTCTCATCCGGCTATACGGACTCAATGTCATAGCACACTCATCCGGCTATGCGGACTCAACGTCATAGCACTCTCATCCGGCTATACGGACTCAACGTAATAGCACTCTCATCCGGCTATGCGGACTCAACGTAATAGCACTCTCACCCGGCTATGCGGACTCAACGTAATAGCACTCTCACCCGGCTATACGGACTCAATGTCATAGCACACTCATCCGGTTATACGGACTCAACATCATAGCACTCTCATCCGGCTATACGGACTCAACGTCATAGCACTCTCATCTGGCTATACAGACTCAACGCAGCCTCCATGTTTCAGAGAAATATTCCTGTTTTTAAACAAAATGTATCCGCTGCGTTTGGAAACAGCAGTCTGATTGTCAAGACTATTGCCGTGATTATTTTTTTCGGTTACTTTTTATCCTTCATTCCTAATGGAACGCGCTATATCACGGTGACACCGGGTTACGCTTTGCCCCCAATCTTCTGGGTTTGGACTTTTCTCACCCACAGCTTTATTGAGTTCCATTTCTGGGATGTGTTGGCAGATATATTGGTGGTGATTTTGTGTGGTAAACTACTAGAACCGCTTTGGGGAGCAATGGATATGTTACTATTTTTCCTCATCACAAATGTATGTGTTGCTATAGGGATGTCGTTCACATATTTAGTGATTTATTTAGCTACTAAGAATGAAGATTATCTGTTTGATACATATATACATGGTCTTGCTGGATACATTGCAGGATTTTCTGTAGCAGTTAAGCAAGTTATGCCGGTGTCACATGAGATTTTCACCCGCGCGATATTTTCACCCAAGGGTGAAAAAAATGCCATGAGATTTTCACCCCCCTATACCACAGAACATCTACACTTGTGAGAGATATACAGTTCTAACTGTGCTACAGAACATCTACACTTGTGAGAGGTATACAGTTCTAACTGTACTACAGAACATCTACACTTGTGAGAGGTATACAGTTCTAACTGTGCTACAGAACATCTACACTTGTGAGATATATACAGTTACTCACTCTGCATCGTGAGTAAATCAATTATTCACTTATCCCATGTTCCTACCAACTACAAATACAATAAAGAAACTAAATAGGATTCAGGCACTTGTATTTGACAGCATTCAATCGAGCAAAACAAAAGGAGAACCATATCATGGAAACTTAAGTTTTAAAAATGCTTAACTTATGTTACATTACCGATGTCAGAAACATACGATTTACTATATTTATTCTAATTTATTACTGTTTTCGAACGTAAAAATATATGATAAATTTTCTACTTAACACAATTCTGGTTACAAGGAGCAGCTCGCATACCATTGTACATCAATACTGAATCTGTAATGTAAATGTTATAACAAGGAAGGCGCAGTTCGAAGCACACTACAAAAGCGAACGTCTCAAATGAGCCATCACGGCGTCGCAAAGAACTTAACTGCGAGCCATCCCAGCATCACAAAAATATTGCGCCTTCTCGGCCGCACAATAAAAGCAATCAAGTGAGCTATCACAGCATCACAAAAACAGTGCGCCTTCTCGGCCACGCAATAAAAGCAATCAAGTGAGCTATCACAGCATCACAAAAACAGTGCGCCTTCTCGGCCACGCAATAAAAGCAATCAAGTGAGCTATCACAGCATCACAAAAACAGTGCGCCTTCTCGGCCACGCAATAAAAGCAATCAAGTGAGCTATCACAGCATCACAAAAACAGTGCGCCTTCTCGGCCACGCAATAAAAGCAATCAAGTGAGCTATCACAGCATCACAAAAACAGTGCGCCTTCTCGGCCACGCAATAAAAGCAATCAAGTGAGCTATCACAGCATCACAAAAACAGTGCGCCTTCTCGGCCACGCAATAAAAGCAATCAAGTGAGCTATCACAGCATCACAAAAACAGTGCGCCTTCTCGGCTGCACAATAAAAGCAATCGAGTGAGCTATCACAGCATCACAAAAACAGTGCGCCTTCTCGGCCACGCAATAAAAGCAATCAAGTGAGCTATCACAGCATCACAAAAACAGTGCGCCTTCTCGGCCACGCAATAAAAGCAATCAAGTGAGCTATCACAGCATCACCAAAAACAAATGTGCGAGCTATCACGGCGTCACCGGACAAATGTGCCAGCCGCCACGGCATCACGAAACCAAATGAGCTAGCCATCGCGGCATTACGAGAACAAATGTGCGATATTTCGTGTCATCACGAACAAAACGACTACGTCATCGAAGCTTCGCGAAAAGATAATTTTTAAATATTGTTTCAGGAAAGCGCTGAGGTGAAGTCACGGTGCATCAATCGAGATACAAATGAATATAACATAACATAAAGTTTATTTGCATAAAACATTTACATGTTTATAGCCTTAAACATCAATTAATATGGTGAAACACAAATTCGCAAGTATAACTAGCATTAGCAAGGAAGAACTCATTATATACTAGTCATAATCAAATAATGCTGCATGGGATGAAACTTCATAGTAATATATATTACGCTATGTGTGATCTAAGTTTGAAAGCATGATATACAAATGTAGCTGTACTGTTAATAACTCTATTTAGCTATACTGTTAATAACTCTATTTAGCTATACTGTTAATAACTCTATTTAGCTATACTGTTAATAACTCTATTTAGCTATACTGTTAATAACTCTATTTAGCTATACTGTTAATAACTCTATTTAGCTATACTGTTAATAACTCTATTTAGCTATACTGTTAATAACTCTATTTAGCTATACTGTTAATAACTCTATTTAGCTGTACTGTTAATAACTCTATTTAGCTATACTGTTAATAACTCTATTTAGCTATACTGTTAATAACTCTATTTAGCTATACTGTTAATAACTCTATTTAGCTATACTGTTAATAACTCTATTTAGCTATACTGTTAATAACTCTATTTAGCTATACTGTTAATAACTCTATTTAGCTATACTGTTAATAACTCTATTTAGCTATACTGTTAATAACTCTATTTAGCTATACTGTTAATAACTCTATTTAGCTATACTGTTAATAACTCTATTTAGCTATACTGTTAATAACTCTATTTAGCTATACTGTTAATAACTCTATTTAGCTATACTGTTAATAACTCTATTTAGCTATACTGTTAATAACTCTATTTAGCTATACTGTTAATAACTCTATTTAGCTATACTGTTAATAACTCTATTTAGCTATACTGTTAATAACTCTATTTAGCTATACTGTTAATAACTCTATTTAGCTATACTGTTGATAACTCTATTTAGCTATACTGTTAATAACTCTATTTAGCTATACTGTTGATAACTCTATTTAGCTATACTGTTAATAACTCTATCGCCGTTAGCATTGATAAGAGATACAAATTTGTTAGTAGTGGGCCATCTACAAAAATATGGTTGGATATATTTCAGTCTAAGATTTCTATATTTGGGGCAAACTAGAATGAAATGGTATTCACTTTCGACTACATTCATATCGCAGTATAAACAATTGCGATATTGCCTGTCAACATTAGTATACCTGCCTGTTTCTATTGCTAGATCGTGTGCCGAAACTCTTAGTTTAGTGAGGGCTATTCTATACTTATTATCATTTATACACGACAGGTATGTTTCTAATGTTAAGTCATGTTTAAACAAGCAGTATGTAGATAGTTTACTTAAATTATTGATTCTAGCATGCCAAGATTGTTTATATATATCTATTAAACGTTGCTTTATAGAAGCAACATTGGTGGTCGATGTAAATTGATTAATCCATATATCGGACATACCAATGTTATCTAAAATCATTTTTATTTGATAGTCCCAGTTTGTATTATTGTATGTAATATTATTATTTGCATCGGTTACTAACATTTTATATACATTTTCTAATAGTGGGTTGTTAGTAGTTTTTAATAGTTTTAGCGAGTAGCTAATCATAATAAATTGTCGTATTGTTTTCATTGGAAAACGTCCTATTTCTCCATATACCGGTAAGCAATCTAGATTAGTCGAATTTTTTACCTGTAAGATATATATATACACGTCGAAAACTTTAAAACGCATAATTGGGGTCGCTCTACCACGTAAATATCACGGCTCGTAAGACAACGAAAATAGATACAAACATATTTATCAATTGAACTTTCGTTACGATTACTTAGAAATCACGAAATATTGAGACTGTTACACAACCGGTCGGTGGCAGATATTTTTGATTACAAATACAATAACTAAGAACTAATCATTGAATTCATTAAATAAATCTGAACTGCTGTGAGACAGAAGTATAATGTAATAGAAAAATCCAAGTAGATTGAAACTTAACTTTGCAAGCAAATAATCCGCCGTACAGTAATACCAAGTTTCCTTTCTATGTGAAGTGCACCTTCGTGACTACTCTCCAAAACGTGCATCTATGCGGTTTCACTCCAAATGTTGGAAGGTGTAGAGGTTCTCAGCAGATCGGTAAAACAAAGCTATCACTGGCGTAATGATTATTTGAAGAACATGTACATGCCCGGAAGACCGGAATTATCGCAAGTACCTGCAACATCAAGACAAATAGAAAGTTAAATAATATCAACTAAAATGCCTTGGAAGTTCATACAGCTAACGTAATTATCGAGGGAAGTCGTGATAGCACAGTGGATGCGCGCCCCAGGCGTGAACGGTCCGGAACCGCCACGACCTAGGCACCCCAGGCAAGGCATTCAACTTCCACGTTGCCCCCTCTCTCCCTCGTGGCGATGGATCCAATCAGGAATGAGGTATCGAGAGTGACTTACATAAGTTGAAATAACTTGTTTCGCAATCGAGCCAAAATAAATTTGTATAAACTAATTATCTCCTTTGCATCGTACGAGAACACAAATTATGATCTTCGTTTAAGACGTACAAGTAACACTTTACTAGTAAATCTATCAGTTCCGAAAACAGTATTCTTATTTTTGCCTTGTATATAAATACTTTGGCCGGTATTGAATATGAGAACATCCTTAATAAAACGTTTTTGAATGGACGAATGTCCAGAAAGCATTGGGAAAATGGGCTAGAAGGCCAGTAAGGAGCAACAAGAGTACCCTGACCTTCACAAGCAATCAAATGTCCAGAAAGCATTGGGAAAATGGGCTAGAAGGCCAGTAAGGAGCAACAAGAGTACCCTGACCTTCACAAGCAATCAAATGTCCAGAAAGCATTGGGGAAATGGGCTGGAAGGCCAGTAAGGAGCAACAAGAGTACCCTGACCTTCACAAGCAATCAAATGTCCAGAAAGCATTGGGGGAAATGGGCTGGAAGGCCAGTAAGGAGCAACAAGAGTACCCTGACCTTCACAAGCAATCAAATGTCCAGAAAGCATTGGGGGAAATGGGCTGGAAGGCCAGTAAGGAGCAACAAGAGTACCCTGACCTTCACAAGCAATCAAATGTCCAGAAAGCATTGGGGAAATGGGCTAGAAGGCCAGTAAGGAGCAACAAGAGTACCCTGACCTTCACAAGCAATCAAATGTCCAGAAAGCATTGGGGAAATGGGCTAGAAGGCCAGTAAGGAGCAACAAGAGTACCATGACCTTCACAAGCAATCAAATGTCCAGAAAGCATTGGGGAAATGGGCTAGAAGGCCAGTAAGGAGCAACAAGAGTACCATGACCTTCACAAGCAATCAAATGTCCAGAAAGCATTGGGGAAATGGGCTAGAAGGCCAGTAAGGAGCAACAAGAGTACCCTGACCTTCACAAGCAATCAAATGTCCAGAAAGCATTGGGGAAATGGGCTAGAAGGCCAGTAAGGAGCAACAAGAGTACCATGACCTTCACAAGCAATCAAATGATTTATAGCCGGGGGTACTAGCCAATTATTTTCGGATGCCCAGTTTGTGTAAAAGCGTCAACATTTTTCGAAGTAGGGGTCCAGTAAAGGGAGTTAAATCTTGGGAGCTTAGTATTATAATCGTTAGCAAATCTGTCTATGCTGTGTGGGCCGTACATAGAATTAATAAATTCGAAAAATTCGTCGGAAACCCCGTAATCGTCATAATCAACCATTTTGCTATACTCATCTGCGAGTTTAATCAGATCCTATTGATCCATTTAATATTCAATGTAACGCAGTGTTCGAAACACAATGAATGAATTTCCAAGGCAATGATTGCGGATCACTCTTGGTGCTACCCTTTTCTACAATATGTACGCAGTTTTGGTTGTCCGTATGCCACACAATTTTGTTTACTAGCTAAATTCTCAGCAAAACTATGCAACGAATAGTTGATTGCCAGTAGTTCCCTATATGTTGAACTTTGTCGAGCCTCAGTCGGACGAAAACTTATGGGCGACTAATTGTCGACATTCAACAACATAAGCAAAGCAGCCCCACCGATATTAGAAGCGTCGGAATAAACGAGCCTGGCGGGTAACCTGTCTACAAAAAGATTTCGTCTGAATGGAACCTGTAATTGTATTTTCCAAAATTGCAGACAAGCAATGCATTCTGGATATTGAGAAAATCTATCCCAGAATCCCATGTATACCTCGATTCAATACATTGAAACACATTGTTGGTCTTTTAAGAGGCAGACATTACCTAAAACCGGAGCCATGGAGACGAGTTTGCCAGCAAGTTGTGCTAATTTTCTAGCTGAGGAAATTGGTAACGTTGCCAGCAAACTATTTAAGCTGCCCCTAGTGTTTTCAATGTGTCTTTCCGGAATTTGAAAATCACCTGCCTTCAAATCCCGCACAAATCCTAGCCACTCTAACGCCTGTACAGGAATAAAAAAGGATTGTTGTGGATTTATAAGGAGACCAGCGTTGACTAAACTTTGTTGAACAAACTCTGCGTCGTTCAACGCAGCCTGAAAATCTGCTTAGTCCCCACCCGTCACCCAGAAAGACGACGATTCTTAATCCTTGGCCGCGCCAATACTTTACTAAAGACTGTAACAGCTTGGTGAAAATGTATGGTGCGCTACGAAGACCAAAAGGTAATGCACAGAAAACAAAATAACGTAATTGCCCATTAAAGTACCAAGAGAATCCCAACAACGGGTGGTATGTGGGATTAACAGGCAAATGGTGATAACCATTAGATAAATCGAATTTGAACATGAACCCATCTTTGAGCAATAATTCTAAAGCTACTTTATGGTCTTCAAATTTAACACGATCCATTCCGACATGCTCAAGAGCTAGAACTTATGTTTTATATGCGGATTTCAAGTTTCAGACATATGAACAGTGTAAATATTGATAAATTTAGAATAACATTGTCACGCTTCAGAGTATCATCTCATAGACTTTAAGCAGAAACTGGTCGATGGCATAGACACTTAGCAATACCATATGAAGAAAGAAAATGTAAATATTGTTTAACTTTAGAAGATGAATTTCACTTTGTTGTTTTTAGAATGTCGGCTATATACCGATTTAAGAAAAACACATATTAAGAAATACTTTGAGAAATCCAAATGTTCCTAAATTTATTGAATTGATGACCTCTATAATAATAAATCAGAAACAACCTGTTCTATGACTAGTGTTCATATCTCATACGTTATACGCTAGCCAATCGTAAACGTTTTGTATTTGCACGTGTTTTTATTTGCATATTTGCTCTATATAATTATATTACATATTTACACAAGGCACGCAGTGCCAATGTTCACGTTTGAAAGTATGTAATGTGTATATAATGTATACTCATGGTCATATTGCCCATTGTATTTCGAAATAAACTCTTGAAACTCATTCAAAACACTTAAAATCTAAAATAAGTCGTGTTTTGCCCCTTGAATGTTGTGCTACAGACAGGGGATTGATGTTGTAAGGTTTTACAAAAACTTCATATATACAATTTTTATCTAATAAATCTTGTATGGCAGCATCTACAAAATATATGTTTTTAATGCTGAAGCATTATTCTTTAAATGAACAGATGGAGGTGTTTTTGTTTTTTAACAAATGGAATGACATAACCTTGTTCAATAAAAGAAATAATTTCGTTATTTGATGGACAAATGGTATCTTTCCAAAACGAAATACAACTCTTTCAGTCTTCCTTTAACTGAGTCAGTCTGTACATTCACTTAGTCTGTACATTCACCTGGGAGTCTTTATATTCACGAAAAACTACACATTATTTTAACTGTAAAGTATGTTCGAAAAATTGGTACTTATCATATATCGAAGGTCTGTCACAAGCATTAAGCTTCTTGTTTGTCCGCTGTCGCGAGGTCTTCTGTGACCTTGGAAGCTGTCGCGAGGTCTTCTGTGACCTTGGAAGCTGTCGCGAGGTCTTCTGTGACCTTGGAAGCTGTCGCTGTTGCTCATTCAGCTCGGTGACGACTTCTTCTTTAGAAACTGGAGTATTTCTGCAACGTGTGGGCGAATTTCCCAGCGACATAATAACCATATATAACTAGAAAGTTCCTCACTGCTGTCAAAATATGCCTCGAGTGAAGATATTGTGTAAACTGCGCTTGTATATAGGTACGCAGATGATAATCACGAAAATTACGTTCAAAACATGAACAGAAGGCATAGAGCAAACTCATTATACTGATGGCATGAATAAAGATGGACTAGAATAGAGTAACGATGGTAAACGTGAATAATTTCATTTCTAACTGTACTACAGAACATCTACACTTGTGAGAGATATACAGTTCTAACTGTACTACAGAACATCTACACTTGTGAGAGATATACAGTTCTAACTGTACTACAGAACATCTACACTTGTGAGAGATATACAGTTCTAACTGTACTACAGAACATCTACACTTGTGAGAGATATACAGTTCTAACTGTGCTACAGAACATCTACACTTGTGAGAGGTATACAGTTCTAACTGTGCTACAGAACATCTACACTTGTGAGAGGTATACAGTTCTAACTGTACTACAGAACATCTACACTTGTGAGAGATATACAGTTCTAACTGTGCTACAGAACATCTACACTTGTGAGAGATATACAGTTCTAACTGTACTACAGAACATCTACACTTGTGAGAGATATACAGTTCTAACTGTGCTACAGAACATCTACACTTGTGAGAGGTATACAGTTCTAACTGTACTACAGAACATCTACACTTGTGAGAGATATACAGTTCTAACTGTGCCACAGAACATCTACACTTGTGAGAGGTATACAGTTCTAACTGTGCCACAGAACATCTACACTTGTGAGAGGTATACAGTTCTAACTGTACTACAGAACATCTACACTTGTGAGAGATATACAGTTCTAACTGTACTACAGAACATCTACACTTGTGAGAGATATACAGTTCTAACTGTACTACAGAACATCTACACTTGTGAGAGATATACAGTTCTAACTGTACTACAGAACATCTACACTTGTGAGAGGTATACAGTTCTAACTGTGCCACAGAACATCTACACTTGTGAGAGGTATACAGTTCTAACTGTGCCACAGAACATCTACACTTGTGAGAGGTATACAGTTCTAACTGTACTACAGAACATCTACACTTGTGAGAGGTATACAGTTCTAACTGTACTACAGAACATCTACACTTGTGAGAGGTATACAGTTCTAACTGTACCACAGAACATCTACACTTGTGAGAGGTATACAGTTCTAACTGTACTACAGAACATCTACACTTGTGAGAGGTATACAGTTCTAACTGTACCACAGAACATCTACACTTGTGAGAGATATACAGTTCTAACTGTACTACAGAACATCTACACTTGTGAGAGATATACAGTTCTAACTGTACTACAGAACATCTACACTTGTGAGAGATATACAGTTCTAACTGTACTACAGAACATCTACACTTGTGAGAGATATACAGTTCTAACTGTACCACAGAACATCTACACTTGTGAGAGGTATACAGTTCTAACTGTACTACAGAACATCTACACTTGTGAGAGGTATACAGTTCTAACTGTACCACAGAACATCTACACTTGTGAGAGGTATACAGTTCTAACTGTACCACAGAACATCTACACTTGTGAGAGATATACAGTTCTAACTGTGCCACAGAACATCTACACTTGTGAGAGATATACAGTTCTAACTGTACTACAGAACATCTACACTTGTGAGAGATATACAGTTCTAACTGTACTACAGAACATCTACACTTGTGAGAGGTATACAGTTCTAACTGTGCCACAGAACATCTACACTTGTGAGAGATATACAGTTCTAACTGTACTACAGAACATCTACACTTGTGAGAGGTATACAGTTCTAACTGTACCACAGAACATCTACACTTGTGAGAGGTATACAGTTCTAACTGTGCCACAGAACATCTACACTTGTGAGAGGTATACAGTTCTAACTGTACTACAGAACATCTACACTTGTGAGAGATATACAGTTCTAACTGTGCCACAGAACATCTACACTTGTGAGAGATATACAGTTCTAACTGTGCTACAGAACATCTACACTTGTGAGAGGTATACAGTTCTAACTGTACTACAGAACATC
>CM026391.1:89580153-89610153 GCA_014843695.1 Archivesica marissinica
TTCAAAATCTATACGTTGTTTTCTACATCCTCTGTTGTTTCACGCATGCGCGCTGTGCGTGTTTATGTTTTGTGTGTTGATAAACAAATTCGCGTATACGACAGTTTAAATTTATTGGAATTTTATCGTTTCTGAGCGACTATTTCGATTTTTGTAAACACACACACATTAGTATTTATATTTTACCCAAAACATCCTTTATTACGATGTAATGCTGCTTTAATATAAGCTGTTACAGCATGTTTCGCGATCGTTGTAAAATAAATAAAGTTTATTGACCAATGTGTACATCATATTGTGCAATGTATGTGTTATAATATAAATAGAAATATATGTACTGTACATAGAAGAGACTGCAATAAAGATATAATATATCAGGGGCGTACCCAGGATTTTCTGAGGGGTTGTGCCGAGATTGGCTGGCCGAGCTAAAACAGCGTGGGTGTACACATTACTAGAAATGACCAGTTAAACTTTATTTTGATATACATGTATTGTAATTTTTGTTTAAAATCTATTACACATAAAATACTCTAATTTTACTTAAGTTAACTATCACAAGAGATATCAAGTCTGTCTTGCACTATACTATTATGTCTAGTATAGAGACTCTAGACACTATTCCGGTTTAACACAACTTTGCATAAAGTTCACACAGGTCCACAAGGTTGTATTTAATCTCTTAGCACTCAGTCAGGATGTTCTTCAGCTCTAGTTTCCTGGGGTGTCTCCTAGCAAACTCAGAGATGACCTTCTCTGGGTCAACCTCAATGTCTCTGTGCACAGACATCAGCATTAACCCAGTGAGTCTGTCATTTTCCATGGTTGACCTCAGGCGGTTCTTCACCAACTTGAGCGTGCTGTTTGATCGTTCTGATGAGCAAGTGGTCACAGGCAGGGTGCAGAGAATAGTGATCAGTGTTCTCACATTTGGGAACAGGTGTTTGCTGGCATATGCAAGGGCTGCAGAGGGCGTCTTGGGGAGGTTGTCAAGCCCAGCAACATTCAGTTCAGCCTTCCACTTGACTCGCCAGCAGTGTACTTCACTCTTCACACTGCCTGGTGATGGTAGATCATCCTTGTACAAGTTGATCAGTGATGTCAGCTTGGGCTTCATCTGGAGCGAGGGAGACAAGAGCAGCTGGCACAAGACACAGTCCCTGGATAGCCTGGATTGATGGGTGGCAAACCTGGAGTTGAGCTGACTGAGAACATGGTCAAGCAGGGGAATGGTGAGGATGCGCTTGTAGCATTCACTTGCTGTTTGGGCTGGAGTGTTAGCACCGTTGCGCTGCTTGCTGCATCACCTAGGTATAGAAGGCTCTGTTCCAACCTCTCTGCACATCTTCAATTTTCAAAGAGTCATTTACAATAGGGTTTAGCATGATTGTTACACCTCTCAAAGGATGAGAAAACTTCACCACAGGTTATTACAATGGGACCTATATAGCATTATTCAAAACTTTTTATGATAAATTTAGTTCAAGGTTGTTGAAGTTCAATCTTTACCAGTGAAAGTTTGGTTTTGGGGGGGGGGCCAAGGCCCCCTTCGGCCCCCCCTGGGTACGCCCCTGTATATAGCATTAAAATGCAAATGGTTTAGGCCACAAGTTATCACAACATTAGACTGAATGTCAAGCTAACTTTTGATTAAGCTAAATGACTCGAGTTCCTTTCCTGAAAATAGTACACAAAATAGAATGAAAATAACAATGACTCAAAGGATTAGACAGAATAAAAAGACAAACCTATAAAAAGAAAACAAAACAGTTGTTTAGATTGATACATGCATCTCAAGAGTCCACATGATGTTCCCCCATGCCAAGACCCGAACCCACAATCCCGTGTCACAAGCAAATAACATATATTTAATTCAAGAGAGCAGTGCCGAAAGACAATGATAATATTTTATGTAAGCTTGCAAAAACGACTATATCGTGCAGTAATTTAATGGAACTTAGTGGATGGAATCTACATGTATAAATAGTTTACGAAAAGTGAATGATGCAACAGCACAATTCATATTGCAAAGATTTCAGTTGCAAATCATATTACTAATTTATCCATATTATTTGTTCTTCTTTTATTTACAGTTATCTTTGTAGTGATTAATATCCAGTAGCAATTGAAGTCAGCCATTCTATGTAATTAATACTAATTATGTAAAAACTATTGCATTGTTTGTTAACATTGTAGCATGTAGGCGATACAGGCTTTTCATCATATGTAACATAGTTGCATTTAGGTGGTTGCAACTATAAATGTAACTGCATAAGTTGCTTTTAATAGTTATGTAGTTTATTTCAGTATCATCCTTGCATCAACATAATATTTACATTTAATAACAATGGATTATCGATAAGGATAAATTAGTAAAAATCTTCACTGACAATGTGACAATTATTACGTCTGAAAAACATTCTAATGTTATTTATCAAAGTATTAGCAAAATGTCCACTGGATCACTAAAGAACAAATTTCCTTGACTTTACAATATCCGGTCCGTACTAATAAATTGTGGACATATTAACCTATGGGAAAATCAAAATACTAGTCTATTAATAAAAAGTGGCCTTATAGAAATTGCCAGTAATAGTACAATTGCTACAGAATATCTTTTAAAAAGTTTGGTTTTGAAATTTATTTACAGATACAGATTGGGGAGGTGATAAAACAACACTTCTAAATCTTTACAGAACATTAATCAGATCAAAGTTCGATTATGGCTCTATAGTATATGGATCTGCCCGTAAATCATACCTAAAAACATTAGATACCATCATACATCATCAAGGTTTACGTTTATCGTTAGTAGCCTTTCGTACATCTCCTGTTGAAAGTCTATATTCAGAAGCCAACTCTCTTTATATATAAGAGAGAAATTATCACTCCAATACCTAATAAAACTTGCAGCTGATTCAAAAAAACCAGCATATAATGATGTATTAAATCCCCTTTATAAGCAATATTTTCAAATTTATCCAAATGCTATCAATACGAATGGAACTTATTCTTAAAGATGAGAACATTAAGCTAGAAAATATAGCAAATTTCACCATGCCTGACAAAGAACCATGGACCCTTAATTCACCCACGGTTTTGTTTGATCTTAATAAAGATAAAACAAAATTTTTAGAATTAAAATCCAAATATCACGACTATATGCACATATATACAGATGGGTCAAAACAAGATGAAAAAGTAGGTTGTTCAGCAATAAATAATTTTGAAATCTCGAGTGTACGTTTACCGGATAACAGTTCTATTTTTTCAGCAGAGGCCATGGCCATAAACATCGCTTTCAAATTTATAAAAGATTCAGAATTAAGTAAATTCATAATTTTTTCAGATTCTCTATCAGTTCTAAAATCCCTAAAACGAAATGATCACCCAAATCCTTTGATTCAACAGTTGCTGAAAATGTACTCCAAAGAAACCATATCTAAAGAAGTGATTTTTTGCTGGATTCCCAGTCACATACATATCATAGGTAATGAGGAGGCGGATAGAGAGGCAAAGGATGCAATAAATAAACCGATTACAAACATAAACATTCCATATACTGACTTCAAATCGAAAATTCGAAAATATGTAAATACACAATGCCAAAATTTATGGAACAAAAATCCAAACAATAAACTATACCAAATTAAACCTACTTTTTCCGAAAAATATTTGTATCCTATGAACAGAAAAGAACAAGTTGTTTTGACCCGATGTCGTATCGGACACTCTTATATTACTCATTCTTTTATTTTTAACGGTGAGGATCCACCAGAGTGTATCCCTTGCCAAGAAAATTTTACAATCAAACATATTTTAACTAAATGTATTGATTTAAATGAAATTAGACCCCGTTTTTATAAAGAGAAATCTAGATATTTTTAATAATGTAAAACCAATGTTGATTTTATACAAAAACTATGTTCTAATGAAAAAAAATGACACTAAAATATTTTTATGGTTTGTTTAAATATACTGTTTCAGACGCTTAATGACCATTATCGGTTGAGGCATCTATAAACAAAACATCACTCACTCACTCTTTTGACATACTTTAATATGTTTGAAACAGGAAACTGGAGTACCACGTAACCTTAGATTTTGTGACCATTGTGTATATGAAATAGGCGACACATTCCATCATTGATTTGAATGTGAATTTTGTGATCGTTTTGAAAACGAAACGAAAACATTTATCAAACCTTACTATTAATACAGTAGACGAAATATGTAGCAGCTAATGAATACGAATAATAAAGTTGAATTTATAAATATATGTCAATTCATTAGATGTATACTTAGAAGATAAAGAAAACCTGTCTATAATATACCGGTATGTGTAAATAAATTTGTCTCGGATAATGCGCAGAATGTGGCAATGTATATTGTACTTATAAATACGATAGCTTGTCTAGAAATAGAACAGTTATAATATATGAAACAAATGGTACACACAAATAATGAGGGTAAAATGTTGGCCCTCCACCATTGTTATATATGTGTATAATTATGTTTAACTTAGTAATATTATGAGCCTCATGTATTGTATCGATTGTAATACCTCATTTATTCATATATTTGGGCGACTGAGTTTTCTAAGAAGATTAAAATACTTTAATTAATATAAATATATAGACAACAAACAACATCATTTATGTATAATAATTATTATTTTTTTCTTATTGTAATAATATCAATGTGATAGTGATTGAATACTGTGATATTCTGAATTATGTCTTGTAATTCCATTTTAATGAATAGCAAATTCACAAATAAATGCAACGTTTCAGGTAAAGTTGCTGATAAATATGAAAGTGATATTCCTACAATGGATGCATGATCAGTGTAACACATGTTTGTTTTGAACATATATTCGACATTATATAACATAATTTACAACCAATAATAAAATTAACAGTCTTTCAGTTGGGACTTTAGTCCTGTGTCGGTGCTTTACACTGTGCACGTCAAATAACCAGAGGAGACTCTGGATTGGGTCTCTGTCTGTAACTTTTTTTAATTTAAGTTTATTTAACGTCGCTACCGGTTTCCCTACCAACATCTTTCCTGGGCAGGCTCCAGCGGTTAACCAGTACTTGGTGCACCAACCTCCGTAAGAAACTGCCAACTTTTTCATATAAATGAGACACGGTCTGAGCGGGGTTCGAACCCGCAGAGATGATAGATTACAGTGATATACAAGTCAGCGACCTTAACCACTCGACCACGGAGGCGGTCTTCTGTCTGTATCATTGTGGGTGTAGGATAATACCCCCCGGACAATATCCCCACGTTTTAGTGAAGTTAAAAGAGCAATAATCGAATCATCAATTAGCCAAACAATTAACATGATCAAAGCCCAAAAATGGTCAAACAAAATGTCCGGGGGGGGGGGTATTGTCAGGCTGACTCAGCCCAGTGATTTGATTTTCCACGGGGGGGGGGCATAGTCTGTTCGCCATCATTATCCTCCAACAATCTAATATGACTATTCTCTTCAGGATGCTCATATGGGCAACCGGTAGCTACGATAAATAAACATAAAACACACTTGCTATAAGCTTATTGGATTTCTCTCTTGTTTGACATCTGCTATCTACAGGTTCTATTTATAATTGTAAGAACACACTGTCCAGAACATTCTAGGGAGTTCACATTAAAAATTGTTTTTACTGTTAAAGTATTTTACTCGAATAGAACTAAAACAGTTTTTCTCAAAGCTTTTTGTAACTATACAGTAACTATACCGTAGTCTATATATCAACAACAATAACAATTACTTTTTATTAGTGTCAGGATACATATGTAGCAACATGACTAATTAAGTTATATAATACTGTGGGTATAAACATATACATAGACTGTGCATATGATCAACGATCTACGACTGTATCATAGGGTATACAATAGGATATTATTAACAAACTAGCTGTTTCCAGTGTAGCATGAATTTACTGGTGTGCATTTGTCCTTGTTCGGTATTCATATTCTTAGTTATATGTAAATATTTCTCAATTTACGTATTCTTGAAATATGTAATATATTTCCAGGTTTAACATCTCCGGCGAACACGGTAGTATCATTATTAAGTTGTACTTGTTTAACTATTAAGACCACCGCCGAAATGCACTGTACTGGTATACCATATTTGATCATGGGTCATTTTTGACATACTTCATATGTTATAATGTATGTTTGTATTTGATGAAATAAAAACTACTACTATACTGAGATTCCCTATCTTGAGGAGAGCAATCATTTACAATGTACATAGAATAACAGATATAACAGAACATAATTACATACAGAAAACAAGAAATGCTGTAATGTTCAACTTCAATAATGTATACAATTGTCATATCGTTATTCATGTGGCATGTAGAATTAATACTATGGTCATCATTATAGAACCACATTACACTATCAACCAACCACTAAACTAAAATATGAAAATGCTGTAGCTTGCATTCAATACTTACAAGTACACTTGAGAATAATACAAAGCAGTTGGTTGATGTTGTTTAACTTGTTGTTTATTATGTTAAAACAATGTTACATTTTTGGTTTCTTATATTTTATGTTTACAGAGGAACCTAATCAGTTCTAAAATTAATATAAGGGTACATTAGTGACATTGAAGGAGCCTTTTTAATAATAATAGTAGAAACTGTTTTGTATCGTGAGTGTAACAATATGAGCTGCTAAATGCATTAATGATAAATAGTTGACAAAAAAGATATTTTGTACCTCAACCCTTTCCTTCATAGAGATTTATGTTAATATACTATATATCTCCATACAAACGACATCCATCTAGCTATCATGCAGTGGATAAGTAGTCGCCATATCTATCCCACCTCCATATATATTACAGGGACTACATAGAGATTTAGGTTAATATACTATTATATCTCCATACAAAAGACAGCCATTTAGCTATCATGCAGTGGATAAGCAGTCGCCATATCTATCCCATCTCCATAGATATTACTGGGACTACATGAGATTCTGGCCTTTATTATGAACATTGGTTTGGCTACTACATTGTCAATGTATGTCGTATTGGTAATGGCGTCAAGAGGTGCTTCTATGAGGGAAAGGGTTAATGAACATTGGTTTGGCTACTACATTGTCAATGTATGTCGTATTGGTAATGGCGTCTATGAGGGAAAGGGTTAAAAGGGGAAACAAATATTTTGAACCTAAACAAATGAGACAAAGTATATTCTTTGGTGTCAATTGTCATTTACAGTCGTGTAAGTTAATATAATTAACAAGATTGAGGAGTCTGTACAAGATTGGATGGTTGGATTTTGTATTGTACTTTTCAGTGATTGAAGACCATGGTTCATCTGATTCTGAGGCATCTACCCAAGTACACACAAAAACTGATGGTATGTATACAATTTAAATAGCTGGAGCGCAGCAACTATAAGGCACCACACTATCATAATTTTATATATAATATATATTTGTGTTGTCAATGTGAGCATTGACATTTCATATCCGTATATATAGCAATTTTAGACTGGGTATCATCACAATCAACGTTCTAGGATTTACAATTATATGGGGCATGCCCTCAGATGCAGCAAGCACCAGTGTACCTTTTGTGCTCAATTTATTAATTGGAACTACAACTTTAATGTGTTTTTACGTTTATTTATCGTCGCAAGACCCATTCTACAATTTCCTCGAAGTCGTGGAAGTTGTGCTAGTGCAGTAGATGCGCGTTCACTTCAGGTGCAAAAAGTCCGGAGTTTGAGCCTCTCTGGTACATTAGGCAAGGCATTTAAATTCCACGTTGCCTTCTCTCTCCTTCATGGCGATGGATTCCATCAGGAATGAGGTCTCGAGAGTGATTAATATAAGTTGTAAGAACTTATTTCGCTATCGAGCAAAAATAAATTTGTATAAACTAATCTCCTCTGGTTCTTTTACGTGCACGGTGTAAAGCACTAACACAAGACCTTGGTTTAAAGTCCCAACTTAAAGACTGCTAATTTTATTAGGATCAGACAGGGATCGGACTTGCGATCATTTAACTCCCAGTCACTCTTAACTATGTTACAATAAGGTGACCACACGACATAGTAGACTGAATATATAAATGTAATATGTGAACAAAATTACAATTTTCCATAATTATTATATATCTGTATGACCGTTTATAATTATATGTACTCGGGATCAAACATCAAAACATAGTACATATAACAATGTATTTTCATCACATAACTGTAGTAGAAATAGTACTATACTTATTTATATATTTTTATACAAATGCAATCTTGGGCATCTTAGAAGTGAAAATGCACCTGGTATTATATTCACCTTGTCTAATCCAGACTGTCGCTCGCACACATTCTTGTGTGAATGACTGTCGGAGATATGAAAACCGAACACACACTGAGAATACAGCAGCCCACATAGCCCCATCTAATCATAATAATGTCAAAGTCAACACTTGTTTATTTAAACATCTTAGAAAATTTAGTCGCCCAAATGCATTTATGCGGTGGAGATTTTAAACAAATTTATATAGTGAGTTTGAGTGTCGGTGATTTCCACATCTGTGGAATATGATGTAAATTTTTTGATAGGGAAATTTACTTTTACCTTATTATATTTGCAGAATCTGCCCCAGAGCATACAAAAGAAGACAGAGACTACTGTGGCAGGTATTTAAATGACACTTTTCAGTATTTTGTTATTTCTATCAAGGTTTCTAATGAAATATTTGCAACATAATTAACAAATTATATATGGCAGAGTTTTCATGACAACTATCATAATTCATAACAACAAAATAATGTATTTTGTGTACCTAGTATAGATCAGTGTACTAGTAGAAATATTAAAATCTCAACAAATTTCCAACAGTAATGTTATATTATATCCAATGCATCTTTATTGTAAAAAAGTAAAAATGTTTATCAATGAATTAACCGAAGTTAGGTAAATCACAATAATAATACCGCAACATTTGGTCATTGAACAACAGTAAAATCAGAGAATTCCAACTTAAAGGACCAAACATTTCACTGTAAAAGTATATATCTCATCCTTTCGTTATATCTCCTGTTGAATTGGAATGGGTTGTTAACCGTTGGGTGACAACTGTAAGACTATCAAAGAAAATCCAGAGCTCCGAATTTATATAGACAGATTGAGATAAGTCATGTCTCCAGCACTCGATAGTCAACATCCCTGGTTCGGACAATATGTCGTATATGGACATTTCTGTAACTAATGTACAAACTCTCCATACTTGGAAACGAAACGTCTTTAACTGGGGATGGTACATTAGACAAGGTAAAACGGACGTGAGAACATTTGTATGAAACCGAAAATACACAAGTGTATTGCGTGATGTATAATTGATTGACATGTATTCGATACCATAAGCATTGTTGCTCTGATATTAAAGAGAAAACCTATGGAAAGTAATCCAAAACATTCATTACCTTTAACTTAATTAATTTCCATTCATCCATATCATTATAAAAAATAATGGCAAACAAATTATATTCCATAAACACAATAGGTAACGGCCAGCCACCATTTAAAATATTGACCTATTATCGATACCCTCTGAGTATCCTTGTATAGTTACTATCCAAATGTAACCCAACACATGCAATTAAAAAAACTACAACATGATGTAACAGCTATGGAGGAGTCATCCTGGAACTGTATCCAAATGTAACCCAACACATGCAATTAAAAAAACTACAACATGATGTAACAGCTATGGAGGAGTCATCCTGGAACTGTATCCAAATGTAACCCAACACATGCAATTAAATAAACTACAACATGATGTAACAGCTATGGAGGAGTCATCCTGGAACTGTATCCAAATGTAACCCAACACATGCAATTAAAAAAACTACAACATGATGTAACAGCTATGGAGGAGTCATCCTGGAACTGTATCCAAATGTAACCCAACACATGCAATTAAATAAACTACAACATGATGTAACAGCTATGGAGGAGTCATCCTGGAACTGTATCCAAATGTAACCCAACACATGCAATTAAAAAAACTACAACATGATGTAACAGCTATGGAGGAGTCATCCTGGAACTGTATTCAAATTTAACCCAACATTTCTCAGTATAGGCAGACTGCAGACAAGCATTTTCACTGAACTTTTCATTGAGCTCCCTAACTGCGTGGTATACATTTGCCATCCTGTACGGGATACATGACATTTGTCTGGCCTACAGGTAATAATAATAATAACAACACATACACATTTCAAAAGAAGGGAAAGGGGACATGAATTCTTGACAAGTTATATTAATTTTAGTAAAAACAGCTACAGTATGACTTTTTTAGACCATACTGAAATATCATTGTCAGGTGACGATCATGTGACTTTCTGAAGCAGCTGAGATAAAATCCCAAATTTTGTTAAAGTGGCATTACATCGCCAAAAACAAAGGCAATGCATTATTTCACGTATAAATCCATTGCTATTACAAATTCTTCGAATACATTCAAACACTAACATTGAATCAATAAACAGTGTTTTTGTGGTCTATAAACTTGAAAGTAGGAGTTCATATAATGGTCATCCATGCTCCTGCATTGCTGTTTGTCATCGGAGTCGATACTAAATGCGAGATAATGTCTTTTAGAGATAATTTAACTAAGATTAGTCTACAAATAAATATGCACAGGCACAAATGTGAGACACATAAATCGTGTTATTCAGGATACACGAGTTGCATTACGCATGTATCTCGACCCTATTTACATCATTTGTTATGTCAACAAACCGCGTATGCAACGTTTGTTTATTAGTTAAAATACTCAGTGTTTGCTGCAAATATTTGGGGGGAAATTATAGGACAATACATTCTGTAGAAATTTGCATTTTCTCTGATGTAGTGTCACTTTAAAGTAAATCCTCATCTTCATACACTTTGTTTAATAATGCAGTATAAAAAGTAATAGCAAAACATATTCTTTTTTGATAAGTACTAGTTGTAAAAAGGATTATAATTTACTTATTTTACAACTCGTGTTGGAAAATACTTCAACAGAGTGAATGATGCAGGGTGCGAATACATTACATAAACAATACATGATGTCATTGTATTTCCTGTCCTATTTAAATGCGAGAGACGATTAGTGTATTTGTCTTCCAATTACACTTCATTCCTCAACTAATCTGGAATTGGTGACTGTACATAGGTCGTCGAGGACAGTGAAAAAATAAAAAACCCTCAATGGCACTTATACATGTATATTACCTTGAAAATATAATTATGACAGTGACTTTAACAGAATTCAGTAATCAAAATGTAGCACATATATACAATTTACCGTAGCATGCATATATATTTATACTAGTGGAATACACTCAGTGAGAGACATCTGTAAATCAAAATAATATTTAGTGCTTATATATACATGCATATATGCAGTTGTCTTACACACAATTTGACATTCCTCCAGCATGAGATATTAATTCTACAAATTCTGATTTTTCAGGAATTCAAGACAAGATTTTAAAGGAAAGGTTCCTGGGTAGGTAGCACATTACCGGTATATATAAATTTCATTTATTGCCTAGGCAATATACCAGTAATCTCATAGTTACTTATTGTCCCCATAAAGTTGTAACACGCCCTACCAGAATCAGTCCAATTATTGTAATGAACATGAGGGGAGATATATTGTTTTTACCATTGCCGATTGTCCGCTTTATATTGTCCATGCGCCATCTCCATATCCCATTGTTGGATTTTCACCAAACTTGGCATGATGCATCGGTATGATGGATATTTGTGCATATTGTAACTCCATTCTGGTTGGGTGGATGTTGGCCATTTGGACATTTTTACAACACAAAGCTTTTCCTTGCTTGAACACCTCCAAAACTCGTTGGATTCACCAACCTGATTTTAACCAACCTTGGCAGAAAGCATCGGTATGATGTCTAGCTGTGCATATTTTAACCATATTCCTGTTGGATGATATTTACAGCCATTGGAACATTCTTATAGCACAAACGTGTCCGTTCTTCAATTCCAAAACACCATTTTGCTTTTTCACCAAGTTTTGCATATATAATATCCTGACATAGACACAATCATGTGTGTCCCACTTATATGAGGAAATTTGTTATTTATTTTTGCAAAAATCTTGTGTGTCCTTGAGAGGTAGTGCCAATAATTTACATATTGGATCTGTTTGAGGCTTATATCTTACTTAAAACTTATGTAACACGATCTTACTATATAAAATTGATAATTTCATTCAGAGGATTTTATACTGTGGCCTATTGAGAGCAGTCCAATATTAAAAGTAAAGTACAGCAAGTACAAAGGTAGGACAGTATTTTAAACCCCAATACAAAACGAAATGAATACTTGTAACCAACTGTACTTGGTTACTTGTTAGTTAAATTGCTATGCACAGGAGATTGTGAACATGTAAAGCATTAACTTGAATTATACAATGGTTACCAAATCTATTGCCTGGAAAATATCAAATGATGTCATGATATCGCTGGTTGTAATTGATGCTTTAATTGTCCTTTAATTGGAAGCCATACATTTAATGGGTCATCGGCAATGTGTTTTACGTTTATTTATCATCGCTACCGGTTGCCTATATGAACGATGCCTCCTGAAGAGATAAGTCATTTTAGATTTTGGAGGAAAGTGCATGATACAGACAGACTCATTCCAGAGTCTCCTCTTGTTCTTTTACGTGCACGGTGTAAAGCACCGACACGAAACCTCGGTTTAACGTCCCATCTGAAAGACTGTTAATTTTATTATGATCAGACGGGAAATCGAACCTGCGATACCTGGATTACCAGTCCAGCATTTTACCACTGGACTACAGATCCGTCTATAACATCATCTGCAATAAGTGTTACGCTGCTTGATATAAATTTCTATCCGTACCGTTAGACTGGATATTAGACCAGTAATGGGTGTATGTCACACTTGGATTTCCATTATTACTATGGGTTGTTTAATTGGGTGCTATATTTACCATAGTCACTGAAAGATTGCTTTAGTTATAAGGATATATAATAATTCAAATGAACAGTGTACACATGTTTACCAGATTTATTATAATTGTTCGATCAGTTTGTTCCTATGCAATGCTGAATATGAGAATACAGTCCCACCTCCCCAAACGTCACCTCCCAAGAGCGACATCCTCTTTATAACGTCACTTTTATTCCCACCCATTGTATTTTCATGTAAGTTCACCTCTCACGAACGTCACCTCCCAATAACACACAACAACAATCAATTTCTCACCCAACGATGCAGAAAACCTCCCAAGAACAGACAAATATTTGGCTGAAAAAGAACGAACATATGTGTCATCAGACGCACATAATCGTCAATTGTTCCTTTCAATTTTCAATAAACAGTAACTATCTTAATCTGGGACCATATCCGGGGGCCAATAATTAACATGCTGTACCAAAAGTGTGAACATAATTATTGTTTACAGATATTCTAAAATAAACACATAATTAAAGACAATAATATAAACTATGATTGGCAGTTTATACCGTGTATAGCTTTTGATCGCTTAAGATGAAGAAAAAAGGAATTCTGCGCATTCCTTATACGGACATGCCTCGTCTGTCAACAGAGATGACTGTTTATAAACGTTATATGTTTCTTTAATAATTATCTAATTAAAAACATGAATAAAGTATTTTTCATTTACCCAGGTTTAGCTTTTGTTTTGCAATGTTTTTATCACATACCGTAATAAGATAATTTAGCATCAGTTTTCGGACACGCCTCATCCGAAATACTTATCAAATATCTGCAATTAAATCAAACATAAGATCCAAAAATCAACTGATCGTTTCCGAGCACTCTTGTACTCGATCGGAACTGTGTCTGAGTACTCGCGTAATTTATCAGACATCTGATGGCCAGCTTTCAACAGCATATACATATGGCAAAGGTGTCTGATGTCGTCTGGGCAAAAGTTGTCCGTGCAGCAAAAACTACTGTATTAACTGAGAAGTTTTTCCGTCCTCTTGTAAGAATTGATGGAGTGGAGAAAGCTGAAGAGTGTCTTGACATTTTGATTGATGAGGGACTCCAGGCATACAAAAAGAAGGTGTAAGTTGACAAGTCCTTACAGATTCATATTTGTTGCATAAACACACTATTTATTCTTATACATTATCCTCGGCTAGAAAACGAAATACTTCAAGCAAAAAATAATACTAAAATACATTAAATGTTAATGATAGTCAATAGATTTGTAGAAAGTAGGCATTTCTACCCAAGTACAAGCCCTTGACAAAGCAATACTTGGAAAATCGTGTTACTGCAGAGGTAGCAAGTTCGCTACAGGTATGAGAGGCTCGGAGTTTGCTCCCTGCTGTATCCGTCACAATTGTACCCTTAGGCAAGGCACTTAAATTCAACATTACACCTTTTCTATCGCTCAACGCATTGGATACCATCAGGAGAGTTTACTTTGACATTTTCTACTACTAAAGTGTCATATCAAAAGAGCTGACCGCATAATTCCTCAGTGACATGTTGTTAAACTTTTACAGGAAATGTTTTATAGACCAGGGCTATGTTAGATCCAAGAAATCCACTCTGAAGCAGGTAAGGAGTATGATTTCTTGTTACATATACTTCGTTATTTGTTTGTTTTTGGGGATTAAAGTTGCACCAATAGCTTAGGTCATATGGCTGTTATTTGTGGAGGAAGACCCCAGAAGACCTTCCTAGACATATTTCAGACACGGACAGCATTTAAGTCAAGCCACTATGCAAAGATAAACTATAATGTTGTTTGTACGATATACTGTAAATCACGTTATATTCGCATGAGCTTTATTTCGCGAATTCGACCACCAAACTTATTTCGCGGATTTATGAATTTGCGGACAACGCTGTAAATCATAAATTCGCGTAAGTCCGGAAAAAAAACGAGACGGCAAAAACCGGAAATACTGTTATGCAGTTTATTGTCCGGTAGCAGTGTCCCGTATGCGGTGCATATTCAGCTATGCGGTTCAATAACTCTTAGATGACGCTTTGATCAATTATTGCCTTTACGAGTGATATTTGATTGATATTGCAAGCTTGTTTAGGTGCTGGTTTGTTATCCAAGAGTTGAAGAAAAACTGATATATTTAATTTAATGTGGATTGTAGTGTATTGAGGTGCATTGCGGTAATAGAATAATGTGACTGACACGAGAACGCCACCATTGCCATTGGATAACTTATAATTTGTATGTAAATGTATAATTATGATATTGTAGTTCCGTTTTGTTTTTTCTTGGATTAAATACTTACTATTGTTATGTTAGGATTAACTTTAAGTAAGGTTTTATAACTTAAACTTTTGCATATTTTCGGACAACATTTTTATGATACGATGTTTCGGACATACTTGGTAGTAAAATATACGCGATATTTATGAATTCGCGAGGTAATCCAATCGCGAATAATAGCGAAAATAAAAACACCGCGAATAATACCAGATTTACAGTACATTTCTCCCTCCAGTTGCATTGGCATCTGTCTTTATTGTACACAAAGACTGGCAACTGCTTTGGGTGTGAATTTAAAATATTCTGATTACATCATGATCAAATTATTATGTTAGTGCATCACTTGCAATCAGAGGCAAGCTCAAACCCACATTAATTACTAGGAAGGAGACAACAATTTAGATGTAGAGTTTGTTTCTCAAACACTCCACGCGGACATGCAAGATAAGCATCTGAGATTCGAAGTAAGTGTGACATTGATCCAACATGTCTGACACTCTGTACATTGGCGTTATGGTAATCTTTTGTGCTAAGTTTATTCAAAACAACACCCACAATTTCGGACGGATGGACAAACAGTCCTCCCAATAGAACCAATATGTCTCCTCTCCTTTGAATGGATTTGGAGACAATCCTGTTAGTGGTCCAAGAGGTATAAAGTATACACAAAATCTGGAGATTTTACCTTCCATCTGCACGACATCTCATCATATAATTGAGTAAATATGTGTGTACATATATATGAACAATTTCAGATTGATGTAGACACTACTGATGAGAGAGTTGTTACAGATGAAGATGTTCGTAGTAGTGATGATCAGATAGTTGTTAGCGATGAAGCTGTTGGTAGCAATGAAGATGATAATGATATGGTCCCTGAAGAAGCAAAGATATACAAGTCACTTTACTTGCAGCTGAAGGTACACTTTTCTAAAAGTATAGGCTGTCAATATTGAATATATTCCCGACAGTCAGTTCTAATGATCTCCTCCAGCTAAATGAAGACACCTACTGTGCCACCTGTATAGTGTAGCAAACACTTATGTATCATAATTTCGCTATCTTTCACAGTCATCATGTTGTCACAAAATATTTGTGTCGATCTTATTACCGGTACATATGGTGTTTCTGACAAGTTGTCCCAGGACTATGAAACACTTCAGCAGCATGAACAGATTCTGTCCTCGTATCAATTGCAATTACTGTTACCAAGTACATTTTGATTAGATCTACACCTTTGATACGAATTAAACATTTAATCAAATTTAATGAAGAATTTAAACTGATGGTCACCACCTCATGCAACCCCCCTCCCCCTATGTGATGCTTCTCGCTCACGTGCCATGATCCATTCGGAAAGCCCCGATATATTAGTCTCAAGATTAGACTAATATTGTAGGATCTTCCAGCTAAAAGACGTTTTAAAATTTTTATTTATTAATATGTTTATATTAGATATTTTATTTTCTATTTATCAGGATAAATATCAATGTCTTCAAGAAAAGTACGAGCACATGACTGTACTCATGGAAGCTAGAGAAAGTACCCAAAGGTTAGCCTTTCTTTCGTAGACATAGCAGGAAGAAAAATTATGTTTTATTTTGCCAAGATACAATAAATTTCTCGATCAAGTTAAATATCAGACTGATAATAAGTCGAATAAACCCATGTGTATGAATAATGAGTCAATTGGTTAAAAATAGATCTTTCGAGGAGTGGACAGGTAGACATTGGTAGACATTGTGTATGTACCATCATTAGCTTTGAACTCCACACGGCTGTGGTGATTTCTTGTTTTAGCTGCTTTCAAGAGAAGGACTGTCGTGGTACGGATTTCACCATACAAAACACCCAAGTGCAATTACAATGTTCTCCTAATAGTTAAATAAATCGCAATAAATATAGGAAGAAAACGACACGACACAGTGGTCCATTTAGGCTGTAAATATCACACAACTCGTCTGAACTCATCTGAACCTAAATATAACTTTCTGTTTTAAAGTACCATGAATGTAATATTATATTTTTTACATAATTCATTCCCAATTATTTCCCAATATGGGACCTACAACACTCAATAGCCGACACGATCAAATCGGCTTCGCTTAGTGCAAGGCTAAGTCATTTCACTTAGACATATATAATCATTTTATGTAATTCACCGTGTATACCTCTCAACACGTCGACCATACATGTATTATTGCCAATAAATCAACCTTGTGTATTTACAACTCGATCCGTTACCACATATCCGTAATAGTTAAAATACGCCATCTCAGCGATATAGCGCAGAAACGTGACATTATATGTTGACCAGGGCTTCGAAAATTACCAGTTTGTCGGTTTTCGACCGATTTTTATCATTTCAGACCGATTCTAACAGTCAAAATACCTTTAAAAATCGGTCCAGAAATATGTTGAAAAAGTCAAGAAATCATTCTATAATGAACCTAATTTGGTAAGTATAATCCGTTGACACATTTCACACGTTTCCAATTTACGATCGAACTGGATAATTGCCACCTGAGGCCACCGGAGGTACCATGTCTCCATGGTGATCAGGCGATCAATGCATGTCATGTCAATTACATGAAATTAGTGCGGTAATCGTTTGATGTTTACAGCAAAACTACCGACATTTGTTAGTTTCTTTGAAGTGGACTGTATGATTGACAGTCGATTATTTTAGAATTTAGAAGTGTGCTAGGATTAATTTGCAATTAAATAATAATTAATATTTTAAATAGAAATCCGAAAATCCGTTATGACTCGGAATGTACTCAAAATATACGACGGGTATATAATGTTTAGTATTTTTATTGTACAGCGCCCTTCAATTCAATATTGAAATGGCACAATGCAGTATATCTGTGATGTTTAAAGAGTCAAATGACCGGCTTGGCAACCTGGATCAAAGCAAAATTCGGACTGGTAATCCGAATGACAAAGTCCCGACTGGCAACCTGGCTTTCAGTGAGTCTAGTATAAGTAGTCGACATGGCAACCAGACTCAACATGACAATCGGACTGGCAACACGAATAGATTTGCGATGTTTAAAGAGTCAAATGACCGGCTTGGCAACCCGAATCAAAACAAAATTCGGACTGGCAACCCGAATGAAACCCAGATTAGCAACCTAGGTCAGAATCGTTTTTCAGTCATGAAAAACAGCAAAACTGTAGAAAAACGGGACAAGAGAAAAAGGAAACTTAGTAGTGGCGCTTCCTCTGAGCAAAAAGAGAAAAGATCGAAACAAGACTGTGAAAAGGCAAAGCGATTTCAAGTGGCTCCAGTACGAAAATGGTGCAATGTTGTGTTCTCTTTGTATCTTGCACAAAAACAAATCAAAGTTCTCGCAGTCTGGCTCGACAAATTTTCGCATATCGACATTGCATGAGCACGAGACTAGCAGTTGGCACACAAAATCTCTCGCTCTAGAGTCAGATATCCAATCTAAAAAAATACTGACAGTTTCAGACTGCATAGTTAAGGAGTTTGACAAAATAGAGGCAGCTTTATGCCGTCTTATTCGAACTGCGTATATTGTTGCTAAGACACATATGCCCATTGCAAAATATAAACAGCTCTGTGAACTGCAGATATGTAATGACACGAAACTAACGACAACACTGTATCAAGACGATAGTGCATGTACTGAGTTTATCAAAATTATCTCCAACTATCTTGACCACAATCTCTTTAAAAAACTCAGAAACAGTCCCGCACTAGGGATTATGATTGATGAAAGCACAGATCTTGGATTGGAAAAGCATTTAATAGTTTGCATAAATTACATGCAAGATGGAATCGTGCACACGAGTTACTTGACATTGATTAAACTTGTTGCTGCCGATGCCAGTGTCGTATACAACATGCTTGTTAGCTATCTGAGAGCATGCAACATAGATGTGTCAAAAATACTGGGTTTTAGTTCGGATTGTGCTGCAGTAATGCTTGGCAAAAATAATGGTGTTGCAACTAGATTGAAATCTGACAGTCCATATATGTTGGACATGCATTGTATTGCCCACAAACTAGCTCTCGCTAGTCTCGATGCCGCGAAGTCGGTCAGAGAAGTGAGGTACTATGAAGGTATATTACATACATTACACACATTTTTCAGTCGATCTAGTAAAAGGCTGGAGCACTTGCGAGTTTGGCAGGAAGTTTTGGAAAACCCTAAAGTGAAGCCTTTAGCGGTTCACCAAATACGCTGGCTTAGCTTTGCAAACTGCGTAACAAATGTACGCAAAACTCTTCCGTCCCTCCTAAAATCTCTGGAAAGTGACAGTGACGATGATCTAATGGCCTCATCGCTATTCCATGCAATGTCAACATACAAGTTTTTGTTTCTGACGCACTTCTTTTGTGACATAATGTCAGAAATTGCAATGGTGTCGAAAATATTCCAAGAGCGTGATACAAATTACTTGCAATTAAAGAGCACCCTTTCCGCTGTTTGCGACTATAGAGCAGCAGTATTTGATTGAAGACGCATCGTATGGCACACACTTGCGTGAGTTCCTAGATAATTATGAGAATAAACATGAATTTCACGGCATTGAGATCAAACGCTCACATAGAGATGCTAGACTTCCTGTCGCAGTGTCAGAATTCGCAGATATTCTACGAAATAGCTTGCATGCAAGATTTCCAAGGCTTGACATATGGGATGCAATGTCGATTTTTTCCCAGATGCATTTCCCAAGTCAGCAAAAGATAAGGCAAGATTTGGCTTAAAAAAGCTGACGATACTGACTGATCATTTTGGCGAGAAAAGGGGAATTAACAGTAATTTAACACGCTACCTGTTAATGCAGAAGATGCAAAAAGGGAATGGTCCCTGTTTAAAAATCACATGTTTGCTTTGTCAGAAGGAGCTCAAGATACAGACAATAATGATGTTCCCATTACAGGGGCCACTCTTGCCGAGAAAATGATAAAGTCAAACAAATATGTAAACGAATTTCCAAACATGATCAAGCTTATGGCTATCAGTAGAATACTGCCAGTCAGTTCTGTTGAATGTGAAAGAGATTTCTCAATATAGAACCTCATTAAGACAGGGACTAGGTGCACTCTGAGCATGGACTCATTTGATAAGTTGATGCATGTGTCTATCAATGGACCATTACTGCAGGAATTCAACACTCAGCCTATATATCGCAAATGGCGGGAGCTACATCTCAGACATATTTTCTCAAACACAGCAAAGCATGCCAAACTTGTTGAGAAATAAACTCTAACACTAAACAGGCTTAAAACCCGAACAAACAAACAAACAAACAACTACACTACATGTAAGTCTATGGCAAACTACATTTTGGGGAAATACTTTTTACCTTTTTCGGTACCTTTTCAAAATTCAAATGTTGGGGCTAATGAACGCAGCGTTCCCGTCGCTAGCCCTGTGCACATCTGTTTGTACACCAGTGTGTCGGATGCGTTCCGTCTGTCATTTACAACTCATCAGCGTCCACTATGGTTTGCCGACGTAACAGTGCAGACCCTGATCAGATGCCACATTTTCAGAGGCAGTTGATATAATATAGTTTGACGGGACCGAGTTCGATTTGGGCCGAGTTCACCCGCTTCCACCGGTGATACAGGTGACTAGATAAAATTTACCTCTATCAAAATGTCCTACCATTCATTTATTTTTAAATGCCGTACACTTAAAACTATTATTAGACAAAAGGAAAATTTACCAGACCTATAGTAACGGGTAAAGTACAGTTTGTCCTGAACATACATGCGATTTTTAAATATAATTGACTGGTGACAGCATGGAAATAAAGCAAAAAATGCAAATTGGGTTTACTTAGTTACGATTTTATGGGGGGGTGGGGGGTGCAAAAATATTGGCAGGACATGATGGGGGGGGGTACTGACTCGATTTCGGCCCGGACCGATTTGGTTTTGAAAATTTTCGAAGCCCTGATGTTGACACAATTTTGCAATGTCAATGAGCATTCGTGTATGTTCAGAAATGATCGTGTATAACCGTGCTGGTTTCTATTTTAGTTTCTGTTTTTGGCAATCATATCTTGCAAATAAGAGTTGTCGTTCTTGAATCAACACCCTAGAAAACATGGTTGTAATGTAGGTGATGCTACAATCGGAAATTGAGGTTCCCCATGCTGTCATTTTGCCGTTTTGCAAATTAGTGAAAAATCGACAGACTAGAACCCAGACTACTTGCCGACCTGTCTACCATATTTACTACTAAAAAAGTAAAGTAAAGTGTTTGTTTATTATAGTGTCACCCCTATTTAAAGGGCCAGTCATTTCTGACATATGAGACACCTCTTTTTATGAACATCAGTACTTCCCGAATCCTATGATTGTATGCCAGGCTGGTAGGCAATCGGTAACCTTTATTTAACTAGCTGGCGGCTCACCAACCGGCCATATCAGAACGAACCCCTGACGAGATTCGAACCTTCGACCTCCCGCTCCGTAGGCGGACGCCTTAACCACTGATCCACGGAGACGGTCTATTGCTACACTACATTAATTCATTTCACAATGGACATAGTTTTTGGTCTTATATTTAACGTTTGCCAAATTTGTTATCTTGTATCTAATTTCAGAAGTTAGAGGAACCAAGAGGGCAAGCCTTAGTGAACCCTGTGTAAGTAATAAAATTATCAAAGAATCTTTGTTAATCTTTGGATGGTCTACATGAACTGTAAGCACTGTATGTTTCACGGTGTGTAAATCTCGAATCCCACAGTATCTGAATTTCCAAAGGGTCTAAAATATGCTGCACAGTACCCAAATTGACCATATAATTGACATTCACTGTGTTATGCATGTAGTATATAACTGTTGTGTGTGTGTGTTTTACGTTTATTTATTGTTGCTACGGCTACCCATATGAGCGACACCTACTGAAGAGATTAGTCATTTTAAATTTTTGGAGGATAGTGCAATAATACAGACAGAGACCCATTCCAGAAACTCCTTGTTCTTTTACGTGCACGGTGTAAAGCACCGATACGAGACCTTGGTTTAAAGTCCCCATCTGAAAAACTGTTAATTTTATTAGGGTCAGACGGGGGATCGAACCTGGATTACCAGTTCAGCGTGTTACCACTGGACTACAGACACCTTGTGTGTATATTTATGTAAGACATCTGTCTTGATTGCAATGTGTATAGGGGATTATAACAGCTTGTTTGTAAACAAGCACTTAAATGCCAAACTGATTAAATATATAATTACTGGATCATTAACTTTTCAACCTATGTTTTACAAGTATTTGTTACTTTACAGGATGATCTCCGTATTGGTGAAAATGTGGAAGCATTATGGAGAGATGATGATGGCATTGATCAGTGGCTACAAGCCAAAATTCTAAGAAGTGGTATGTGGTTATTTTTCCTTTTCTCCTTTGTATTGAATACATTTGATTTAGTGTGTGTACACTACAATAGGTGGTGCATTGGATTGACTATTTTACAATATATGTGTTCAAACTTGTCACAAGATATTCTTTGATGAAAGCTTGGTTATGCTGGCAATATTGCATCAGAATACTATATAGAGTTAATTAAAATCCTTGTAAACACTAGCAATTGTATGTTTTATCTAATTTTGGCTCTATATATTTATTGGCATAATCTGTGAAGAAACTACATCATTAAATCAATTTGAAAGTAATTGGGTCTGTAGCATGCATGTATAAAAACTGAACCAAGTTTTCCAAGTTGGTTATTAACATTACTACTGGGTCTAATTGCACACATATTTGGCATACTACAAGATTTATACACTAAACATTTTGCTTCTTATAGGAATTCTGTATTTTTTCAGATATGAGAGTGCAATATGAGGTTGACAATGGAAAAACAAACATACCATTCTCATGGGTTAGGAAAGTGGACCAACGATTGGTTAATGCAAAAGACTAATATTGTGAATCTGTGCTGATACCAAATTATATTCTTTAGTTGTGATATGTCGCATGCGAAATCTGACCTCCCACAGAGTACTTAAATATATATACTAGTACCCCCAAACGTGCCGAATCCCTGGGATGTTTTCAACCAACAAACAATGATATTAAAATGGGGAATGGACAATATTCCCCCGGACAATATCCCCCCCATATATTTTGACACAGGCAGACAATATCCCCCCATATATTTTGACACAGGCAGACAATATACCCCCATCAAAAAGACAGGGCGGACAATATCCACCTGTGGAAAATCATAGGGCGGACAATATCCCCCGGACATTATCCACCTACCCGTTAATTCCAATGGGGGGATATTGTCCGCCCTATGATTTTCCACGGGGGATATTGTCCGCCTTGACCTTTTGATGGGGTGTGTGTTATTGTCCGCCCTGTCATTTTGATGGGGGGGCATATTGTCCGGCTGTGTCAATATATATGCGGGGATATTGTCCTACACTCTATTAAATTAGAATGATGTTAATGAAGACTGTGAACCTGTTTTCATTTTTCAGAAGGTACAGTCTGACTGCGATAGATTTTTAATGTGCACATGTATATTTTGTGACCCCATTTCATATGTTCACAGCAGCATCATTTGTTCAGATTATTGGATACCCTCTAGAGCCATGCATATAAATTTTATGTGAGGATTATATATTCTAACACTTCCATTTCAAGCATTTTGCGACCTGAACCAAAGTAATAGTATTGCAATTGGGAATGTTAAAGTTGTGTCCCATGTGCGAAAGTCTACCCATGCATCTGAACATCTGGAAGGAGAAGCTAAGCTTCAGGCAGCAAACGCGACTAGGTGGAACTCTGAAGTGAAGATGATTCGCTCAGTTCTACGTGTGCCCCAGGAGAAGCTTGCAGATCTAGATACAGTCACTCTTAACCAGCATGATCGGAACATACTTCTGGATTTATGTGATATCTTGGCACCCTTTGAGGAGGCCACAGACTTTGTTCAAGGACATAATGTGGTGACATCTAGCTACGTCATACCATGCGTTCGAGGTCTGAAGGCACATCTGAGGGCGATGCACTCCCGTTATAATTGCAAGCTGGTGGACACACTCAAAACATCTGTCGACACACGCCTGACTGTGTTTGAGGAACGTGAGATTTTTGCGACAGCTACTTGCTTGGATCCGCGGTTCAAGCTGCAGTGGTGCAAAGATGAGGTGGAGCGTGCAACCCAACGTGCTAACCTGATGTTCACGGCATTAGGTGATTTAGTTACCACAGCACCTGCTGCTTCGACAGATGACCCTGAACCTCAGTCACCTCCACGGAAGCTACTCAGCTTCATGAACACTCCCCGTCAACCATCAAACCAAAACAGCTCAACTGTGGAAAAGGAAATACAGGACTATCTATCACAACCATGTGCACCCGAGGACAGCAACCCTCTGGATTATTGGAAAGTTCAGGAATCTACCTTTCCAACTCTCGCTAAATTAGCCAAGCATTATCTGGGGATCCAAGCCTCATCTGCACCCGTGGAGAGACTCTTTAGTATAGCTGGTAAAGTGTTTCGCCCAGAGAGATGTAGGTTGGCAGACTTTACATTTGAGGATCTGATGTTCATCAGGTGTAATTGTGCATAAACTGTTAAAATAAACAGAACTACATGTAGTTGGTTAAATAATTAATTAAAATAAATATATATTGGTTTTATACCAGTTTTGTGTTATATCTTAATGTTATCAAATTTAAAGAAGTAATCATGATTGTAATCATGATTACTTTACAATGTAATCGCAATCGCAATTGATTACATTCAAAATATTGTGTAATTGTAATCGCAATCGTAATCGTAATAAGAGCAAGTAATCGCAATCGCAATTGATTACAGTAGGCCTGTAATCGTCCCATGTCTGGAATGTTTCTTTCATTTTGTTTCGGTAAGAATCTCCTGAAACCAATAACTCGACATGTAATTGATTGCATTACACCTTACTTTCTTGATCTTCATATTTATTATCATTTTGTTACCTAGCAACATTCATGAACAAATAAAAAGTGTGCACATATATATATATATCTAAAAATGTTACAGTTAAACTTATCACGTTTATTTTTGAATGCTATCAATCGATATGTTTTACTCCATTGATAGAATTGCATTGCCAATGGACGAATATGAAATTACTGATTTCTGACTAAATTATTTAATGTAAATATTTATCAAGATGAACTGTTATTTATTAGTTATATGAGGTCATCAGTTTCATTGGTGTTCAACCAGCAAAACAATGCTATCAATCGATATGTTTGACTCCATTGATAGAATTGCATTGCCAATGGACGAATATACAATTACTGATTTCTGACTAAATTATTTAATGTAAATATTTATCAAGATGAACTGCTATTTATTAGTTATATGAGGTCATCAGTTTCATTTGTGTTCAACCAGCAAAACAATGCTATCAATCGATATGTGTTACTCCATTGATAGAACTGCATTGCCAATGGACGAATATGATATTACTGATTTCTGACTAAATTATTTAATGTAAATATTTATCAAGATGAACTGTTATTTATTAGAGGTCATCAGTTTATTTTAATATGTCGCCGTTTCTCATTTCTGAAGTTTTCATTTTGATACGTCGGCGTATCGTTTTAGAGACAATATTACTAATATTATTTCTGTCTGTTTATTTCTATCTGTTTGCATTTCTGAAAATACATTTTGAATTCTATATTACTATGGCGTATCTTTTTGTATATCTGAAGATTTTGATACGCCGGCGTGTCATTTCACAGATCTATTTAATTCTATTTCATGTATCATAATTTCTGTAGATCTCATTTTGATACGCCGGCGTATCATCTGAGAGACAATAGTACTAAAATCATTTCTATTTTAATATGTCCAGTCTTTTTGCATTTCTGAAGATTTCATTTTGTTACGCCGGCGTAACGTTTCAGAGACATTCATTTTTACTAAAATTATTTCTATTTTAATATGTCCAATATTTAGCATTTCTGAAGATTTCATTTTGATATGCCGGCGTAACGTTTCAGAGACATTCATTTTTACTAAATTATTTCTATTTTAATATGTCCAGTCTTTTTGCATTTCTGAAGATTTCATTGTGGTTACGCCGGCGTAACGTTTCAGAGACAATCATTTTCACTAAAATTATTTCTATTTTAATATGTCCAATATTTAGCATTTCTATTTTAATATGTCCAATATTTAGCATTTCTGAATATTTCAATTTTGATACGCCGGCGTAACGTTTCAGAGACATTCATGTTTACTATTTTAATATGTCCAGTCTTTTTGCATTTCTGAAGATTTCATTTTGATATGCCGGCGTAACGTTTCAGAGACAACCATTTTTACTAAATTATTTCTATTTTAATATATCCAGTATTTAGCATTTCTGAAGAGTTCATTTTGATATGCCGGCGTAACGTTTCAGAGACAACCATTTTTACTAAATTATTTCTATTTTAATATATCCAATATTTAGCATTTCTGAAGATTTCATTTTGTTACGCCGGCGTAACGTTTCAGAGACAATCATGTTTACTATTTTAATATGTCCAGTCTTTTTGCATTTCTGAAGATTTCATTTTGTTTACGCCGACGTAACGTTTCAGACACAATCATTTTCACTAAAATTATTTCGATTTTAATATGTCCAATATTTAGCATTTCTGAAGATTTCATTTTGATACGCCGGCGTAACGTTTCATAGAGCTAGTTATTTCTATTTCATGTAGCATCATTTCTGTACATCTCATTTTGATACGCCGGCATAACGTTTCATAGAGCTAGTTATTTCTATTTCATGTAGCATCATTTCTGTAGATTTCATTTTGATACGCCTGCGTAACGTTTCATAGAGCTAGTTATTTCTATTTCATGTAGCATCATTTCTGTAGATTTCATTTTGATACGCCTGCGTATCATTTATGATACCTTGTTTGTCAAAATTATGCTAATCATCATGCATTTTCATACAACATTTTCTCACTTTCACCTGTGTTTTGTTGTTTTTTAAGAAAATATATGAAAAATAACAGGGCATTTTAGATGCTCAAATGCCCAATATTGGCATTTTAATTGGGAATGAATGGACATTCCCTTTTTAAAATGGACTGCGTTCTGGTAATACATTAAAAACACGTTGGGTGCTGAGGTATGTATATATTGCCGATTATATTTCATAAGCCAAACTGTACGTGACAAGCCACTAAGATTACAGGAACTGTGTAGTTTCAATATCTGTTAGTTAACTTTTGATGTATACACGTACATGTTTTATGGTCTCCGTGGCAGCGTAGCAAGGGTAATTGGCTTCACATCATATGACACTCAGCGCTGTTCAAATCCCAAATGAAAGCTCAATATAATTGGTTTAATTTGAAAAATATGTAACCAACTTTAGATGTACATAGCTGCTTTCACCTAAATGTTTCACCATGCGCGTAGCTACCTGTAAGCAGGATACACATGTGCATACACATTGTTCAAACTATTGAAACATAAATATATCAAATATGCATTTAACATTAATATTTTGCAATAAAGCTGACTATGTTAAGAAACAAATGCATTTACAATGTAATAATTTGTGTGTATCGATAATGTTTTCGAACAATGTTTTCGAACAGCATACATATTCATGTTGTTGATATATAAATAAAAACTAACATAATAGTATTTGCTTAAAATCTTGTTTACTGAAAGTCCGCCGCGTAGATACCACATCTATCTCATTCTGCTGCTGAATTGCCTCTTAGATTGCAGCATAGGCGTTCTAGCAAAACAAAATATCCAGGGGGAGGGGCATACCCATTTACCCTCTAGCTTGTTTGCGTACACATTGAAACATGCCTAGCTACGCCCCTGGTCACATTCGAATTTAATTAAATAGTTCAGATGTTAAGGGCACATTTGTCAATTGACATACATTTGGTTTCTCACAGTGGTTTCATGCGGGCAGAAGTATTGAAGCTTAAAACACACAGGTAAAGAAAAGTAAACAATTTAATATACATTGGATCCCATTTATTTCATTTGCATGAAAAACACTTGGATAGTTACCTCCCTTATCACAGAAACACCATGTGCACAATTGTAGTAAGTACATTTTCTTCTTATCCGATTTTTATTGGGGCATATATTTGCCAACACTTAATATCTAAAACTAGATATATGAATGATAGTGAATGCTGAGTATACAAGTTAATAATTGAATTTAAGAGAATCAAGTAACAATTTATATCATTCTTTATCCAAAAATACATAAGTTGTGCTGATGAAAGCGTAAAACCCGAACAAACAAATAAACAAACACACCAATAACATTACACTTTGGATTGAGGTTCTATGTCTTCTACAATGTGCTAGCTATTGACCCAAAACAAATACATTCGATTGAACAATAACCAACAACAACCACTGTCACAACGTTTCGTTTTAAAATATATTATATTAAATATTGGCCCAAGTACGATATTTAGTAACTAGAGTTTGAAAATGTGTCATTAAGTGCTGTCATTGATAAATAGACTGCTGTATCATCTGCAAAGATACATACTTTGGAACTGAATGTCTGTATAATATAATTCTATGATATTCGTTTTTAATGTTTCCATTGTTGGGGGGGGGGGGAGAGAGCGTTATCTGAAAACACTATATCGGTCCTGCAAACGTTTCGTTCCTGCAATGAAAATATGTAACCGAATATGACAGTAGACATGTTTACATACCCGCGAGGGTGTTGACATTAGAGAAAGATAGAGAGATATGTGTGGACCATAAACATAATTCCATTGTATAATTCATAATAGCACATTGGCATATGATTGAGGTCTAATGAAAGCATTCCCTTTTCAGAATAGCTGTATACTTAATTATGATAATGAATTCTTGACAAAATATATTGTCTTACTTTGAAATATATATTAGCAAGTACTTGCCAAGTAGACATCCAACTAATGCATTGGATCACATTAACGTGATGAATGTTCTGGTACGCATGTCCATAGTCACTATTACTAACTAGCTGACCTGTATGCCTGTATTTCGTACCGATTTAAGACAAAACTATCTCCAAATGAATCATTTGTAGCACATACGTTGTGTTTGCTTTATGTTTATTTATCGTCGCTACCGGCTACCCATAAGAGCGACGCCTCCTGAAGAGATTATTCATTTTAGATTGTTGGAGGATAGTACAATGATAAGACAGACACCCATACCAGAGTCTCCCCTGGTTCTATTACGTGTACGATGTAAAGCACCGACACGAGGCATCGGTTTAATGTCTCAACTGAAAGACTGTTAATTTTATTCGTGTCAGACGGGGGTCGAATCTTCGACCCCTGTATTACCAGTCCAGTCTAAATACATTATTGTCATAAAACATTTTAATATGCGTGTGCAACCACGTTATAATTGTGTTTCAAATATTCCTATTCGCTGAGAATACCTTGTGGAATTCACAATGTCTGCCAAATATGACATAAATGTCAGAGTAATGTGTTTATTCCAGATATTTTCCTGAAATATACAGCTACCTATATTATCAACTATTAATATAAAACAATTAAACCCCGTATGGCAAATAAGAAAGCGTTTACAAATATTATCCAAGAAATACAAAGTGCTATCGCAAGATGGACGAGAGTCTGGAATGTGTCGCATTATTGATAGCGTATTCAACAACAACCAGTGTTATGGTAATAGACGTTTCG
>CM026391.1:89612653-89705257 GCA_014843695.1 Archivesica marissinica
ATATGTAATACACCTTTTATCCATTCTGACAGTTTGAGGCAACACATGCTCGTGCATACTGACGAACGGTCACATAAATGTGAAATATGTAATAATGCTTTTAACAGTTCTGACAGTTTGAAGAAACAAAATCGCCACATGAGTGTAAACTATGTAATAAATCGTTTAGCCATTCTTGCAGTTTGAAACGGCATATGGGCATACATACTGGAGAACGGCCTTATCAGTGTGGAATATGCAATAAGACTTTTATCATGTCTGGTAATTTGAAACAGCACATGCGCATACATACTGGAGAACGGCCTTATCAGTGTGAAATATGTAATAACGCTTTCATCCTTTCTGGCCATTTGAAGCAGCATATGCGCATACATACTGGTGAGCTGCCACATAAGAGTGAACTATGTAAGAAAGCTTTTAATAATTCTGGCACTTTGACGCAGCACATGCTCACGCATACCGGAGAACGACCATATGAGTGTGAAGTATGTAATAAGGCGTTTAATCAGTCTAGTCATTTAAAGCGCCACACGCACACACATACTAGAGAACGACCATAATAGTGTGAAATATGTAATCAGTCTTGCAGTCTGAAATATGTAATGAAACGTTTAACCAGTCTTGCAGTTTGAAGAAGCACATGTTCATGCATACAGGAGAACGGCCTCACAAGTGTGGACTATGTAATACAAATTTAGTCGGTCTTGCAGTTTGAAGAAGGACATACTCATGCATACAGGAGAACGGCATCACAAGTGTGGAATATGTAACAACACTTTTAACCAGTCTTGCAGTTTGAAGAAGCACATGATCATGCATACAGGAGAACGGCCTCACAAGTGTGGACTATGTAATACAAATTTAGCCGGTCTTGCAGTTTCAAGAAGGACATACTCATGCATACAGGAGAACGGCCTCACAAGTGTGAAATATTTAATACAAATTTAGCCGGTCTTGCAGTTTCAAGAAGGACATGCTCATGCATACAGGAGAACGGCCTCACAAGTGTGAAATATGTAATACAAATTTAGCCGGTCTTGCAGTTTGAAGAAGCACATGCTCATGCATACAGGAGAACGGCATCACAAGTGTGGAATATGTAACAGCACTTTTAAACAGTCTTGCATTTAGAAGAAGCACATGCTCATGCATACAGGAGAAATTCGATATAAACGGAGCCAGTTATATATATAATAATGATAGTGTCTGAAACAGTACTTTGACCCGACTTCGAGATAACCGGATAATTCGACATAGGCGACTTTGACATAACGGATGTAGACTGTACATAAATAAACAGTAGAAGTTAATGTGGTTATCTTGTTATTGTCTCTTAGATCTACATGTTAATATACGATGTTTGTTTAAATTATATATACTGCCAGTCATATAATCTTAACATTTACAGTGATTGTTTAAACATATATAACTTCTAACCAATGCAACCCGGGTTCGATCCTCGGACCGGGAGGTATGCGAGATGGTACGGTGGTCGGCAGATCGGACAGGTGGGTTATTCAAATCACACTGGGTGTGTCGAATTATTTCCAGCTTACGGAAGATGTGTGGTTGAAACCAGGTGACCGTCTGTGTCTGAATCATTGTAATATATGGTATAATAAATATTACCCGGCAGTTTATTAAATCACGTACAGTCTACATCAAAAGATCCACTTATATGTAAAATGATGGTGTCTGAAACGGAATTTTGATCTGACTGGATAATTCGACATAACCGATTTTCATATAACGGATGTAGACTGTATATCATAGAATTACTGATTCAGAACTAGGAACAACAACATACTATATACTGAGGGATCAAAGATTGCTCATTCATTGAGACTTGACCCCCGACGTGTACCGGTAGACCTTAACGTGTACCGAAAGTTTGTGAATTTGTATTACAAGTAGAAATACTTGTCAGAAATCGATTAATGAACAATGTTCATAATTTGGCACACATACTGTTTTAATATCACATATTCAACACCACCTATGTCTCGGTCAATCCAATATCACACCCTGTCCACAATAACGTTCGGCTCAAATTACCCGAAAATGACAATAACGTCGTACATGTACATACATTTAAGGGTTAATAGCTTCCATCGGGGTATGAACTATATCGGGCGTGGTTAGTGTGTGGAGGCCGAATGCCACTACGCTAATGTTAAACACGCCTGATGTAGTTTACACCCCGATGGATACTATTAAACCGCGAGTCATTACTTGTATTTACATTAATTATTCTTTTCAATGACGAATTGAAAATAAGCACACTGTGCAATTAAAATGCGTTTAGTCCAGAATTGCGACTTGCCGTGTGCCGGACCTGGGTAAATAGATCACACTAAGAACAGCGTAATCTATAAGACACGCCTTTTCTTGTGAGGAACGCTGTCCATCACTGCCAATGCGCATACCCGTAACATCGACTATTAATGAGGAAAGTCATATGAAAATGGATGCAATCATGGCATATACGTTCCTCGAAAGAAATGCAATAGCGATGCAAATAAAATAGTATACGTTTTATTTTCATTGACTATTTCTAGAGTAAGGTGTAGCATGGAAGTGTCTCTCGACACGATGGATTTTTCTCTAATTGAATGATGATGGCCCATGTTGTATGTTATCTTCGCCATCAGTCTGTAGACTATTCGTCTATAAGTCATATGATCATTGTTTTACGACAACGCTAGATCAGGGAAATGTGGATTACCCGCCATATATGTTGATTTTACATACACTCCATAACCACAAAATACACACAGCCAGTAACTCTAAACACACCCAAAAATAATATAACAGTTTAATATGTACATTTTATTTGAATAATTCATCTCGCCATTAGTACCAATCATACCCATGGTGCTTTTGTTATCATGGGGTCATATGGCGTCTCTCCAGCTATAATTGTGGAGGAAGACACCGTGTGCCCTTGCGAGCAGTTTTCCAAGGACGAGTGGGCATGCTGGTAGAACCATCGACCTTCTGCAAACCAGCAGGATAGCATACTCGTATGAAGTAATTCGACATCACAAGTGCGATTCGAATCTGCAGCGGTGAGGGGCAATTTATTTCAACAACCTTAGCCACTCGGTAACGGAGGTATCACTCACTAGGGGCCGAAGGAGAACCACCATTTTACCTGTGTACCTAGATACCTCGGCCATTTTACCCGTGTATCTAGACACTTCGGCCATTTTACCCGTGTACCTAGACACTTCGGCCATTTTACCCGTGTACTAGACATTTTGGCCATTTTACCCTTTATCAAGACACTTCGGCCATTTTACCTCAGATACTTCGACTACTTTAATAGTATATGTTTGGTTTCTATTGGATACTAGTGAATGTGGATATGTAGGCCTCTCGGTCTGCCACGGGACATTTTTTGTGAATTGAGAATAATAGATAACTGGTACTTTATATTCATTCCGTACTTGTTATTTTGTATGTTTTTGGGGGGTTGGTTATACTTTGAAAAGCTTAAATTGTATTACTGCCACACGAACGACAACATAATATATAGCCACTCATCAGCACAAACGAGAGTGATTAATATATTATTAAGTTATTGAAGATTGCTTCGAGATCGTTGTGAAATATATAACGTCAATACTCGACCAAAGTTATGTGATAATTTGTTTTATTTGGAGAGATGTGAGTCATGTTATAAATACTGATTACGCAACATCTTATGGAGATTTAAACTATGTCATGCTGTGTAACTAGAAAAGTAAGACAGTATTGGCTAAACGACCTCTCAAATATAAATGATAAACATGTTTAATGAAAAATATGAAACGTTCTCTTCTGGATGTTACTCTGACCAATTCTAGAAAGTTGTGTATGAAAACATTGAACTTTTCTAGTCAATGTCACAATATGATCAGTACTGTTATAAATAATACTACACATGGACATGAACCCCCCCCCCCCAAAGCAGTGCCTTAGTTTCACAAAATAACACATTGATGACTTCCTTCATGGTAAAATAGCCGAAGTGTCTAGGTACACGGGTAAAATGGCCGAAGTGTCTAGATACACGGGTAAAATGGCCGAAGTGTCTAGATACACAGGTAAGATGGCCGAAGTGTCTAGGTAAACGTGTGTTGTTTTACACTGTCTTAGTTCATAGTTCACACTCATGCAGATGTTATCCGGAATGTATCAGCACGTGCTTCTTTAAATCGCTATGATGGCGGACATTATTCATAGAAACATATTCCACAGTCATGTGGTCCATCTTTGTTTGTGCATGTGTTTCTTCATAATGACAGACCAGCAAAAAGCTTCATTACATAGCTCACTCTCATAGGATTGGTCTCCGGTATATGCATGTTTATGACGATGTTGTACATGAAAGTGCTAAGTTGGCTGAACGCCATTTTACACATTTAACTTTCATGTGGTCATTCAACTAACTGTTTGATCATGTGCCCTTTAAATTGCCAGGCTGACAAAGTCTTCATACAAATCCAACATTCATCAGGTCGTTCTCCGGTATATATGCTTGTATATGTGCAGCATGAAACTACCAGAATGGCCCACGTTTTATTACACAGTTGTCACCCATGTGGTCAGTCTCGGGTATGTATGCGTATATGCTGCTATAAATGGCTAGACAGACTGAACGTTTTATTACACAGACGGATCTGTAGTCCAGTGGTAGCACGCTGAACTAGTAATCCATGGATCACAGGTTCGATCCCCCGTCTGGCCCTAATCAAATTAACAGTCTTTCAGATGGGACGTTAAATCGAGGTCTCGTGTCGGTGCTTTACATCGTGTACGTAAAAGAAGTAGAGGAGACTCTGGAATGTGGCCGTTCTCCGTTATGCGTGTGCTGTTTCAATTTGTCAGATTTGGCAAACAATTTATTACATAGTTCACACTGCTGTCGCCGTTCCCAAGTATGTATGTTGATATGTCGCTATAAATGAATAGACTGGCTGAAAGCCTTAGTACATACTTCAGATTCATGTGGCCGTTTTACGGTGTGTATGCGCATGTGCTGCTTCAAACAGGCAGATTGGGCAAACGTTTTATTACATATTTCACATGCATGTGACCGTTCTCCAGTATGTATGAGCATATGCTGCTTTAAATATCCAGACTGACGAAAAACCTTCTTACATATTTTACACTGATGTGGCCGTTCTCCAGTATGTATGAGCATATGCTGCTTTATAGAGCTAGACTGACAAAAAGCCGTGCTACATATTTCACATTCATATGGCCGTTCTCCAGTATGTATGAGCATATGCTGCTTTAAATTGCCAGACTGACTAAAGGCCTTATTACATATTTCACACTCATGTGGCCGTTTTCAGGGATGTATGCGCATATGCTGCTTTAAAGTGCTAAACTGACTAAAAGCCTTGTTACATATTTCACACGCATGTGGCCGTTCTCCAGTATGTATGCGCATATGCTGCTTTAAATTGCCAGACTGACTAAAGGCCGTATTACATATTTCACACGCATGTGGCCGTTCTCCAGTATGTATGAGCATATGCTTCTTTAAATTGCCAGACTGACTAAAGGCCTTATTACATAGTTCACACTCATAAGGCCGTACTCCAGTATGCTTGAACATGTGCTGCCTCAAACCGACAGAGTGCATAAATGTTTCATTACATAGTTCACACTGATGTGGTCGTTCTCCAGTAGGTATTAGCATATGCTGCTTTAAAGTGTCAGGCTGACTAAAAGACTTGTTACATAGTTCACACTCATATGACCGTTTTCCAGTATGCATGAGCATATGCTGCTTTAAATTGCTAGACTGACTAAACGCCTGGTTACATATTTCACACCCATATGGCCGTTCTCCAGTATGTATGCGCATATGACTCTTTAAATTGCTAGTCTGGTTAAACGCCTTATTGCATATTTCACACACGTGCAACCGTTTTCCAGAATGCTTCAGCATATGTTTCTTTAAACTGCTAGCTTTATTAAACTCCTTATTACATAGTTCGCACACGTGTGACCGTTTTCCGGAATGAATGGGCATGTCCTGCTTTATACTCCTAGACATTCTGACAATCTTTAATTATATAATTATTGTGTTATATGAATTCTCTACACGATGAGTTGACAATGTACCTATTTCTTACACAATATTGACTTCGAATATCCAGTTCACAATTTGAATAGAACATACACGTGGAAATTATTAACTAAACAAGAGAATCGGAATATGATATTTCCTCTAATATTTTTCTAGTGGATGTTTAAATTGATGATACGTAGGTAAATAACACGAATCTGTTCATGGTACAAATAATTAAACAAGTTCCTCATGTAGATCTGGACGTATACACATCCGGTTTCATCTCCTGTAAGTAAACAATATAATTGTATTAACTATTCATTAATCACAAATACATGTCTCAACAATTATTGGCCATTCTAAACCCTCTTTATAATAAGTCATTGTCAGGAAGACATTATCGTCATCATCAAGACACCGCCGCCGCCGCAACCACCTCCACAACCACTGGACTTCAGCTCCGTCTTTAAAAAACTTATGAGGATCGTTTAATAATATTATATTGCATTGTATACACATATACAACAATACACGCCAGGTTTATCGATGTCGGTCACATGTGTCGCCAAATGCGCACACAAATTAAATCTGCCTCCAAAGATCTTCAGTTGGCGAAAATCCTTGGCGCATGCCATAAATATCGGCAAAATAACATTGTTCAAGCAACATAAGCGGCCGAAAATAGATGAAAGTGAAGGTCGCGCGCGCGGTCACGCGTGTAATGATGACAAGTGTTTGTTTATTGGAGATCAGCTGTTGCATGGGGTGGCACGTGATTGCATGGGGTGTTGAAAAGTTGGTGACATTTTAATTACGGATAATTGGATTAAATGACGGTCTTTAATCTTACAACTGATGTGCATGTATTCGCTGACACAATTGTTTTTTATTTAATTTTATTTAACGTCGCTACCGGTTTCTCATTTGAGCGACGGGCAGTTTACCTAACTACACCTTTCCTGGGCAGGCTCCAGCGGTTAACCAGTAATTGGTGTACCAATCTACCTAAGAAAGTGCCAACTTTTTCATATAAACGAGAAACTGTCTGGGCGGGGTTCGAACCCGTGACCATCAGAGATGATAGGTTACAGTGGTATACAAGTCAGCGACCTTAACCGCTCGACCACGGAGGCGGTGCTGACACAATATTTAAAACATATCAAGAAAATGAAAAGAATGGCCGCCTATGATGTTACAGGCATCGTATACAATGTACGAACAATTAAAGGAAGGTAAGTGTTTGTTTGATCTAAATAAAAGCACATCACTTGATATGGTAATTGAAATATCGATAATTAGTTGAAATAGTTTAATTATCATGCTTCGTCTCTGCTATATAAGAAACAAATTTTACTATTGTCCCATGAAAAGATGGATCTGTAGTCCAGTGGTAACACGCTGGACTGGTAATCCAGGGATCGCACGTTCGATCCCCCATCTGACCCTAATACAATTAACATTCTTTCAGATGGGACATTAAACCGAGATCTCGTGTCGGTGCTGTACACCGTACACGTAAAAGAACCAGAGGAGACTCTGGAATGGGTCACTGTCTGTATCATTGCACTATCCTCCAAAAATCTAAAATGACTAATCTCTTCAGGAGGCGTCGCTCATATGGGCAACCGGCAGCGACGATAAATAAACGTAAACAAATTGTCCCATGACACAGGCGTATCTGTAGTCCAGTGGTAACACGCTGGACTGGTAATCCAGGGATTACAAACCGTATGACCCTAATAAATTTAACAATCTTTCTGATGGGACATTAAACCGAGGTCTCGTGTCTGTGCTGTACACAGTGCAAGTAAAAGAACCAGATGAGAGTCTGTAATGGATCTCTGTCTGTATCATTGCACTATCATCCAAACATCTAAAATGACTAATCTCTTCAGGAGGCGTCGCTCATATGGGCAACTGGTAGCGACGACAAATAAATGTTAAAAAACCCACAAATTGTCACAAAATGACGACTCCAAGTAAATCTCTAAAACGTAAACCTGATGGTTCCATAGGAACACCGACTTCTAAAATTGCTAGAACTAAAACTGCTAATTATCCTGTGATTAGAAACTTTGAAGATTCCTGGCCGACAAATGTTCCATTTTTGAGTTCTGATGGACAGTTAATGCAAAGTCTGTATAAAGTGTCAGTTCAGCAACACGTTCACACGTGAATGCAGTATTAATAAGAAGGAATCAATCGACAAGCACGTGAAAACCAACGGTATAAATGGTTACGAATTTAATAGTAAATAATGATTCATCAATTGAAAATTTGTGTTATGCTTTTGTTGTGTTAAAATGGATTATAAATAGGATTTTATAAGACGGATATTATTATATAGAAGACAGGAAGGTAATACAATTTTATTATCTATTTTGCATATAAAATTACTCACTTGCATACTCAGTCCTTCACCAGGTTTAACTGTCAAAACCAAGGTGTTCCGAGTCAACACATGAGATCCATTATAACAATACACAATTATCATTATCTGGTTTTAGTTAGTTGGTTTCAAGAAATAGTTCGCCTTATCCATTTATTTATAAGAATATGTCACAGTATATCGACAGTTTCCGTCGAAATAGTTCATGAAAGCTGGAGGTTTAAGTGTTTGCAAATATATACTGTACATACAACAATAAAATATTATCAGAAATAAAATATAATTACATGTGTGCAGATGGTGACGTTCGGAAAAGGGAGATAAGTATGCATGCGATTCATGAAATGAAATTGCTGGGATCCGGTATGTATTATGACGGTCACTGTACTCAGGTATCTGCACTTTCTTCCAATTCGTCTGGGAGGTATTCATTCTTGTCGACTAGTCTCAACTTCATCTATCAGTATGTGTGTGTTTTACGTTTATTTATCGTCGCTAACGGTTGCCCATTTGAGCGACGCCTCGTGAAGAGATTAGTCATTTTAGAGTGTTGGAGGATAGTTCAATGCTACAGAGATACACCCATTCCAGAGTATCCTATCGTTCGTTCTTTTACATGCACGATGTAAGCACCGACAGGAGACCTCGGTTTAAAGTCCCAACTGGAAGACTGTTAATTTTATTAGGGCCAGACGTGGGATCGATCGCACCTGAGTTCCCTGGATTTAGTCCAAAGTGATACATATCAACCGCACAATTGAGCGGCATGCCTCTCAATTTCTGCGTTTGGTAATACATTAAAAACACGTTGGGTGCTGAGGTATGTATATATTGCCGATTATATTTCATAAGCCAAACTGTACGTGACAAGCCACTCAGATTACAGGAAATGTGTAATTTCAAAAACTGTTAGTTAACTTTTGATGTATACACGTACATGTTGTATGGTCTCCGTGGCAGAGTAGCAAGGGTAATTGGCTTCACATCATATGCCACTCATCGCTGTTTAAATCCCAAATGAAAGCTCAATATAATTGGTTTAATTTGAAGTATATGTAACCAACTTTAGATGTACACAGCTGCTTTCACCTAAATGTATCACCAGGCGCGTAGCTACCTGTAAGCAGGTTACACATGTGCATACACATTGCTCAAAATATTAAAATAATAAATAAAAAAAATATGCATTTAAAATTAATATTTTGCAATAATCCTGACAATGCTAAGAAACAAATACAATCACATTGTATTAACTTATGTGTATCGATAATGTTTTCGAATAGCATACGTATTCACGTTGTTGATATATAAATAAAAACTAACATACTAGTATTTGCTTAAAATCTTGTTTACTGAAGTTCCGCCGCGTAGTTACCACATCTATCTCATTCTGCTGCTGAATTGCCTCTTATATTGCAGCATAGACGTTCTAGCAAAACAAAATATCCAGGGGATGGGCATGTCCTTTGACCCTCTAGCTTGTTTGCGTACACATTGAAACGTGCCTAGCTACGCCCCTTGTCACATTCGAATTTAATTAAATAGTTCAGATGTTAAGGGCACATTTGTCAATTGACATACATTTGGTTCCCCCAAGTGGTTTCATGAGGGCAGAAATATTAACGCTACGGTTCGTTTTACAATTTATTATATTAAATATTGGCCGAAGTACGATGATTAGTAACTAGAGTTTGAAAATGTGTCATTAAGTGATGTCAGTGATATAGATTGCTGTATCATCTGCAAAGATACATACCTTGGAACTGAATGTCTATATAGTCTAGCAATAGCCTAGGTCCAAGTACGGATCCCTGCGGAACTCCAGAAGACACAGGAATATATTTTGAACGTAGGCTATACAATTAAGGAAAACTGACTGGAAACAGACATACATACAGTATTATATTTCTATTGTACATGTGTATAACATGATGGTATACTGGAGTGGATCTATACAGGTACATGAGAGTGTAATCATAATTGAGACGTACGTGTGTTTTTAGATATTATTAATATAATTCTATATATGATATTCGTTTTCAATATTTCCATTGTTGGGAGGGGGGTATGGGCTAACTGAAAAAATGTATATGTCAAGCATGGCTGCGTACTCGCCCCCACACTTTTCGGCATCTTCTTTGCCATGCTGTTCAGGCACGCTTTCAAGAGAGCTACAGAAGGAGTCTACCTTCACGCCAGATCTGAAGGCAAGCTCTTTAACATCACCCGTCTAAAAGCAAAGTCCAAGACAAGAGAAGTCCTCATCAGAGACATGCTATTTGCCGACGAGGCTTCACTTGCTGTCCATATTAAAGAACAGATCCAGTCATTGATGGACCGTTTCTCAGCAGCTGGCGACCTCTTCAGCCTAACCATCAGTTTGAAGAAGATCCAAGTCATGTGCCAAGGAACTGCCATCCCACCCGCCATTGTCATCGGAGACTATCAGCTTGAGGTCGTCAGCCAATTTATATTCCTGGGTTCCACAGCCACGAACAAGCTCTCACTCGTTGTGGAGCTGGACAAACGTATTGGCAAATCCTCCTCCACACTCTTCAGGCTCAGCAAGAATGTGTGGTAAAACAGACAGCTGACAACCAACACCAAGATAGCGGTGTACAAGCACACTCATCTATAGACGCGAGTCATGGACAACATACGTCACTCAAGAGCGAAATCCGCAAGTGTTCCATCTCCGCTGCCTGCGATGCATCCTAGGCATATCCTGGAGGACAAGGTCACCAACAACAAGGTCCTCAGCAGAGCCGGCATCCCATCTATGTACACAGTCTTAACACCACCACTCACAAAATACAACACAACAACTGTTGCCGGGGCTAGGTACAACATAGATCGACAAATGATAGACGCATGAACCAATATTCAAATTCACAACATTGCATGTTATTATAACGATAACTATATCTTAAGCTTCTTTGTAATTAAGAATCTTTGTTCCATAGAGCCCTCAATATAACCGTCTTTGGACGAATCGGCCTTCCAGCGGCCATGCCTTTTAATACAACGATCACTAACACCACCTGCGTTGGCAGCAGTAGTGGCACCACTAGCCCTTAATGTATGCGTACAAAACGCAAGATCTGGAGCTACTAATTTCAATTTGTTTACGATACATACTCGTGATCTAGTGTAACTTTTGGTTTCTTTTTTTTTTCGCCAAAAGGCTACACGATTGCTTTGATCTACAAGCAGGTCTAAATAAATATTCATCCGACTCTACTTTTAAATTAGCAACGCTCATATATCGTTTTAAGATAGTGTACGGACATGCGAGAGTCTCGCCCTTTGCTATTAATACCTCAACTCCTGACCTATACATATCTGTTTTACTTTTGCGAATTTTCAAACTTATGTAATTTTCTTGAAAAACAATGTCAGTGCATCTAAGCTCGCTAACTTCATTGAAACGTAGAAAACCTGCGTACAATAACAACATCATTGCTAAATCTCTCAACTCGATACAGTCAGTTGACTCTGAAAATAACACGCACAGATCTATCAAGTGTTCAGCTGATATCACATCCTTCTTACGTGTCGGTGTAGAATTAAATTTATTTCCAGCTTCCAACATGTTAATCACAATGATATTTTCTGTAGGGTCCAGCAAATCGTTTAACTTATGTTCCCATTTAATAGAGTAAAATGCGGCTGTTATTACTTTGTCCGATTTCGTGCCCAAAATTAAATTTGATAAATACATGGCCACATGTATCGGTACAGCTGGTTTAGATATTAAACTATTTTTATCACAACATACTTGAAAACCATTAACATACGAAACACATTTCTTAACAGTGCTGGACGCTCTGGATTGCAATAATTGTCCCGCCATAGTTGAAATCACCTCTTGTCCTTCTATGTGTACCCCAGTCTCGTCAAAGTTACGCTTCAACGTAGTTTTCAAACCAGTACCTGTCAACAATAGATATTGATTAAATTACATATCATTCTATTACACATTTATATTTTACTTGTATCTGATATCATTTTGTTCGCAAAAATCCACTATGTATAAAACAAGTATGTGTAGCTCTTGATTTCTACTTCCCGAGTTCAGTATGATATCCACATTCTTGTTATCAGTAAATATTTTAACACAATTGCCTTTAATATGTGACACCACACTATGCAATACTCTGTTAACAGCCTCAAGTTCTCTCCAAGTAGAGCTTTTCTTTATCTCTACATCATCCCATGAACCGTAAACCGCTTCTGTTATATTTGATATATCTCCCAAGACCAGGTATTCTGACCTATTACTACCCGTGTCGATAACCGCCGCGTGACTACCTGTGTCACTACCCACCACGTGACTACCTGTGTCACTACCAATTACGTGACTACCTGTGTCACTACCAATCCCGTGACTACCTGTGTCACTACCAATCCCGTGACTACCTGTGTCACTACCAATCCCGTGACTACCTGTGTCACTACCAATCCCGTGACTACCTGTGTCACTACCAATCACGTGACTACCTGTATCACTACCAATCACGTGACTACCTGTGTCACTACCAATCACGTGACTATCTGTGTCACTATCCATGACGTGACTACCTGTGTCACTACCCACCGCGTGACTACCTGTGTCACTACCAATCGCGTGACTACCCTTGTCACTACCAATCACGTTACTATCTGTGTCATTAATATTTGTCTTCTCCATATATCCTCCATACCCCGTAGCACTTGCGTCTATGAAAACACAACAGTCTACAGTATTTTCTATCCTCATAGACCTTCCTTTACTGTTTAAGATGCGAACATTTTCTCGCCAAAATTCTAATTCTCGAGTTGCATCAATACTAATAGCCACAGGAGCGTTCCAGCTGGCTCTGTTGAACAGGCATTTGTACAACATCTAGTTCTGAGATTCACTACTTTTCCCAAGACCATATACAAAGATATGATTTGACCGATTACCGACGCTAACAAGCGTACATGTATGAGCCTGGCATCATCTAAAACTATTGCCTGAAGTACCTTATCCAAACTCTGTTCTAAACGAGATATTCTATCTTCTATAATGAAAGTTTTATTTGAAACATAATCTAATAAATATCCTAACCAAACCGATATTTTCGTCGCAACCCACTTATATTTTTCGTGTGCGATTTGAAAACCAAACTCTAACAACGATCTCTGAACAAATTCGCTGGATTTTAAACATTTGTCCAAATCCGTATTCCCACCAATGCCGTCATCCAAATACAGGATTATTCTATGACCTTGTGACCTCCAATATTTAATCATTACTCTCAATACGTTGGTAAAAATGTGCCCAGCAACAGCTATTTCAAAAGGTAGCGAATTATACACATACTATATTGTGTCGCCGATCTTATTCAACCAACAAAAACCTAGAAAAGTTCTATGCTCAACTTCAAATCAAAAATAAATATAAAAGACCCGTGATCAAACAAATCTAGTGCGGTCTTAATGTCATCAAATTTTATTTTAAACATATGCAAATGAGGGTTTATGTGTCTACAATCCAATACTAAGCGTTTCTTGTCGATTTTATTGAATGTAACTGTCAATGGATTTACTAAGTGTGGTTCTTTATGCACCTGTGAAATAACGCCTTTGTTTAACAAAACTTCAATTTCTTTTGTTACAAAATCCCCATTGACTATTCAATATAAACCTGGATGGCATTGTTCTAAATGGTAATTTGTAACCAGTTTCTATAATTGTCATAATGTATGAACTATCACACACCTGCTTCCATTTTAATGAGCACGATTTTAATCTGCCAACGGGAGACACATTTGTCTTACCAACCGACTCTTTATTAACGGTTGTTCCCGTAACCTCTAGAAGCTTAATATGCAAAACCTTTGCACCACCCTCAGAATTTATCTGATTACAACCTATAATATTACCATACTCAATACAATTCAATGATGGATTATGCGCCCCTGCAATATTTACAATATGTGTACTTAACTTATTATTGTCTGGGTCCTCTGTGAACACTCATTTGTCCAATGCTCCGCCTTGCTACATATGAAGCATACACCTGGCTTTCTGAACGCCACTGCCGATTTGTTTGCAGCCATAGCGGTAGACATCGTACCCTCATTCCGCTGTTTCGAATAAGGACTGAACCTTGTCTTGCTCTTTTTCGATTTAATCTTTCGTGCGGCCCTCGATTCGCTTTGTAAATGCGCTGTTCGTCCTCTGAATCGCTAGCGATGGGATTAGTCTCGTACTCTTTGACTACCCTCCAACCCAATTCTGACGCACCAGCCATCAAAATTAGTTGCTGTCTATGCGTCAATAGATCTTTCGCTGAAATTACAACATAACACGTCTAAATGCTATGTTTTTAAACGTTCAAATGTGTTGTCAACAATCAATTTATAATATAAATGTTTTATCCATTTTTATTCAAATACTAACTCGAGTAGCATGTATATTATAAATATATCCATGCATGTGCATGAATAATGCGTAATACACTACCGTGCGCTATGTATATTAATGCTTACGTGTACTGCTCCCTCCCTCGTGGCGATGGATTCCATCAGAAATGAGGTCTCGATAGAGAGCTATTCAAATGTTACAAAATAATTATGTATAAACTAAATGTACATGCGTATATAACCGTTATCTGGAAACAAACTCTACACACAATCTTATATAACCGTTATCTCAATATCTGGAAACAAACTCTACACACAATCTTATATAACCGTTATCTCAATATCTGGAAACAAACTCTACACACAATCTTATATAACCGTTATCTCAATATCTGGAAACAAACTCTACACACAATCTTATATAACCGTTATCTCAATATCTGGAAACAAACTCTACACACACTTATATAAGTTATCTCAATATCTGGAAACAAACTCTACACACAATCTTATATAACCGTTATCTCAATATCTGGAAACAAACTCTACACACAATCTTATATAACCGTTATCTCAATATCTGGAAACAAACTCTACACACAATCTTATATAACCGTTATCTCAATATCTGGAAACAAACTCTACACACAATCTTATATAACCGTTATCTCAATATCTGGAAACAAACTCTACACACAATCTTATATAACCGTTATCTCAATATCTGGAAACAAACTCTACACACAATCTTATATAACCGTTATCTCAATATCTGGAAACAAACTCTACACACAATCTTATATAACCGTTATCTCAATATCTGGAAACAAACTCTACACACAATCTTATATAACCGTTATCTCAATATCTGGAAACAAACTCTACACACAATCTTATATAACCGTTATCTCAATATCTGGAAACAAACTCTACACACAATCTTATATAACCGTTATCTCAATATCTGGAAACAAACTCTACACACAATCTTATATAACCGTTATCTCAATATCTGGAAACAAACTCTACACACAATCTTATATAACCGTTATCTCAATATCTGGAAACAAACTCTACACACAATCTTATATAACCGTTATCTCAATATCTGGAAACAAACTCTACACACAATCTTATATAACCGTTATCTCAATATCTGGAAACAAACTCTACACACAATCTTATATAACCGTTATCTCAATATCTGGAAACAAACTCTACACACATCTTATATAACCGTTATCTCAATATCTGGAAACAAACTCTACACACAATCTTATAACCGTTATCTCAATATCTGGAAACAAACTCTACCACAATCTTATATAACCGTTATCTCATATCTGGAAACAAACTCTACACACAATCTTATATAACCGTTATCTCAATATCTGGAAACAACTCTACACACAATCTTATATAACCGTTATCTCAATATCTGGAAACAAACTCTACACACAATCTTATATAACCGTTATCTCAATATCTGGAAACAAACTCTACACACAATCTTATATAACCGTTATCTCAATATCTGGAAACAAACTCTACACACTTATATAACCGTTATCTCAATATCTGGAAACAAACTCTACTCACAATCTTATATAACCGTTATCTCAATATCTGGAAACAAACTCTACACACAATCTTATATAACCGTTATCTCAATATCTGGAAACAAACTCTACACACAATCTTATATAACCGTTATCTCAATATCTGGAAACAAACTCTACACACAATCTTATATAACCGTTATCTCAATATCTGGAAACAAACTCTACACACAATCTTATATAACCGTTATCTCAATATCTGGAAACAAACTCTACACACAATCTTATATAACCGTTATCTCAATATCTGGAAACAAACTCTACACACAATCTTATATAACCGTTATCTCAATATCTGGAAACAAACTCTACACACAATCTTATATAACCGTTATCTCAATATCTGGAAACAAACTCTACACACTCTTATATAATAAATTATATTTGCCATTACATTCGGCAATTTTGTGTGCACACTTGGTGCTGTTGCTCGTACATTGTACAGCTTCATCCAGTTTAACCATGACCCTGGAATTGATCTTATGTTGCTCCTCATTACTTTTCTTTTTATAAACAGGCAGTTGCTAATACTGAACTGATTTTAGTCAGTTGCAAATCATTATTATGTTCACTTATCTTTGTAAATAGCTCAGTCATCTGCTGCATCATTCCCGTTTGGCTGTCTTTCACTGCTGTAGCAACTTCGCTGGCAATGAAACCCTGAAGCTCGATTCTATCCATGTCGTGTAATAATATCGAATAGCCCTCGCGTTATCCTAGCGTAGAAGTGATTACCACACAAAATCACCCTATAAATACCTGTATGAACATATTTCTGCACGAAATACTCGACTAATCCGCCGTGTATTTTGTGTTCACAGGCCGTGTTAAGACATTCGTTCTCAGCTATACATTGTAACGCAGAGAACTTACAATTATTCCAACAACGCCGACTACGCTGACTCGGACACGTACGCCGGATGGACGACGGTCGCATTCCAAAAGATCTGTTGTATGGTGAACTGGCCGCAGGGCACAGATACAAAGGTCGACCCCAACTTCGCTTCAAGGATGTCTGCAAACCAGATATGAAAGCGCTGGGGATGGACACCACCAACTGGGAATCACTCGCAGCAAATAGATTAGCGTGGAGACAACAGCTGTCAACGGGCTTAAAGAGGGGGAGAACTCGCTCTGCAAGCAGCCTCTGACGACAAACGCAGGAAGAGGAAAGCCAAACAGTGGGAGCCGCCACCAACTGCACTGCCTTCCAGTGACTCTGTTTTCACGAAAGAAGGTTGCAACCGCCACAGCAGGTCACGCATCGGGCTGTACAGCCACAGCAGAGATCATTAGACTCAACGGGCGCAAATTCCATAGTCTGACGGATGCCGAAGATTGTTGGGGGGGGGGGATAGTGGGTTATCTTAAAAAAATGTATCGTTCCTGCAATGAAAATATGTAACAGAATATAACAGTATTTGTATACATGTTTGCATCCCCGCGAGGGGTTTGACATTAGAGGAAGATAGAGAGATATTTCTGGACCATAAATATAAAACAATGTATTATTCATAATAGCACATTAGCACATGGTTGAGGTCAAATTAAAGCATTCCCTGTATATAGCTGTATAATTAATATGTATATCGATGTAGAGAGGACCACACAGGAGAGCGGCCTCACAAGTGTGGACTATTTAATACAGTTTTAGCCGGTCTTGCAGTTTGAAGAAACTCATGCTCATACATACAGGAGAACGGCCTCACAAGTGTGGAATATGTAATGCAGTTTTTAGCCCGTCTGGCAGTTTTTTTTGCAGGAGCTCATGCTCAAACATTCCGGAGAATGACTGCATGAGTGTGAATTATGTACAGAATATTGAGTGTAAAACAGCACATACTCACATATATCCGAATAACATGAATGCATGTGCAAACATTAAGTGTTTGTTTATTAGTGCCCTATTTAAAGGGCCAGCTATTTCTTACCTTTTTTGAGGCCGTTACTGGGTAACCCCGTTTATTTCTAAAGCATACATACACAGCAGTATGCAAAATACATATTTCATACAAATTAAACATAATAATATCTCTCTAATGGTCTTTTATATACGTTTGAAAAATAGAATGCCATTTCTGACTTATGAGACAGCTCTTTTTATGAACACCAGTTCTTCCCGAATCCTATGTTTGTATGCAAGGCGCCAGGTTGGTTTGCAATCTGTAACCATTACTCAACTAGCTGACGGTTGACCAACCGCCCATATTAGAACGAACCATTGACTAAGTTCGAACCTTCGACCTCACGATCCGTAGGCGGACGCCTTAACCACTAGGCCATGGAGACGGTGTCGATGCATCTGGACAAGTGTATACATTTGACGAGGGACACGTACGACATCCTGTACAACTACCACTATAGTGTTAAATAAGACGGCTATCGGTGGCTATGGTAGTTTGAATCCGGACACGTTTGCTTCATTGCTTGGAGTTTGTCTTGCAATCATTTGCTATAGAATACAGTCTACATCCGTTATGTCGAATTCCGTCGGATCGAACACAATACTTCGACATAACCGACATTTGACTTAACGAAATTCGATATAAACGAAGCCAGTTATATGTAATATGATAGTGTCTGAAACGGGAATTTGACCCGACTTCGAGATAACTGGAGAATTTGACATAAACGGATGTAGACTGTACATAAATAAACTGTAGAAGCTAATGTGGTTATCTTATTATTGTCTCTTAAATCTACATGTTAATATACGATGTTGTTTAAATCATGTATACTGCCAGTCATATAATCGCAACATATACAGTGCTTGTTTAAACATATATAACTTCTAACCAATTCAACCCGGGTTCGATCCTCTGACCGGGAGGTATGCGAGATAGTACGGCGGTCAGCAGATCGGACAGTTGGGTTATTCAAATACCACTGTGGTGTCGAATTATTTCGTGTGAGGAAGCTATCCAGCTTGCGAAAGATGTATGGTAGAAACCGAATGACCGTCTGTGTCTGAATCGTTGTTCCGAGGGGCACTAAGGGTTTTCCCTCGCCAAACATATTAGAAACATGGCCTGAACTATTGTTGGGACTTTGAGCCCCCCAAAATAAACAAACCAAAAACAGCTTAATGCAATCACATAAAGGTGAAATGTCCCTGGAATATAGTTGAACATGTAATATAATGGTATAAGATGGAGGATCGAACCTGCCACCCATGTATTACCAGCGTATTAACAATCGTCTGTGATTCAGAACTAGGAACAACAACATACTATTTATATACTAAGGGATCAAAGGTAGCCTATTGATTTGGACTTGACCCCGACGTGTACCCGTAACCCTTAATGTGTATCCCGATGTGTAACCAGTACGTCTTAAAGATCTGTTTAAATTTCGAAAAGGATATGTTTTGAAGGCTTATTATCGAAATTTGGTGATTTTGTATTTCAAATTTTGCATATGTACTACATATATTTACTTGTCAGAAATTGATTAATGGACAATGGACATACTTTGGCACACATACTGTTGTAATATCACATATTCAACACCACCTATGTCTAAGTCAATCCAATATCACACCCTACCAACAATAACGTTCGGCTAATTTGAAAAATGATAATAACGTGGTATATGTATATAGTTCACTGCATATATTTAAGGAATGACTCGCGGATTAATAGCTGCCATCGAGGTATGAACTACATATATTTGAGAGGTCGTTTAAGCCAATACTGTCTTATTTTCTGATTACACAGGCATGGCATAGTTTAAATCTCCAATAACCATAATATATTAAGCACTCTCGTTTGTGCTGATGAATGGCTATATATTATGTGGTCGTTCGTGTGGCAGTAATACAATTTAAGCTTTTCAAAGTATAATCAACCCCCAAAATACATACAAAATAACAAGTACGGAAAAAATATAAAGTACCAGTAGTCTCAATTCCCAATACCTGTCCCGTGGCATCCACTAGAAACCAAACATATAATATTAAAATAGTCGAAGTATCTGAGGTAAAATGTGTCTTGATAACGGGAAAATGGCCAACATGTGTAGATAATTGGGTAAAATGGCCGAAGTGTCTAGGTACACGGGTACAATGGCCGAAGTGTCTAGGTATACGGGTAAAATGGCCGAGGTATCTAGGTATATGGGTAACATGGCCGAATTGTCTAGGTACACGGGTAAAATGACCGAAGTGTCTAGGTACACGGGTAAATGGCCAACATGTGTAGATAATTGCGTAAAATGGCCGAAGTGTCTAGGTACAAAGGTAACATGGCCGAAACTTGTCTAGGTAAACATGTGTTGTTTTACACTGTCTTAGTTTATAGTTCACACTTATGCAGATGTTATCCGGAATGTATGAGCACGTGCTTGTTTAAATCGCTAGGATGGCGGACATTATTCATAGAAACATATTTCACAGTCCATCTCCGGAATGTTTGTGCATGTGTTTCTTCATAATGACAGACCAGCAAAAAGCTTCATTACATATGTCACATACATAGGATTGTTCTCCGGTATATGCATGTTTATGACGATGTTGTACATGAAAGTGTTAAGTTGGCTGAACGCCATTTTACACATTTCACTTTCATGTGGTCATTCAACTAATTGTTTGATCATGTTCCCTTTAAATTGCCAGGCTGACAAAGTCTTCACACAAATCCAACATTCATGAGGTCATTCTCCGGTATATATGCTTGTATATGTGCAGCTTGAAACTACCAGAATGGCGCACGTTTTATTACACAGTTGTCACTCATGTGGTCAGTCTCGGGTATGTATGCGTATAATTATGTTGCTATAAATGGCTAGACAGATTGAACGCTTTATTACACAGACGGATTTGTAGTCCTGTGGTAATACGCTGTACTGGTAATCCATGGATCGCAGGTTCGATCCCCGCCTGACCCTAATAAAATTAACAGTCTTTCAGATGGGACGTTAAACCGATGTCTCGTGTCGGTGCTTTACATCGTGCACCTAAAAGAAGCAGAGGAGACGCTGGAATGGGTCTCTGTCTGTATCATGCACTATCTTCCAAAATCTAAAATGCATAATCTCTTCAGGAGGCGTCGCATATGGGAACCGGTAGCGACGATAAATAAACGTAAAAACAAACACGCTTTATTACATATTTCACACTCATGTGGCCGTTCTCCGCGTATGTGTGCTGCTTCAATTTGTCAGATTTGGCAAACGTTTTATTACATAGTTCACACTCCTTCTCAAGTATGTATGCTGATATTTCGCTATAAATGAAGAGATTGGCTGAAAGCCTTAGTACATACTTCAGACTCATGTGGCCGTTTTACGGTGTGTATGCGCATGTGTTGCTTCAAATAGGCAGATTGGGCAAACGTTTTATTACATATTTCACATGCCTGTGACCGTTCTCCAGTATGCATGAGCATATGTTGCTTAAAATTGCCAGATTGACTAAAAGCCTTATTACATATTTCACACTGATATGGACGTTCTCCAGTATGTATGAGCATATGCCGTTTTAAATTGCATGACTGAGTAAAACCCTTATTACATATACCGTTCATGTGGCCGTTCTATTGTGTGTATGAACATATGCTGCTTTAAAGTGACATACTGACCAAAGGCCTTATTACATTTTTCACACACGTGTGGCCGTATTCCAGAATGCTTCAGCATATGTTTCTTTAAATAGCTAGAGTGACTAAAAGCCTTATAGCATAGTTCACACACATATGGCCGTTCTCCAGTATGTATGAGCATATGCTGCTTTAAAGTGCAAGACCGACTAAGCGCCTTGTTACATATTTCACAATCATGTGGCCGTTCTCCAGAATGCTTCAGCATGTGTAGCTTTAAACTGCTAGTCCGATTAAACTCCTTATTACATAGTTCACACACGTGTGGCCGTTCTCCAGTATGTATGAGCATATGCTGCTTTAAAGTGCAAGACCGACTAAGCCCTTGTTACATATTTCACAATCATGTGGCCGTTCTCCAGAATGCTTCAGCATGTGTAGCTTTAAACTGCTAGACCGATTAAACTCCTTATTACATAGTTCACACACGTGTGGCCGTTCTCCAGTATGTATGAGCATATGCTGCTTTAAAGTGCAAGACCGACTAAACGCCTTGTTACATATTTCACAATCATGTGGCCGTTCTCCAGAATGCTTCAGCTTGTGCCGCTTTAAATTGCCAGACTGATTAAACGTCTTATTACATAGTCCACACACGTGCGACCGTTGTACAGAATTACTGGGCGTGTCCTGCTTTATACTCCTAGACATTCTGACAATCCGTAATTATATAAGTATTGTGTTATATGAATTATCTGCACTATGAGTTGAAAATAGACCTAATTTCTTGCACAATATTGACTTCTAATATCCAGTTCACAATTTGAATAGAACATACAAGTGGAAATTATTAACTGAACAAGAGAATCGGAACATGATATTTCCTCTAATATTTTTCTAGTGGATGTTAAATTGATGATCCGTAGGGAAATAACACGAATATATTCAAGGTACAAATAATTAAACAAATTCCTCATGTAGATCTGTACGTGTACACATCCGGTTTCATCTCCTGTAAGTAAACAACATAATTTTATTAACTATTCATTAATCACAAATACATGTCTCAACAATTATTAGCCATTCCGAAAGCTCTTTATAATAAGTCATTGTCAGGAAGATATTATCGTCATCATCAAGACACCACCAAGACACCACCGCCCCCTCCGCCGCCGCCGCCGCCGCCGCCACCACTTGACTACAGATCCGTCTTTAAACTCATGAGGATAGTTTAATAATATTCTCTTGCACTGTATACATATACAACAATACGAGACGTATCGGCCGTATGTGTCACCATATGCGTATACACATTAAATCTGCCACCAAAGATCTTCAGTTGGCGACAATCCTTGCCGCATGCCATACATATCGGCAAAATAACATTGTTCAAGCAACATTAGCGGCCGAAAATAGATGAAAGTGAAGGTCGCGCGGTCACGCGTGCGATGATGACAAGTGTTTGTTTATTGGAGATCAGCTGTTGCATGGGGTGGCACGTGATTGCATGGGGTGTTGAAAAGTTGGTGACATTTTAATTACGGATAATTGGATTAAATGACGGTCTTTAATCTTAAGTGTGCTTGTGTTCGCTGACACAATTGTTTTTAATTTAAGTTTATTTAACGTCGCTACAGGGTTCCCATTTGAGCGACGGGCAGTTTACCTAACATCACCTTTCCTGGGCAGGCACGAGCGGTTAACCAGTACTTGGTGCACCAACCTCCGTAAGAAACTGCCAACATTTTCATATAAATGAGTCACGGTCTGAGCGGGGCTCGAACCCGTGACCATCAGAGATGATAGCTTACAGTGGTATACAAGTCAGCGACCTTAACCACTAGGCCACGGAGGCGGTGCAGACACAATATTTACAACATATTAACAAAATGAAAAGAATGGCCGCTTATTATATTACAGGCGTCGTATACAATGTACGAACAATTAAAGGAAGGTAAGTGTTTGTTTGATCTAAATAAAAGCACATCAATTGATATGGTAATTGAAATATCGATAATTAGTTGAAATAGTTTAATTATCATGCTTCGTCTCTACTATATAAGAAACAAATTTTACTATTGTCCCATGAAAAGACGGTGGTAACACGCTGGAGTAGTAATCCAGGGATCGCACGTTCGATCCCCCGTCTGGCCCTAATAAAATTAACATTCTTTCAGATGAGACATTAAACCGAGATCTCGTGTCGGTGCTGTACACCGTACACGTGAAAGAACCAGAGGAGACTCTGGAATGGAACACTGTCTGTATCATTGCACTATCCTCCAACAATCTAAAATGACTATTCTCTTCTGGAGTCGTCGCTCATATGGACAACCGGCAGCGACGATAAATAAACGTAAACAAAATTGTCCCATGACACAGACGTATCTGTAGTCCAGTGGTAACACGTTGGACTGGTAATCCAGTGATCGCAGGTTCGACAAACCGTATGACCCTAATAAATTTAACAGTCTTTCTGATGGGACATTAAACCGAGGTCTCGTGTCGGTGTTGTGCACAGTACAAGTAAAAGAACCAGATGAGAGTCTGTAATGGATCTCTGTCTGTATCATTGCACTATCCTCCAAAAATCTAAAAAGACTAATCTCTTCAGGAGGCGTCACTCATATAAGCAATAGGTAGCGACGATAAATAAACGTAAAACACACACATTGTCGCATGGAAAACACCAGAGGACACTCTGGAATGGGTCTCTGTCTGTATCATTTCACTATCCTCCAACAATCTAAAATGACTAATCTCTTCAGGAGGCGTCGCTCATATGGGCAACTGGTAGCGACGACAAATGAATGCAAAACACACACACATTGTCACAAAATGTCGACTCCAAGTAAATCTCTAAAACGTAAAACTGATGGTTCCACAGGAACACCGACTTCTAAAATTGCTAGAACTAAAACTGCTAATTATCCTGTGATTAGAAACTTTCAAGATTCCTGGCTGACAAATGTTCCATGTTTGAGTTCTGATGGACAGTTAATGTAAAGTCTGTAGTGTCAGTTCAGCAACACGTTCACACGTGGATGCAGTATTATTAAGAAGGAATCAATCGACAAGCACGTGAAAACCAACGGTATAAAATGGTTACGAATTTAATAGTAAATAATATTTCATTAATTGAAAATTTGTGTTATGCTTTTGTTTTGTTAAAATGGATTATAAATAGGATTTTATAAGACGGATATTATATAGAAGACAGGAAGGTACTACAATGTTTCATCTATTTTGCATATAAAATTACTCACTTGCATACTCAGTCCTTCACCAGGTTTAACTGTCAAAACCAAGGTGTTCCGAGTCAACACATGAGATCCATTATAGCAATAAACAATTATCATTATCTGGTTTTAGTTAGTTGGTTTCAAGAAATAGTTCGCCTTATCCATTTATTTATAAGAATATGTCACAGTATATCGACAGTTTCCGTCGAAATAGTTCATGAAAGCTGGAGGTTGTTAAGTGTTTGCAAATATATACTGTACATACAACAATAAAATATTATCAGAAATAAAATATAATTACATGTGTGCAGATGGTGTCGTTAGGACAAGGGAGATAAGTATGCAAGCGAGTCATGAAAATGAAATGGATCGGATCCGGTATGTATTATGACGGTCGCTGTACTCACGTAGCTGCACTGTCTTCCAATGCGTCTGGGTGGTATTCGTCCCTGTCGACTAGCCTCAACTTCATCTATCAGTGTGTGTGTTTTACGGTTATTTATCGTCGTTACCGGTTGCCTATTTAAGCGACGCCTCCTGAAGAGATTAGTCATTTTAGATTTTTGGAGGATAGTGCAATGATACAGACAGACGCCCATTCCAGAGTATCGTCTAGTTGTTTTACGTTCACGGTGTAAGTATCGAAAATGAGACCTCGGTCCCATCTGGAAGTCCAACGTGTTATATATCAACCGCACATTTTAGCGACATACATCTCAATTTCTGCGTGTGCAATCATTACTAGTATTTCCGATACTACATTGAAAAACGTTGGGTGCTGAGGTATGTATATATTGCCGATTATATTTCTTAAGCCAAACTGTATCAGATTACAGGAAATGTGTAGTTTCAATAACTGTTAGTTAACTGTTGGTGTATACACATGTTCTTGGACTCCGTGGTCGAATAGCTAGGGTAATTGGCTTCACATCATATGCCACTCACCGTTGTTCAAATTCCAAATGGAAACTCAATATAATTGGTTTAATTTGAAATATATTTCACAAACCTTAGACAATATGTACACAGCTACTTTCACCTAAATGGCCGAAGTGTCTAGGTAAACGGGTAAAATGGCCGAGGTATCTAGGTACACGGGTAAAATGGCCGAAGTGTCTAGGTACACAAGTAAAATGGCCGAAGTGCTTAGGTAAACGGGTAAAATGGCAGAGGTATCTAGGTACACGGGTAAAATGGCCGAAGTGTCTAGATACACGGGTAAAATAGCCAAAAGTGTCTAGGTAAATGTGTAAAATGGCCGAAGTGTCTATGTACACAAGTAAAATGTGTGTATGAGCATATGCCGCTTTAAAGTGTCATTCTGCTTAAAAGTCTTATTACATATTTCACACTCATGCGGCTGTTCTCCAGAATGCTTCAGCATGTGCCGCTTTAAATTGCCAGAATGTGTAAACCTTTCATTACATATTTCACATTCATATGGCCGTTCTCCAGTATGTATGAGCATATGCAGCTTTAACTTGCTAAACTGACCAAAAGCTTTATTACATATTTCACAAACGTATGACCGTTTTCCAGAATGATTCAGCATGTGCAGCTTTAAAGTGTTAGACTGGCTAAACGCCTCATTACATATATCACACTCAAGCGGCAGTTCTCCAGAATGCTTCAGCATGTGCCGCTTTAAATTGCCTGATTGGCTAAACGCCGTATCACATATTTCACATTCATGTGGCCGTTCTCCGGTATGTATGAGCATATGTGTCTTTAAATTTCCAGATATGCTAAATGTCTTATTACATAGTCCACACACGTGTGGTCGTTCTCCAGAATGATTCAGCTTGTGCCGCTTTAAACTGCTAGACTGATTAAACTCCTTATTACAAAGTCCACATACGTGTGGTCGTTTTCCGGAATTACTGGGCGTGTTCTGCTTTATATTCCTAGACATTCTGATAATCAGTAATTATATATTATTGTGCTATATGAATTCTCTGCACTATGAGTTGACAATGTACCTAATTTCTTACACAATATTGACTTCTGATATCGAGTTCACAATGAATAGAATATACAAGTGGAATTGCTTAACTAAACTAGAGAATCGGAACATGATATGTCCTCAAATATTTTTCTAGTGGATGTTAAATTGACGAATCCGTATGGAAATAACACGAATCTGTTCATGGTACAAATAATTAAACAACTTCCTCATGTAAATCCGTACGTGTACACATCCGGTTTCATCTCCTGTAAGTAAACAACATACTAACTATTCATAAGTCACAAAACATGTTTCAACAATTATTGGTAATTCTAAACCATCTTTATAAATCAGTCATTGTCAGGAAGACATTATCGTCATCATCAATACATCACCGCCCCCTCCACCGCCCGCCACCAAAACCACTGGAATACATATCCGTCTGTAAACTTATGAGGATCGTTTAATAATATTATATTGCATTGTATACACATATACAACAATTCGAGACAGGGTTCTCGCTGTCGGTCGCATTTGTCGCCAAATGTGCATACAAATTAAATCTGCCTCCAAAGATATTCAGTTGGCGAAAATCCTTGCCGCATGCCATAAATATCGGCAAAATAACATTGTTCAAGCAACATAAGCGGCCGAAAATAGATGAAAGTGAAGATCGCGCGTGCGGTCACGCGTGCAATGATGACAAGTGTTTGTTTACCAGTTTGGAGACCAGCTGTTGCATGGGTGGCGCGTGATTGCATGGGGTGTTGAAAAGGTGGTGACATTTTAATTACGGATAATTGGATTAAATGACGGTCTTTAATCATACAACTGATTAATTAAGTGTCCATGTGTTCGCTGACACAATATTTGCAACATATTAAGAAAATGAAAAGAATGGCCGCTTATGATGTTACAGGCATCGTATACAATGTACGAACAATTAAAGGAAGGTAAGTGTTTGTTTGATCTAAATAAAAGCACATCAATTGATATGGTAATTGAAATAATGGTAATCGGAGGTTCAACCAACCGTATGACCCTAAACTCTAGGAGCTAGCTGTAGTTGAGTATGCACTTTTATGTGCGCTCAGTTTGACTTTGGATCTTTGATCTTTGTGGTCTGGGGATGAAAAAAAGTTTGGTCACATGCTCTGGATCAGGTGCAGGAAGTCGCCATCTTGGATTGAAAATGGCCGCCATGCACAACCTATTTCATCCAATATCTCAGCTCCTGGTAGGGATAGGCTCATGAAAATGGTGGCTATATCAACATTTTCATGGTCAAGGGTTCCAATAATGTCAGTTTCAACAATGTCAGATGGTCGCCATCTTGGATTCCAATATGGCCGCCTTATAATACCTATTTTCTTACATATCTCGGTTTCTATTGCAGATAGAGTCATCAAACTGATGGCTATACCCATGTTTTCATGGGCAACGAATCCAATAATGGCATTTTCAACAAAGACTGGTGGCCGCCATCTTGGATTCCAATATGGCTACCTTATAATACCTATTTTCTTCCATGTCTCCGTTTCTATTGCAGATAGAGTCAAGAAACTGGTAACTATACCCAGGTTTTCATGGGCAAGGAATCCAATAATGCAATGTAATGGCAATTTCTACAATAATTGACGGCCACCATCTTGGATTCTAATATGGCCACCTTATAGTATATGCTGGTACCTATAATATGTTCTTCAATATCTCTTCAAAAGTAGTAAGAGATGAGTTATTTAATCGGGTTTCTACAAGCTTCACCAGCTCCACACTTGCAGAACTCACAGCAAGTAATGTTTCTGACCCTGCACGGACAGACAGTACCTTTTGCACATTTGATGCAATTGCAAGGCGCAGGAAAGTCACTAGATAGTACATCCTTTACTATCTCAGGTGAAAGATGACCTTCTTTGTCCAAAGTGTACCCGTACTCGGTTGGATCAAGCGGAACGTTTTCTAGAAACGGTGCATGAAGCCAGCGATAACATTGAAGATATGCACGTTTTATATGGAGGTGAACACTAGCCGATGTACACGGTAGTTTTGCGAGATCTAGTTGAAATGTTTTCTTGTGGTATATTTTGAACCTCGTTTTATCGAATGTTCCTACTGTATTATCGCTAGAGATACAAGCAACCAGAAATTTCTCGGCAGTATGAATCATTCCATCCATAATTGGAGCCTTTGCGAATGAAAGAACATGCTCACATCACAATGCTTGCGCAGTTTTTAGTGTATACTTCTTTGTTCTTATCTTGTTTGTGCTGTCGCAACCACTCAATGCATGGATAGCTGGTAAGCTTTCAGCTACACTAGAATCTATTCCGGACCCGACATCGTGAACAGGGATTGCCCTTGTGGAAATACCCTGTCCACATAAATCACTCTCATAAAGCTCTTTCATGCCAAAATGAACCCACCGCATGAAATGGTACACCAGACAGATAAAGACATCAGTGTCTGCTGATGCCACAATGACTCTCCGAAACATATCAACAGTAACAGCATGATTCACATGGAACATGATTCTGTCATCAGCCTCCTCATGGTCACAATTCAGCAGACGCTCATATTCTTCGTTCCCCTGAACAAGTTCCATGCAAGCTGTCAAGTCTGGTAAGTGTGATCCTCCAAGGTATACAGGTTTGCAGTCTTTGTATGTTTCAATCATCCATTTTATGAAGAATTGCTGCAGTCTCACTTTGTTTTCTGTTGATGACCAGAAACTTCCTGTGGAATATCAGCAGGGGGTGGAGTTTGCATGTGCTTCTCAATCTCTTTTGTAAGTTCGGACTTTTGTGGTTTTCTTAGAAACTCATCTTTAGTTAGGTAGAAAGAGGTACTTGTGAGCTCATAACGCAGTAACTTTTCTATGCTGTACATTTGCAAACCCGCAAAGTCAATATTTCGCAAGGCTGAAACTGTTTCTTTCTTCACATCAATCTTCTTCTTTGGTCCAACTGCTTTTGCCACTTTTCGGATCTTTGGAATTGGATCAAACAACTTCAACTCTTTCGTCTGCAGCATCGATACTCGAAATTCACTATAGCTCTTTTCACCTTCATCTATACAATGTATCAAGAAAGACGACGTATCCTTGATTAGTTGCTTTCCTGTAACGATGTTTTTCACTTCGTTGTTTGTGCTGACCTTGAATGGATTGGTCCTTTCATCAATGTAACTAACAATATGTTCTACACATTGCTCATCAGCTTCGGTAATGCCAATTATTCCACCTTGTCCTTTCGCCGGTTTGTTGTACTCTTTCTCCAGAGCTTGATCCATGGGGACGCCACTGCCACGTCTCATTGTGTGTTTCACAACGAATCCTCCTTTCTTGAACGAATCATAGATTAAAGGGAAGTTTTCCTCTAATTTGATGCAATCTTCATAGTAGAGAGGCAACCAGCGACTATAGTTCGTTCTACCAAAAGCAAAGAACAGCGACAGGACCCTCAGTACTTGCAGCTATGTAATTTCAAGATTTTGGTCTACTCAGACGACACCTGATCACCACTAAATGGTGGCCATATTGGAATACAAGATGGCGGCCGTCAATCATTGTTGAAACTGCCATTACATTACATTATTGGATGCCTTGCCCATGAAAATATGGGTATAGTCACCAGTTTGATGACTCTATCTGCAATAGAAACGGAGACATGGAAGAAAATAGGTATTGTAAGGCGGCCATATTGGAATCCAAGATGGCGGCCACCAATCTTTGTTGAAAATGCCATTACTGGATTCGTTGCCCATGAAAACATGGGTATAGCCATCAGTTTGATGACTCTATCTGCAATAGAAACAGAGGTATGTAAGAAAATAGGTATTATAAGGCGGCCATATTGGAATCCAAGATGGCGGCCACCTGACATTGTTGAAACTGACATTATTGGAACCCTTGACCATGAAAATGTTGATATAGCCACCATTTTCATGAGCCTATCCCTACCAGGAGCTGAGATATTGGATGAAATAGGTTGTGCATGGCGGCCATTTTCAATCCAAGATGGCGACTTCCTGCACCTGATCCAGAGCATGTGACCAAACATTTTTTCATCCCCAGACCACAAGGAACAAAGATCCAAAGTCAAACTGAGCCGTCGCTTAAATAGGCAACCGGTAGCGACGATAAATAAACGTAAAACACACACACTGATAGATGAAGTTGAGGCTAGTCGACAAGGACGAAAACCTCCCAGACGCATTGGAAGAAAGTGCAGATACGTGAGTACAATGACCGTCATAATACATACCGGATCCGATCCATTTCATTTTCATGAATCGCTTGCATACTTATCTCCCTTGTCCTAACGCCACCATCTGCACACATGTAAGTATATTTTATTTCTGATCATATTTTATTGTTGTATGTACAGTATATATCTGCAAACACGTAAACCTCCAGCTTTCATGAACTATTTCGACGGAAACTGTCGATATACTGTGACATATTCTTATAAATAAATGGATAAGGCGAACTATTTCTTGAAACAAACTAACTAAAACCAGATAATGATAATTGTTATAATGGATCTCATATGTTGACTCGGAACACCTTGGTTTGACAGTTAAACCTGGTGATGGACTGAGTACTATGCAAGTGAGTAATGTTATCTATGTGAACTTGTTGCTGAACTGACACTTTATACAGACTTTACATTAACTGTCCATCAGAACTCAAACATGGAACATTTGTCAGCCAGGAATCTTGAAAGTTTCTAATCACAGGATAATTAGCAGTTTTAGTTCTAGCAATTTTAGAAGTCTGTGTTCCTATGGAACCATAATGTTTACGTTTTAGAGATTTACTTAGAGTAGTCACTTTGTGACAATTTGTGTGTGTTTTACGTTTATTTATCGTCGCTACCAGTTGCTCATATGAGCGATGCCTCCTGAAGAGATTAGTCATTATAGATTTTTGTAGGATAGTGCAATGATACAGACATTCCAGAGTCTCCTCTGATTTTTGCCATGGGGCAATTGTTTTAATTAATCAGTTGTAAGATTAAAGACCGCCATTTAATCCAATTATCCGTAATTAAAATGTCACCAACTTCTCGACACCATATGCAATCAAACACTTGTCACAGCGCGCGCGACACTAACTTTCATCGATTTTCAGTCGCTTTTGTTTCTTGAACAATATTATTTTGTCGATATTTATGGCATGTGTCAAGGATTGTCGCCAATTATAGATCTTTGGGGCCAGATTTAATTTGTATGCGCATTTGGCGACAAATGCGACAAATGCGACCGACAGCGAGTACCCTGCCTTGTATTGTTGTATATATGTGTATACAATGCAATATAATATTATTAAACTATCCTCATAAGTTTACAGACGGATCTGTATTCCAGTGGTGGTTGGCGTTGGAGGGGCGGTGATGTCTTGATGATGACGATAATGTCTTCCTGACAATGACTGATTATAAAGAGGGTTTCGAATTAGCAATAATTGTTGAAACATGTTTTGTGACTTATGAATAGTTAATATGTTGTTTACTTACAGGAGATGAAACCGGATGTATATACGTACGGATCTACATGAGGAAGGTGTTTAATTATTTGTACCATGAACAGATTCGTGTTATTTCCCTACAGACCATCAATTTAACATCCACTAGAAAAATATTAGAGGAAATATCATGTTCCGATTCTCAGGTTTACTTCTCAGGTTTAATTCCACTTGTATTCGATAACTCGATATCAGAAGTCAATATTGTGTATGAAATTAGGTATATTGTCAACTCATCGTGTAGAGAATTCAAAATATTATAACAAAATAATTATATAATTAAAGATTCTCAGAATGTCTAGGAATATAAAGCAGGACACGCCCAGTAATTCCGGAGAACGGCCACACGTGTGTGGACTATGTTATAAGGCGTGTAACAAGTCTAGCAATTTAAAGAAGCATATGCTCATACATACCGGAGAACGGCCACACGTGTGTGGACTATGTTATAAGGCGTGTAACAAGTCTAGCAATTTAAAGAAGCATATGCTCATACATACCGGAGAACTGCCACACGTGTGTGGACTATGTAATACATCGTTTAATCAGTCTTGCTGTTTAAAGCGACACATGCTGAAGCATTCTGGAAAACGGCCTCACGTTTGTGAAATATGTAATAAGGCTTTTAGTCAGTCTTGCACTTTAAAGCAGCATATGCTCATACATACCGGAGAACGGTCACATGAATGTGAGATATGTAATGAGGCGTTTAATCAGTCTATCACTTTAAAGCTGCACATGCTGAAGCATTCTGGAGAACGACCACACGTGTGTGGACTATGTAATATTGCGTTTTACAGTTCTAACAATTTAAAGCAGCATATGCTCATACATACTGGTGAACGGCCACATGAATGTGAAATATGTAATATGGCGTTTAATCATTCTAGTAATTTAAAGCAGCACATGCTGAAGCATTCTGGAGAACGGCAGCACGAGTGTGAACTATGTAACAAGGCGTTTAGTCGGCACTTTAAAGCGGAATATGCTCATACATACTGGAGAACGGCCACATGAGTGTGAAATATGTAATAAGGGTTTTAGGCATTATGACACTTTAAAGTGGCATATGCTCATACATACTGGAGAACGGCCACATAAGTGTGAAGTATGTAATAAGGGTTTTAGTCATTCTGGCACTTTAAAGCAGCATATGCTCATACACACTTGAGAACGAACACTTGAGATTGAACTATGTAATACAACGTTTGCACAATCTGACAATTTGAAGCAGCACGTGTACACGCATACCGGAGAAAGGCCACATGAGTGTGAACTATGTAATAAAGCTTTAGTTTATGCAAATTTATTTTACCTCGATTGCGAAACAAGGTGTTATAACTTATATTAATCACTCTCGAGACATCATTTCTGATGTAATCCATCGCCACGAGGGTATAAAATAAGGCTTTCCGTCTGTATCCATTTAAAGCAGCATATACGCATACATACCCGAGAATGACCACATGGGTGACAACTGTGTAATAAAACGTTTGCCATTCTTGTAGTTTCAAGCTGCACATATACAAGCATATATACCGGAGAACGACCTCATGAATGTTGGATTTGTATGAATACTTTGTCAGTCTGGCAATTTAATGGGCAAGTGATCAAACATTTAGTTGAATGACCACATGAAAGTGAAATGTGTACAATGGCGCTTAGCTAGCTTAGCACTTTCTCGTACAACATCGTCATATACATATACATGCATATACCGGAGAACAATCCTATGAGAGTGAACTATGTAATGAAGCGAGGTGCTATCCTGCTAGTTTGCAGAAGGTCGATCGTCCTTGGGTAACTGCTCGCAAAGGCACACGGTGTCTCCCTCCACAATAATAGCTAGAGATACGCCATATGACCCAATGATAGCAAAAACACCACGGGTATGATTGATATGATGGCGAGGTATATTATTCAAATAAAAGGTACATATTATACTGCTTCATTATTTTTGGGTGTGTTTACATTTACCGTCTGTGTGTATTTTATGGTTATGGAGTGTATGTAAATTCAACATATATGGCGGGTACCATCATCATTCAATTAGAGAAATATCCATCGTGTCGAGAGACACTTCCATGCTACACCATACTCTAGAAATATTCAATGAAAATAAACCGTATACTATTTTATTTGCATCGCTATTGCATTTCCTTCGAGGAACGTATATGCCATGATTGTATCCATTTTCATATGACTTTCCTCATTAATAGTCGAAGTTACGGGCTTGCGCACTAGCAGTGATGGGCAACGTTCCTCACAAGAAAATGCGTGTCTTATAGATTACGCTGTTCTGTGGATCTGTGCTCTGATGTGTGATCTATTTACCAAGCTCCGGCACACGGCAAGTCGCAAATCTGGACTAAACGCATTTTAAATGCACAGTGTGCTTATCTGCATTGGGTCATTGAAAAGAAACACATGTTCTGTTCTATTGGAATACCATTGGCATTTAAGTATACACTCAGTCTCATTAGCTGAAATTGTGCCCGCCTATTTATCAAGACAGCCGGTTGTGTAGGCATAGACTGTTCTGTTCCTTAAAATGATAAACAGTTGACCTCAACACGTTCTGTAAACACGCATGAAATATTAGATAAAAAGTAGTCCGGTCATTATATATGGATGTAGGTAAATATACTACCAGGGAGCATTCGTACTATATTTCAGTATTGCATTACAGTACATCCAAGCAATATGCATACTATTTATTGACCTATTCAGTAGTATGCTATTTTTGAGCTAATACATTCTCTCAGGCATGCAACCCACGAACGTCCCATATTTCCAAACCCATTGCTGTTTAGCAAACACTAAGAAGCACGTACAATATAACAACTCTACAAGTTCTTTCACACAAGTCCCGCATTCTTCGCCATGCCGTAGAATACCCCACTCGTGTCTTGTAAGAGAGTTTGCGGAGAGTCAAACTCTATAATCAATCCAGCATCCAGAACCAATACTCTGCAAGAAAATGGAAACGGTTTTAAATTACAGCATTATCTCAACTATTTGTTGAACCCTACCCTTACTTTGTATAGTCTTATGTATGTTCCATTAATGTCAAACCCCTTGTTGGGACCTATATGTGTTTTCCTGGTAACAGTACGTTCGATGATAACGATAAAAACTTGTAACACAAGTATTGTCTGATTTAGGTATGTATGTATGTTCCATTAATGTCAAACCGCTTGTGGGAACCTAGACATGTTTTCCTGGTATGATAACGATACAAACTTGTAACACAAGCAATCGTTATATATTTAGACTAGTAATAAAGGACATCAGCAGAAAACATGTCGATCTTAATAAACTAATTAGAAGTACAGGATATCTTAAGTTCAATAACTCTATTCATTTGGAAACATTAAACCAAGAAGAAATACCAGATGATATTACTAAAACAACAGTATTAAATGTAGATACAAATCATAATGCAATGAATTGCCAACGTTTAAATATAACACTACTATCAAATAGTGTGTGCATAGAAAGAGAGTGTGCGTTTTACGTTTATTTATCGTCGCTACCGGTTGCCCATATGAGCGACGCCTCCTGAAGAGATTAGTCATTTTAGATGTTGGAGGATAGTGCAATGATACAGACAGAGACACATTCCAGAATCCAGAAGTCCCATTTGAAAGACTGTTAATGTTATCAGGGTCAGACAGCCGATCGAACCTATGCTCACTGGATTACCAGTCCAACGTGCTAACCACTGGACTACAGATCCGTCTGACCTCAATTTAATGATCCGTGTGTTAATGTACTTAGCATAGTTTATACTTCAAACAGCATCTGTAACAGTTTGCTCCCTTTGTTATTATGGTAATTGTTTATTTTACATATAATGAACATAATACGGGGAAAGCACGGTAATGGTTGTACCGCCTGTGTGTTTTACGTTTATTTATCGTCGCTACCGGTTACCTATATGAGCGACCCTTGAAAACACACTGCAATGTATGCTGATATCATTTAACAGTGACGTCCTTATGCTACCTATGTATATCTACTCTAGGTTCCTACGCACTGTACGCAGTGTACGGTATCTATATCTCAATATTTTCCAGGGGGAGCATGCTCCTGGACCCCCCCCCTATTAGACTCTCGGGTCACTTAGTGGCCCACAAAATCAGCGGCCCTAATGTCAGCTGGTTTCCGACGCGCCTGAATTAAATAATAAGAGAAGTGACGTTTATATTTTAACTTGATTTCTAAGAACAACCTTCTTAATTGGAACACCACAGCATTTACGTTTAAATATTTACATCGCTATTGCATTTCCTTCAATCAAGTCCTGATTGTATGCAATTTCGTGTGAGGGTTTCCAACTAATGATATGCAGCTGACATGCGCACTCGAAGAGACGGGTATTCGCATTATTAGGCAGTATTTTGCGCGATAAAATGCTTGTCTTGCAGCTTACGCTGTTCCAAGGATGATCTATTAACCTGTTCCGGGACACGGTAAGTTGCAAATCTGGACTAAAAACATTTTAAATGCAAAGTTTGCTATATTTGCGTTTTGTCATTGACAAGAATGCCTGCACAGACTTTAACCACACCCAATATAGTTCATACCCCGATGGAAACCATTAACCCGCCACTCATTCCTTAAATTAATGATCGATGTGGGAATTGGTACTTAACCTAGTCAATCAATGTCGAGCCCCGCTAGAGCCGTTACGATTGTACCCTTAGGCAAGGCATTTAAATTCCACGTTGCCTTTTCTCTCTCCCTCGTGGCGATGAATTCCATCAGGAATGAGGTCTCAAGAGTGATTAATATAAGTTGTATGGACTTGTTTCGCAATCGAGCTAAAATAAATTTGTATTAACAAAATACAATAATTGCATATTACAGTCGTTATTGAATAGTTAAATTTTACGGTCATTATCGAATAGTTAAATATTACAGTCATTATCGAATAGTTAATATTTTATGGAGAAAAATCCATTAGGTTTTTAGCTTTCATTTCAATCCACTTGTATTTATTGTGTACACACTTATTGTTGTAAATTATGTTATATAATGTCGAATAAATATGTTTAAACCAACTATTACAGTTATTATCGAATATATACAGTTATTATACAATAAGAGGAATCTAGAATGTGTCCGTTTTGTGATATTGCTACTATTGAAAATGAGATGCACAAACTATTGAATTGTCCAGTTTAAAATGATTTAAGACAAGATTTATTCCCAAAGTCATATGCATGTAATATCAACTTCTACTCAATATCCAATTATGATAATTATTGTTTCTTGTTTTCAAACCAAGAGATGATTCGTAATTGTGCCAAAACCTGTTTTTTAACCTGCGTCAGTTTTTTATATGTGTTTTAAAGTAGTTTGTAATATACGACTAGCAGAGATATTGCAGCTTTATCCCTAACATAATGTGATACATGAGTGTATATAATTTTGTTCAATCCTTATAACTCCATGTTGGAATGGAATTGTACTTTTATTATACAATAAACAGTAAAATATACATGTAATATTATTGAAAATACTGTACGTACAATGATGAGATGTAAAAAAATATTTTAATTAAGATTACTACTACTACTAGTTAAATATTACACAGTTATAATCTAATATTTAAATATTACTCAGTTATTATCGAATATTTAAATATTGTAGTTATTACCCAATGTTCCAGTTATTATCGAATAGTTAAATGTTCCAGTTATTATCGAATAGTTAAATATTACAGTTATTATGTAATAGCTAAATATTACACAGTTATGATCGAATATTTAAATATTGTAGTTACTTATTACCCAATGTTCCAGTTATTATCGAATAGTTCAGCTGTTATTGTATAGCAACATATTGCATTTATTATCGAAATTTGACATATTATAGTTAATACCTCAAAATACACATACCTCAAGAAAATGGGTTGCACAAGCCACATCAGTTCTGACCACGCCATGTATGCCGTCGCTTCAAACCAAACCGGCACAAATGTTCGATATAGAGTTTTGTACAGACTTGGCTTCACGTTACTTGACTCTGTCGGATATGTAGATTGTAAATAATAATAAAAAATTCAATTAATATTAGGATGACCTACCTTAAAATGATCGGTTGCAATAACCATAAAGCTTGAGCCAGTGCTTGGTACGACGTGGCTTCACACCAAACCCACCGAAATGTTGTTAATAATGTTCTGTGCAAGCTTTGGTTCAGTCTATTGGACGTTTCGGTTTGGATATTGTAATAATTAAAATGTGATATAAAGATTACATTAGATACTTGTTTGTGAATCAAGCTTGTGCTCCACTTCCAAACGTCCAAAACGCCGGAATAATTAATTAACTTTGCATGTACTCTAAAATCACATATTTTCTTATATGTACACACGTCAGGATGAGCGAATTTGAATGTGTAGGTCAGGTTAATCAATTCAGTAGCAAAGGATGAGATTTTGAAGAAGAATCTGTAGATTTATGAAAGTCGTGATAGCGCAGTAGTAGCGCGTTCGCGTTCGCTTCAGACCAGTAGGAGCCGTTATGAGTGTGCCCTTAGGCAAGGCATGTAAATTCCACATTGCCACTTCTCTCTCCCTTCTGGCGATGGATTCCATCAGGAATGAGGTCTCGAGAGTGTTTAATATAACAACATGGGATATGGAAATTATGAATCTTAGAACGCCAATCGTGCACTTTAGGGCATTTATATTTACGTGTTGGATATTTTCAGAGATCTGAATTTGACTTTTTATGTTGTGCAGCATGTATTTGATCTCCAAGTTGACAACCCAACCGAAATAGTGGGTAATTAAGTGCAATGGGTGAAGGATTATTGTCTTAACTCATGATAGTACAGTCCATAATTCTAAAATGTGTAGCGAAGAAGTAACGCTCAATATCAAAGTGCACAATATGTTATGGTGTCAGTAATATGTATGTGGTTAACACGTTGGTAATCGAGGTATCGCAGGTTCGATTCCCCGTCTGAACCTAGTAAAATTAACAGTCTTTCAGATGGGACGTTAAACCGAGGTCTCGTGTCGGTGCTTTACACCGTGCATGTAAAATCACAAGAGGAGACTCTGGAATGGGTCTCTGTCTGTACCATTGCACTTTCCTCCAATAATCTAAAATGACTAATCTCTCCAGGAGGCGTCGCTGATAAATAAACGTAAAACACGTATGCTACCTGGACTTGGTGCGTCTGTTTTTCCAGAATAACGATATTTTCCACTTGCTTGTAGCGGCGTCTCCTCTGCTAGCGTTCCATAGTGTGGCTTAATGCGACCATTGGCTGCCTTTCTAGCATTTAGGTAGACGTTTTCATTATTACGCCGTTTCAGCATATTTCTTGCAAACAAAATATACAGCACAATATTATTATAATACTTTGAAAACAATATGTTATTTGTTATTGCTGTGACATGATATGTTGCTTTTGTTAACAAGCACTCGATTCAAGGCAAAGCGCAGAGTAGCACCACCTCAAGCCATTATATATACAGTCTACGTACATCCGCTATGTCGAATTCCGTCGGACCGAACAAAAGACTTCGACATAATCGAATTTTGACTTCGATAACGAAATTCGATATAAACGGCGCCAGATATATATAACATCATATTGTCTGAAACGGGACTTTGATCCGACTTCTAGATAACCGGATAATTCGACATAACCGACTTTTACATTTGATTAATTTTAGTTTAATCATATTTTATTGCAAATCAATAGTACATATGTCATACACATACAGATACAATACTAGCACGAACATATACATGGTTTGGGCCACAAGTTTAGACAATATTAGACAATGGCCCACAACCAGAATTTGTTTAATAATTGTATTTATCATCGACTCGCTAATCAGTGGGGCGACGCCTCCATCAGTATAACCATGTCGGACAGTGTGAGATACATCAAGCGATCATATTCCAGAAGCAGCCCTTGTTACGTTACATATCTTTACGGGTTACTGTCTTATCAATTTGAAATTATTAGGTTCGTCCGAAAAGGATCGGTACGAGGGAGAGAGAAGAGGCAATGTGGAAATTAAAAGCCTTGCCTAAGGGCACAGTCAATATCGACAGCTGGGCTCGAACTCTGGGCCTTCCTACCTAAAGCGAACTGTTTAGGTGACTATTAGCTTATAGGACCACTATTTTGAGGTGCAACCGTACCAGGTCAGCTAACAAAACGAGTTGTATACCAAAATGTTTGTAAATGTCTTAAGTTTGTCACACATGCGGCATAAATTGGCATAAATCGTGGCGTTCGGAGATATCCAAGATGCACTACGACTGCGCTATCACGTTCTTCACAATGCGTTTGCTAAGTGTATAAACTAACAGCAGAGCGTACGTTTCTCTCTCTTAATCCAGGGATCGCAAGTTCGATCACCCGCCTGACCCTAATAAAATTAACAGTCTTTCAGATGGGACGCTAAACCGAGGTCTCGTGTCAGTGCTGTACACCGTGTACATAAAAGACCCAGATAAGACTCTGGAATGGGCATCTGTCTGTATCATTGCACTATCCTCAAGCAATCTAAAATTACTAAGGCGTCACTCATATGGGCAACAAGTAGCCCATAATAAATAAACGCAAAACACATACCTTTCTCTCTCACATCGGTTAATTTCGTCTTTCCATGCCTCTTCTAGCAGAGGACCGAGGTGATCCGCTTTCAGCCGGCTGGTTTGGTCCCAGAAATCAGCCGCATTGAATTTACCCTTATAACATTTAACTAAGACTCTGAAACGATGAATGGAGTATATCGCATGAATGGTACGAGGGGTTTCTTAGTCAGGATCTGAGAACTAGGTAAGTCGTTCATATCGCGGTAATTTATATATAGATCGTAAGCTAACAATCTAATGTCAAACTGACCCTTCCCCTAGCAGGCAGTACGGACGGACGGGAAACCAGATAGAACCACCGACCTTCCACTGAAGTAAAAACATAGCCCCCTGGGAACAGGCTTTGATATATGTTGCCTGGTCAGTCGAATAAATACACTGAGACTATTAATTGGGCCGTATTGAGCTTCTTATAGTCATTTGACCAGAAGTTAAAAAGTGAAAAATCCACTGTTTGAAGTCAACAGCATTAACCACGCAGATACGGGTTTCTTTAATTTCGCATACGACTCGGCTGGGATCCGAACGCCTGGTCGTGGTGTAGGCAACTGTGTCGACACGTTGTTAGATTTATTGCAACGATAATGTACATGCCCGTACACATGATTTTTCATAGATATGTGCGTATTTTTTTCCACATTTTCAGATGTTAGTCCAACCACGAGTATGTAGCGACCCGCATCGTTTGATGTAGAGTTTGGAGGTTCTCCCCCAGGACGTTTGGAAGCACCAATGCCTGTGTGCGGATTTTCATGTGTATATATTGTACTTAATTACAGTCTACATCCGTTTTGTCGAATTACGTCGGACCGAACACAAATACTTCGACATAACCGAAGTTTGACGTAAAGAGATTCGATATAAACAGATCAGTTATATGTAAAATGATAGTGTCTGAAACGGGACTTTGATCCGACTTCGAGATAACCGGAGAATTCGACATAACCGACTTTGACCTAACGGATGTAGAATGTAGATTGAAACTAGGCGACAATCATATATTAATTTGAATTATAGCAATAATATGATATTAGGGCTTCATAACGTGGAAATAGGAAGCTTAAATGTTAACAAATTAATCGCCATAAGGCATACATCGCCAGATTAAGGGGATTCATACGCACCCATCACACCCCACTATGTATGGGCCTATTTACTTACGGAGTTAACCAATCGTAGAATACCCGTCGTAGAACTGACGCATTCTCATCTGGACAAGGGTTCTGAAATTGACAAGAATGTTCGCTAGAAAAACATATAATAGTGCCAGTGGAACACACGTGAACAGACGGGTAAGTTGTCCAGTCGTTAACACAGTGTGGAAGTCGTGATAGCGCAGTGCTAGAGCGTTCGTTCAGGTGCGATATACCCTGAATTCGTGCCTCACTGTAGCCGTTGCGAGTGTGTCCTTAGGAAAAGCATTGCAATTCCACGTTGCCTCTTCTCTCTCCATCGTGGCGATGGATTCCATCAGGAATGAGGTCTCGAGAGTGATTGATATAAGTTTCGCAATCGAGCTACAATAATTTTGTATCAAGACATTGTTACTATGTATCATTTTTCCTTGCTACTAGTTCGGCTTAAGCCCAAAATTCCTGGATACAGTTTTTTTCTCTGTTGATTATTTATCTATCGGACATATATAATGATATCCAGGTGGGTATGAAGTTCTCACCTTTGAGCAATTTGAAATATTCAAGATTCTCAAACTGGCCGCCAATCTGAAAATGGTTTAGCAATATATTCGCTATTAATAGTTATGCATAAACCCAAATAGTATACATACATTCTATAATAAATAATTATAGAAGACACATATTTAATAATGTGGGTCAATTGGCAGATGTAGCCATTTTGAAATTCAAAATTGCCGCCACCTGGATATATATCAAGACAAAATAAAACTTTATCCAGGAATTTCAGGCTATGGCGAAAGCCATTGTTTCACTGCCGGACTATAATACACCTATTCCTGTGTTATATCTTGAAATAAAATATTGTTTAAATTAACACTTTGGACTGGGAATCCAGGGATCGCAGGTTCGTTTCCCCGCCTGACCCTAATAATATTAATAGTTTTTTTCAAATGGGACTTTAAACCGACGTCTCGTGTCGGTGCTATACACCGTGCACGAAAAAGAACCAGATGAGACTCTGGAGTGGGTCTCTGTCTGTATCATTACACTATCCGCCAAAAAACTAAAATGACTAATCTCTTCAGGAGGCTTCGCTCATATGGGCAACCGGTAGCGACGATTAATAAACGTAATAAAAACAACTATATATGAAGATAAATGTATAAAGAAATAAAAGTGGGGGGATACCCTCTATGAATAAATAACATATATGTATCTGGCGGAACAGTAGTCCAGTCAATGGTTAACACTTAAGACTGACAATCCAGGGATCGCAGGTTCGACCCCCGTCTGACCCTAGCAATATTCCCAGTCTCAGGTGAAACTTTAAATCGAGGTCTCGTGTCGAATCTTTACACCGTGTACGCAATCGAACAAGCGGAGACGCTTGAATGGGTCTATGTCTGTATCATTGAACTATAGAAAGAATAGAATAACTATTCTCTTCAGGAGGCGTTGCTTATATGAGCAACCTGTAGCCACACATTTATCTATCTTGACTGTGTATTTTTCAACAATGTTCACGTACAAATGATGGATTTCTTTATTCTGAACAACTTGACGTGTAATACTGAATTTGAGACTCTACAGCTATTATATATGGAGGACGAATCCAGGGTACCTGACCTGCATGGACTGGCACGCAGGTTGAACAACCGAAATTCCTCACTCGAAAGAAAGTGTTACCCAGAGCGGTGAAGGGTACGTGATATGAAGTCATCGACTGTCTGGTTAGCGCGCTCGCTTCTTGCCAATGCAACCCGTGTTCGACAGGTGGGTATTCTCCGGGTATTCCGGTTTCCTACCACACGAATGACCACATATACGCTTTCGTCCGCGCCAATGAGAGTGATTAATATAAGTTGCTAACTAAAACTTTCTTCGCAATCGTTGTAAATTAAATACAGTTTAAAGTAAACGACCTTCACCCTAGGCTACGTATGCCACGTATAGAACATGAGTATGACGTTGACATATATGCTTACATCGTCATCCAATTCGTTGTACCCTTGCACGGAATATTGCTCTGCGAAGGAGTGCAATATAAGCTGTAAGCACAACAGAGCGAAATAAACGTAGAATACAACGTCGTCCCCGCAGGTGCCCTGCAATTACAAATAATAATAGGCTAGTACACGAATAGTTAGTTCACATCCAGTCATACCTGTCTTAAGCAGCCAGCCAATGAAATCACAGAAAGTGGCTGCTTAGCACACGTGGATGTATAATAAACACTGTATACTTATATTCACTTACAACAGAACATAGCATTAATCCAAAACTTAACTAAACCTCTAGTGTCTTCTCTTGGGATATTTACAGTCAAACCTGCCTCAAACAGCCAGCCAAGGGAGTCAGAGAAAGTGACTGCTTAGCTCATGTGGCTGCTTAATAGAGGTCAAATTTATAACAAAACATCTGAAAACTGGCGGCTTAATACAGGTTGACTACTTAATGGAGGTGACCACTAACACAGGTTTGACTGTACAAACATATAGTACAAACTAGAATACAAATATCATGACAAATATATTATGCAAGATGGTGATCTAATGTTTCGAAAAGAATGGTGTTTTGTCCAGGTATTGCATCATGGAATGTAACCGGTCCAGTTGTTGGGCCAATCCATACCTACGAGAGTCCTGTCACGTAACACCCTCCCCAGAACAAACAATGTTTGTCACGCAAAGTGAACTATTAACATGAAAACATAGTACGTGTATCCATATATTAAATGTGGAATTCGTAATAGCGCAGTGGATGCGAAAAGTCCTGAGTTCGAGCCCCGCTGGGGCCGTTACATCGTGCCATTAGACAAGGCATTTAAATGCCACATTACCTCTTCTCTCTCTTTCTCGTGGCGATGGATTCCTTCAGGAATGAGGTCTCGAGAGTGATTAATATAAGTTGAAAGAACATGATTCGCAATCGAGCTAAAATAAATTTGTATAAACTAAACGGTTATTACACTGTTGAGAAAATGTACGATGACACTTGACCGCTCATCGTCCCGATTCAAAGTTGACCCACTACCCATTTTCACCAAGAGTCAAACAATATACACTGCAAATATACACTGCAAATATACACTGCAAAATACACTGCAAATATACACTGCAAATATACACTGCAAATATACACTGCAAATATACATTGCAAATATCATAACCAGTTACATGTGGCACGAGGAACGTCATCATAAGTAGTATAAGTATATACTGTTCCTTTCATCCGCGTACATCTCTTGGTGAAGAGCCCACGTTCCACACCGGGGATGATAAAATAATGCTCTGGTGCGGGTCGTTGTCTAATGTTGTTAAAACTTGTGGCACAAACCATTTGTATGTCCATGCTATGCATTGTATCTTTATGTGTATGACATAAAAAAATGTATGTACTATTGATTTGCAATATGAAACGTTTTTGAGGCTTCATATACAAAATATGATTGCCATTGAGCACATTTTAAAATGATTTTCGAAATACTGCTATTAACAATATAATGACATACGTGTACCTCTCTCTGCGCATGCGTATACAGTTGAAATAGCTCACATGCAATTAGAGCAAGCCAGAACACGAACGGCACGCCGGACGTTTTAACTCCCCTAGTGCGTTGTATTTGTTGCAACAGTATTGTCCAAAGCTGAAATTAATAACGTAACACATTAGTTTAATAATAATGTATTACATTATATACACATATACACCAGTACAAAGATTGACAAATGAAAACAAATGGGTTAGTTAGTTTAATCATATTTAGTTGCTATTTACATTATATACCTAATCCTGTTGACAGATGGCGTTGATGCCTTCGGCCTCCACACACTTTAACCACCACGCATAGCATTTTATACAGCTACCTAACATGCTGTGCCAAAAACACGATCATATGTATAACACCATTTGATAATTTCAATTTAATCTGCTCTACATAAAATTGATAATTCCTATATGTATCTTTAATAACACTAAAGTGACTAAGCAAAGAAAGAGATGAAAAGTTAGTGACCCGACGTGGAACTCGAACCCACGACACCCCGAACACTGGCCGGACACTGGTCGGACAGCTCTACCAACTGAGCTAGCCTTGCCGATGTTCTACCCACGCCGAAATGCACTACAATATTCCCCATTTTATTCTTTAGGAGCCGCACTCCGATCCCTGGAGCCGCACCCCTACTCCTTTGCCATATATCCCGACGTGTGACTCGAACTCACGACCTCCCGAACACTAGTCGCACAGCGCTATCAACTGAACTAGTCGGGCCGATATTCTACCCACGCCTGGATATATTACAACACTGTAACATTGGAAACATTGTAATCACATGTATATCTACCATCAGTCTAACACTCTTCATATATGTATGACTTGTATATCTACCATCAGTCTAACACTCTTCATATATGTACGACTTGTATATCTACCATCAGTCTAACACTCTTCATATATGTATGACTTGTATATCTACCATCAGTCTAACACTCTTCATATATGTATGACTTGTATATCTACCATCAGTCTAACACTCTTCATATATGTATGACTTGTATATCTACCATCAGTCTAACACTCTTCATATATGTATGACTTGTATATCTACCATCAGTCTAACACTCTTCATATATGTATGACTTGTATATCTACCATCAGTCTAACACTCTTCATATATGTATGACTTGTATATCTACCATCAGTCTAACACTCTTCATATATGTATGACTTGTATATCTACCATCAGTCTAACACTCTTCATATATGTATGACTTGTATATCTACCATCAGTCTAACACTCTTCATATATGTATGACTTGTATATCTACCATCAGTCTAACACTCTTCATATATGTATGACTTGTATATCTACCATCAGTCTAACACTCTTCATATATGTATGACTTGTATATCTACCATCAGTCTAACACTCTTCATATATGTATGACTTGTATATCTACCATCAGTCTAACACTCTTCATATATGTATGACTTGTATATCTACCATCAGTCTAACACTCTTCATATATGTATGACTTGTATATCTACCATCAGTCTAACACTCTTCATATATGTATGACTTGTATATCTACCATCAGTCTAACACTCTTCATATATGTATGACTTGTATATCTACCATCAGTCTAGCACTCTTCATATATGTATGACTTGTATATCTACCATCAGTCTAGCACTCTTCATATATGTATGACTTGTATATCTACCATCAGTCTAGCACTCTTCATATATGTATGACTTGTATATCTACCATCAGTCTAGCACTCTTCATATATGTATGACTTGTATATCTACCATCAGTCTAGCACTCTTCATATATGTATGACTTGTATATCTACCATCAGTCTAGCACTCTTCATATATGTATGACTTGTATATCTACCATCAGTCTAGCACTCTTCATATATGTATGACTTGTATATCTACCATCAGTCTAGCACTCTTCATATATGTATGACTTGTATATCTACCATCAGTCTAGCACTCTTCATATATGTATGACTTGTATATCTACCATCAGTCTAGCACTCTTCATATATGTATGACTTGTATATCTACCATCAGTCTAGCACTCTTCATATATGTATGACTTGTATATCTACCATCAGTCTAACACTCTTCATATATGTATGACTTGTATATCTACCATCAGTCTAACACTCTTCATATATGTATGACTTGTATATCTACCATCAGTCTAACACTCTTCATATATGTATGACTTGTATATCTACCATCAGTCTAACACTCTTCATATATGTATGACTTGTATATCTACCATCAGTCTAACACTCTTCATATATGTATGACTTGTATATCTACCATCAGTCTAACACTCTTCATATATGTATGACTTGTATATCTACCATCAGTCTAACACTCTTCATATATGTATGACTTGTATATCTACCATCAGTCTAACACTCTTCATATATGTATGACTTCGTTTCTTCCTCTCTCTTCTCTCTTTCGTCTCTCCTCAGGCTCTCCTCACTCTCTCTATTTCTCCTCACCCGCTCTCTTCTCTCTTCTCACTCTTCTCTCGTCTCTCTTCTCTCTCTCTATTTCTCCTCACTCTCTCTCTCTCTCTCTCTCTCTCTCTCTCTACCTAGCTCCGTTCATCTGTTGACATTTGTTGTTTGTTCTGGTTGTACGCCTTCATCAGCACCATTTTGAGCAGGCTCCAGCTGCTAAACAGTACTTGTTGCACAAACCTCCGTAGGAAACTGCCATCCTTTTCATATAGAGACACGGTCTGTGAGAGGGGCACGTAATAAGTGACCATCAATGATGATATGTTACAGTGGTATACAATGGTCAGCGACCTTAAACATTCGACCATGGAAGCGGACAAGGAAGCATTGTGGAGTATATGGTAACGTTATCTATATGGAGTTCCCTCGAGACTATTTCAGAACTAGATGAGTAAACTGTGCGTCGGTTATTGGTGTGTGCGTGTGGTAATCCACGGATCGCAGGTTCGATCCCCCGTCTGACCCTAATAAAATTAACAGTCTTTCAGATGGGACGTTAAACCGAGGTATCGTGTCGGTGTTGTACACCGTGCAAGTAAAAGAACCAGAGGAGACTCTGGAATGGGTCTCTGTCTGTATCATTGCACTATCCTCCAAAATCTAAAATTACTAATCTCTTCAGGAGTCGTCGCTCATATGGGCAACCCGTAGCGACGATAAATAAACGTAAAACATACACAGACTTTTCCGAGTCTATTTCCTGTTGGTGTTGGTTGTGTTAGTTAGTATGTATCAAGATAAACGATTACATGTTTGGCTAGGGAATGCCGACGAATGCCGGTGAGTTGTAAATGTCAGGGTTGCAACTCAAGTTGTAAGGAAGGAAAGAAGACCGAACCATTACTTACAAATGTAAGGAATTTTAGACCAGTTGCCGTATACGACGCGGTAGATATTGCTGCGCCGGAACTGCACGCGTAGCCGTCATGTTCTTGGAATATAAGCTGCAGAACTACCATACATATTATGAGGAACGAGGTCACCTGCAATGCAGCATGCGATACAATATAATTATACGGTTTGACGTTACATGCAATGAATTATGGACAAAATACAAAACATAAGAATCGACATCAACTGCGATGCATTATGGAACAAATAAAACCATAAGCATCGACGTAACTTGTTAACGACGTAATGCATTATGTTCGATCCTCGGACCGGGAAGCCTGTGAGATGATACGGTGGTCGCCAGATCGGACAGGTGGGTTTTCTCCGGGTAGTCCGTTTCCTCCCACACGAATTACCACATTTACGCTTTCATCCGCGCCAACGAGAGTGATTAATATAAGTTGTTAAAACTTGCTTCGCAAATAAAGTTTAACAAGAAATGCAAGGTAGCATAAAATACAAAGAATAAGGATTGACATCACCTGCAATGTAATATGGGGGAAAACAAATCATAATGATCCGATTTGGAAAAGAAGAGTCCCTAGTTCGATACTCTGTCATGTCACATATGTAGTGTCATTGAGAAAGGTACCTCACGCACATTGCTTTGTATTGGTTAACAACCTTTTGTCGAAGGTCGCCAAAGAAAACATGTCTAAGTCCCCATAAATGGAACATACATAAGGATCGACATCACATAATTGACAGACGGATCTATAGTCCCGTGGTAACATAAGGATCGACATCAGCGGCTATGCATTATGGGACAAAATATAAAACATACGGATCGACGTAACTTGTAATGCATTATTAGACAAAATAAAAACAATAAGGATCGGCGTAACTTCCAATGCATTATGGGACAAAATAAAATCCATAAGGATCGGCGTAACTTCCAATGCATTATGGGACAAAATAAAAACCATAAGGATCGTCGGCGTATCTTTCAATGCATTATGGGACAAAATAAAAACCATAAGGATCGTCGGCGTATCTTTCAATGCATTATGTGACAAAATAAAAACCATAAGGATCGTCGGCGTATCTTCCAATGCATTATGGGACAAAATAAAAACCATAAGGATCGAGATCAGCTGCCATGCATTATGGGACAAACATACATGACATGAATAGTGCAACCTTGTAAATAGCAAGAGATGGTATAACAGTATATTAACATGTAGGTACGTTATTTCGTTTTAATTAATAAAACAGCCATTTACTAATGCATATTATTGAAAACGATATAGAAGCACGTGCGTGTGACGTCGAACACTAATTAACCAATCAGCAACGTTTCATGGGCAGCTGTGCTTGCACTTGAAAGGAAGAAACATAGCGGGAATATCACAGACGGAGCTGTAGTGTAGCCCAGTGGTAACACGCTGGACTGGTAATCGCTGGATCGCAGGTTCGATTCCGCGTCTGACCCTAATCAAATTAACAGTCTTCCAGATGGGACGTTAAACCGAGGTCTCGTGGTGGTGCTTTACATCGTGCAGGCAAAAGAACCAGAGGTGACGCTGTAATGGGTCTCTGTCTGTATCATTGCATTATCCTCCACAATCTAAAATGACTAATCTCGTCAGGAGGCGTCGATCATATTGGCACCCAGTAGCGACGATAAATAAACGTAAAACACACACACACACGGCGGGCATAATAACAAAGTAAATATTATGAAATACTCACAACTTTTAATGCGCTTAGTTTTGAAATCGGCAAAGGTGTTAATCGTTTTCCTGTGTATATATACGCTAGGAATCCAGGGGACATGATCCATATATAGGCGCACGGACCCCACACGAGTACCGTGTCTAGAAAACATGCTGAAAATACTGGTTTGGCGATGTCGATTGTCGCAGTATCCTATGCAATATATAAAACCAACTCGCTAACACATAATTATTAAGTGTAGGTACATCTCAAGAGTGCTAGAAGAGTGGTTAGTTTAAACATATTGTATTCAGTTCATTCAATATATATACAGTATACAATACACAGGATATTTGAAATGGATTGGAAAACAAGCTGAGAGCTTTTGTAAATTCCTTTCCATGAGGATGTAACATTATAAAGTTGTTAGCATTGAGAGCGGTTAGTGAGACATGACGGGCATTGTCCTTAGCCCAGAGTGGTCCTGGGTGTATGCATGCGTACTTCTGATGCGCAGGTTCGATCCCCGTCTGACCATAATAAAATTAACAGTCTTTCAGATTGGACTTTAAACCGAGGTGCTTTACACCGTGCACGTAAAAGAACCAGAGGAGACTGGAATGCGTCTCTGTCTGTACAATTGCATTATCCTCCAGAAATCTAAAATGACTAATCTCTTCATGGGGAGTCGCTCATATGGGTAACTGGTAGCGACGATAAATAAACGTAAAACACACAATATTGGAAGGAAAGGTGAAAAAGTACAGTTTATGCCATGGCTTTGGCAAAATACGATCTACATACATGCCACGTGTGCAAAGGTTGAGGTATTGCTACGCGGGTTGTTAATAATGTACATTTGAGTGGAAGTCGTGATAGCACAGTGTATACGCGTTCGCTTCAGGTGTGAAAGGTATGGAGTTCGAGCCCAGCTGGAGCCGTTACGATTGTGCCCATAAGCAAGGCATTTAAATTCCACGTTGCCTCTTCTCTCTCCCTCGTGGCGATGGATTCCATCAGGAATGAGGTCTCGATGGTGATTAATATAAGTTGAAAGAGCCTGTTTCGCAATCGAGTTAAACTAAATTTGTATAAACTAATAATATAATTAGTTCTGTCACAAAGAACAGAGTGAGTTCTCGCTGCCATATAAACCAAATGCACAGATATTCCAGGAATATTCCAGGAATGCACGTCTTTAAGGAGTGCTCTCTTTCTACGTGCACCGAGGAGCATCCGTGATGCACATGATACGGTGTCACCTCGTAGCCGAGATGTTGCGAGTCGAACCCCGCTAGAACCAGGTTGTGGGTTCGAACCTCGTCATAACCACAATGGTAATTTCCTTAGGCAAGCAAGTTAAATATCCAGGGGTTGTGGGTTCGAACCTCGTCATAACCACAGCGGTAATTTCCTTAGGCAAGCAATTTAAATCTCGAGAGGTTGTGGATTCGAACTCCACCAGAACAACAATGGTAATTTCCTTAGACAAGCTATTTAAATCCACATTGCCACTTATATCTGCCTAATGGCGATGGATTCCATTAAGAATGAGGTATCGAAAGCGATTAAACTATTGGTGTAGGCAATATTTTAGAAACTAAAACTACACACATATCTGTGTTCTCCCTTTGTGTTGTTCTTGTCCTACCGTAATCTATTTCTGATACTTAGGAAAACGGGTACTTACCCACAATGGAACTCCGCCACAGAAATCGTGCAAAATATCAATTGAAATGTTCGTAGTCGCTGCCATAATGTCGTGACATCTGTTAGATTGAATTAATCCAACTGATCGTTATCTAAATAACTTTATCAGTGTCGAATTTATTAAATTATTCTTTTAGTAATTTCTTTCTCCAAACGTTTTTTCTAGACAATGGAAATAAGCTTATTACTAATCTCTATAAGCATCTATGTTTATACATCAATACAGATGTCCACACAACAACTTTAAGAATTAAAACCATAAAATAGAGACTGAAACCATAAAAAAGTGTGCACTTTTATATTGACCGTTACTTTTTCGCTACAAATTTTAGAATTATGGATATTACTATCATGAGTGAAGAAAATAATCCTTCACCCATTGCACTAATTTACCAATATTTGTTTTCTAAAAGGATATATGTTTTTCCATAGGCAAGCAATTTAAATCTTGAGAGGTTGTGGGTTCGAACCTCGTCATAACCACAATGTTAATTTCAATGGATATATTTTTTGCCTCTAAGAAAATTGCACATGTTCTGTTTGGTGGTAGTATGTATTGTATATAATTAAAAATATATTCCAATATATGCAGCTAAATAGTCGAAACTCAATGACAAGAACAATAGTTGATCAGCTGTATTTTTGAGCAGATATTTTAATTCATTTCCAGTTTCCAAAGAAGAACACACACTGATTGTGGATTGTGCAGACAAGTGCACGACAAAAGTCAAGACTAATATTATATAGATATTTCATCTCGGCGAGTGTGACATTAGCGAGTGCCCTCCCCAGATTTTCAATACAGTTGCTATTTGGTTTCATTATATATATATTGGTTTACCAAGTAGATTTGTAGATATAGGGAAGTAAAAGTATACATGTATATATACTTGTCTTACTATAATATAAACCTTGTCTCGATGTGTCTGTTTATAGACATGCGCAGCAACGCGTGGTTGTGCATGTGCCGCTGCATTAAAAACAAATAAAATCTGTAAATTTCTTGAGAAAATGTTTGGCTGTAATAATATGTGTTTCATGTGTATAATATATGACTAATCTAAAATATGTTGAATTGTGTATGTATACTGTAAATATATGTTGTGTATGTATACTGTAAATATATATTGTGGGTGTATACTGTAAATATATGTTGTGTATGTATACTGTAAGTATATATTGTGTATGTATACTGTAAATATATATTGTGTATGTATACTGTAAATATATATTGTGTATGTATACTGTAAATATATGTTGTGTATGTATACTGTAAATATATATTGTGTATGTATACTGTAAATATATGTTGTGTATGTATACTGTAAATATATGTTGTGTATGTATACTGTAAATATATGTTGTGTATGTATACTGTAAATATATGTTGTGTATGTATACTGTAAATATATGTTGTGTATGTATACTGTAAATATATGTTGTGTGTGTATACTGTAAATATATGTTGTGTATGTATACTGTAAATATATGTTGTGTATGTATACTGTAAATATATGTTGTGTATGTATACTGTAAATATATATTGTGTATGTATACTGTAAATATATATTGTGTATGTATACTGTAAATATATGTTGTGTATGTATACTGTAAATATATGTTGTGTGTGTTGTAATTGGACTTTGGACATATTTCACATAAATATCATTTATAAATGGCCATAGGCATACTTATGAAACCGTTTTGTGTTTATTTGAACCCCAAGAATATTCTATTAGCTTATCTGTTGTTGCCGAGCTTTAATATTGTCCATGATTGCCAAGTGATAACATTTTGTTTGCTTCGTCTGCTTCTCTATCTTTATGATTTGAGCCCATGCTAAAAGAGAGTGTTGCAGAGGAAACTAGTCTAGGATAATTCGTTCGAATATGCAAGGGAGGTTATCGGTTGAAATTGGTCAGGCGCCACCACCGTGGTTACCTTTCTTGAATATACGTCTCCATAGCCCAGTGGTTAAGGCGTCCGCCTACGGAGCGGGAGGTCGAAGGTTCGAATCTCGTCAGGGGTTCGTTCTGATATGGCCGGTTGGTGAGCCGCCAGCTAGTTAAATAATGGTTACCGATTGCCTACCAGCCTGGCGCCTGGCATACAAGCATAGGATTCGGGAAGTACTGATGTTCATAAAAAAGAGGTGTCTCATAAGTCAGAAATGGCTGGCCCTTTAAATAGGGGTGACACTATAATAAACAAACACTTTACTTACTTACTTTACTTTTATACAACGTTTTATATACGTTTGTTAGAAATTAGAATAAGTCCCAGTTTGGTGTCATATTGTTAGCTCTAAAAAGTATGCAGGTGGAAAATATAATAATTGATTATAATATGTATACTGTATGCGAAATATGGTTGAGATTGGTTATTATCAGAAACAGATGTAATGTTGCATATTGGGTGAATACATACCTATGGTCATTCTATGGTTCACGCTGGACTGATAATCCAGGGATCGCAGGTTCGATCCCCCATCTGACCATAATAAATCTAACAGTCTTTCAGATGGGACATTAAACAGAGGTCTCGTGTCGGTGCTGTACACCGTGCACGTAAAAGGACCAGAGGAGATTCTGGAATGGGTCTCTGTCTATATCTATCCACTATCTTCCAACATTCTAAAATGACTAATCTCTTCAGGAGGCGTCGCTCATATGGGTAACCGGTAGCGACGATAAATAAATGGATTGAATGTCACTAACAAGATTTTGACCAAGATTCAATTCGAGCGAGATCGCTGTTCAGACTAGCGGCAGTGGTGCTTTGGTCTTCGACGACGATGTACAAACTAGTTTCGTCAGCAAATATGCGTATGTTGGCCTTGATAGCAGATGCAATGTCGTTGATGTAGATAAGAAAGAGGCGGGGACCTAAGATAAACCCCTGAGGAACACCAGCTTTAATCGACGCCCAGGAACAGTTGGAGTTGGTAATTACAACACGTTGCTTCGTAAGGATAGATAGGACGCAAACCATTTATAGAGAACCTCGAATACCCAGAGAGGAAAGTTGGTTAAGAAGACCATGGTGCCACACATGGTCGAATGCTTTAGAAATGTCACAGAAAACTGCCCGAACCTCTTGTCCGTCGTCTAAGGCTCTGGAGATGTCATTATGCAAAAAGGCAAGTTGGTTGGTAGTAGAGTCACCATTGACGACGCCTGACTGAAAATGAGTTAGAAGAATATTAGTTACAACGTAGTTGTACAGATGCTTGTGTACACAACGCTCCATGAGTTTTCCAAGGCAGCTAAGGAGGGAGATTGGACAGTAGTTAGAAGGTTTAGAAGGATCGGATGTTTTTGTATACAGGACATACATTAATCATTTTCCAGGGAGAAGGGAAGGTTGAGAGTGTAAGTAGTTTGTTGAAGAATACAGAGAGGAGTTGCCAGGAAACGTAGAAGAAAACTTAGATTCGAGTCCCTGAAGCTGAACACTGTATTATACAGTAAGTAGTAATTGTATATTCACTAGGGCAATTATAAATATTGGCGGAACTGGATTTGCGGTCCAATTTGCCCATATTTTACAGAATGGGACAATCATAAACGTATGCACAGGCACAAACATTTTTTTGCCCTCTTTTTTATTTACTGTAAACATTGCTTACTATTATGACCATAGGGCAAATAAAGAATTGTTTGTGTACTTGTGCCTGTGGTGATATGATACAGGAGAAGCGTATGGAACCATACATATGCACAGGGTACCACAGCTGTCCTTACCATAACTCGATTATTGGATATTCATGATTCGATTTTTGTTGATCATTGTGTATACATAATTCGAGTTTTGGATATCCATAAATGCTGAGTAAATAACAAAACGGTGCGCCTGGAATCATGGATATCCATAAATGCTGAGTAAATAACAAAACGGTGCGCCTGGAATCATGGATATCCATAAATGCTGAGTAAATAACAAAACGGTGCGCCTGGAATCATGGATATCCATAAATGCTGAGTAAATAACAAAACGGTGCGCCTGGAATCATGGATATCCATAAATGCTGAGTAAATAACAAAACGGTGCGCCTGGAATCATGGATATCCATAAATGCTGAGTAAATAACAAAACGGTGCGCCTGGAATCATGGATATCCATAAATGCTGAGTAAATAACAAAACGGTGCGCCTGGAATCATGGATATCCATAAATGCTGAGTAAATAACAAAACGGTGCGCCTGGAATCATGGATATCCAAAAATTGAATTATGGATATCCAAAAATACTGAATAAACAGCAAAAGGGCGCCCCATAATTTAGAGTCTTGAAACGTTCATACAAATACAATGTAAATATAAGGAATGGAATTAACCGGTGTTTCGTTTATTGTGGCATACAATACATTTGTTCTGTTTAAAGTAGTGTGTTTAAGACTCCACACACATTAAAGCGACACTACATCGCAAAAAGCAAATAAAATGCAGTTTTTCACGCATAAATGCATTGTTACTACAAATTCTTCCGAATACATTCGAACACTAACATTGAATCAATAAACAGTGTTTTTGTGGATTGAAAGTATGATTTCATATAACGGTCATCCATTCTCCTGACTTGACGTTTGTTTTGTCATCGGAGTCAATACTAAACGCGAGATAGTGTCGTTTAGAGATAGATAAATTAAGAATAGTCTACAAATATATAGGCACAAATATGAGATATACGGTAAATATCTACCATAAATCGTGTTATTCAGGATGCACTAGTTGTATTACGCATGGATGTTTACATTACTTTGTACATTATGTCAACAAACCGCGTATACGACGTTTGTTTATTAGTTGAAATACTCAGTATTTGAGGCAAATATTTGGAAAAATATTATAAAATATAATAGGAAAATACATTCTGTAGAAGTTTGTGTTTTAACTGATGTAGTGTCGATTTAAATTTGACAATTATAATCGGTAAATTTGCTTAAATGGTACACTCATTTCTTAGCAAAATGGCATCAAATCCAAAGTGACAATGTATATTCCTATACCTGAATACAAAAATAAATGTACTGTCCTTCTATTCTCCCCCTTCTATCTCTCATATTGTACTGTCCTTCTATTCCCCCCTTCTATCTCTCATATTGTACTGTCCTTCTATTCTCCCCCTTCTATCTCTCATATTGTACTGTCCTTCTATTCTCCCCCTTCTATCTCTCATATTGTACTGTCCTTCTATTCTCCCCCTTCTATCTCTCATATTGTACTGTCCTTCTATTCTCCCCCTTCTATCTCTCATATTGTACTGTCCTTCTATTCTCCCCCTTCTATCTCTCATATTGTACTGTCCTTCTATTCTCCCCCTTCTATCTCTCATATTGTACTGTCCTTCTATTCTCAACGTCATAGCACTCTCATCCGGCTATATGGACTCAACGTCATAGCACTCTCATCCGGCTATACGGACTCAACGTCATAGCACTCTCACCTGGCTATACGGACTCAACGTCATTGCACTCTCATCCGGCTATACGGACTCAACGTCATAGCACTCTCATCCGGCTATACGGACTCAATGTCATAGCACTCTCATCCGGCTATACGGACTCAACGTAATAGCACTCTCATCCGGCTATACGGACTCAACGTCATAGCACTCTCATCCGGCTATACGGACTCAACGTAATAGCACTCTCACCCGGCTATACGGACTCAACGTCATTGCACTCTCATCTGGCTATACGGACTCAACGTCATAGCACTCTCATCCGGCTATACGGACTCAATGTCATAGCACTCTCATCCGGCTATACGGACTCAACGTCATAGCACTCTCACCCGGCTATACGGACTCAACGTCATAGCACTCTCATCCGGCTATACGGACTCAACGTAATAGCACTCTCATCCGGCTATACGGACTCAACGTCATAGCACTCTCATCCGGCTATACGGACTCAATGTCATAGCACTCTCATCCGGCTATACGGACTCAACGTCATAGCACTCTCATCCGGCTATACGGACTCAACGTCATAGCACGCTCATCCGGCTATACGGACTCAACGTAATAGCACTCTCACCCGGCTATACGGACTCAACGTCATAGCACTCTCATCCGGCTATACGGACTCAACATCATAGCACTCTCACCCGGCTATACGGACTTAACGTCATAGCACACTCATCTGGCTATACGGACTCAACGTCATAGCACTCTCACCCGGCTATACGGACTCAACGTAATAGCACTCTCATCCGGCTATACGGACTCAACGTCATAGCACTCTCATCCGGCTATATGGACTCAACGTCATAGCACTCTCACCCGGCTATACGGACTCAACGTAATAGCACTATCATCCTGCTATACGGACTCAACGTAATAGCACTCTCATCCGGCTATACGAACTCAACGTAATAGCACTATCATCCTGCTATACGGACTCAACGTAATAGCACTCTCATCCCGCTATACGGACTCAACGTAATAGCACTATCATCCTGCTATACGGACTCAACGTAATAGCACTCTCATCCGGCTATACGGACTCAACGTAATAGCACTATCATCCTGCTATACGGACTCAACGTAATAGCACTCTCATCCGGCTATACGGACTCAACGTAATAGCACTATCATCCTGCTATATGGACTCAACGTAATAGCACTATCATCCTGCTATACGGACTCAACGTAATAGCACTATCATCCTGCTATACGGACTCAACGTAATAGCACTCTCATCCGGCTATACGGACTCAACGTAATAGCACTCTCATCCGGCTATACGGACTCAACGTAATAGCACTATCATCCTGCTATACGGACTCAACGTAATAGCACTCTCATCCGGCTATACGGACTCAACGTAATAGCACTATCATCCTGCTATACGGACTCAACGTCATAGCACTCTCACCCGGCTATACGGACTCAACGTAATAGCACTATCATCCTGCTGTACGGACTCAACGTAATAGCACTCTCATCCGGCTATACGGACTCAACGTAATAGCACAATCATCCTGCTATACGGACTCAACGTCATAGCACTCTCACCCGGCTATACGGACTCAACGTCATAGCACTCTCATCCGGCTATACGGACTCAACGTAATAGCACTATCATCCGGCTATACGGACTCAACGTCATAGCACTCTCACCCGGCTATACGGACTCAACGTAATAGCACTCTCACCCGGCTATACGGACTCAACGTCATAGCATGCTCATCCGGCTATATGGACTCAACGTCATAGCACACTCATCCGGCTATACGGACTCAACGTCATAGCACTCTCATCCGGCTCTACGGACTAAACGTCATAGCACGCTCATCCGGCTATACGGATTCAACGTCATAGCACGCTCATCCGGCTATACGGATTCAACGTCATAGCACTCTCACCCGGCTATACGGACTCAACGTCATAGCACTCTCATCCGGCTATACGGATTCAACGTCATAGCATGCTCATCCGGCTATACGGATTCAACGTCATAGCACTCTCACCCGGCTATACGGATTCAACGTCATAGCACGCTCATCCGGCTATATGGATTCAACGTCGTAGCACTCTCACCCGGCTATACGGACTCAACGTCATTGCACTCTCATCCGGCTATACGGACTCAACGTCATAGCACTCTCATCCGGCTATACAGACTCAATGTCATAGCACTCTCATCCGGCTATACGGACTCAACGTCATAGCACGCTCATCCGGCTATACGGACTCAACGTAATAGCACTCTCACCCGGCTATACGGACTCAATGTCATAGCACTCTCATCCGGCTATACGGACTCAATGTCATAGCACTCTCACCCGGCTATACGGACTCAACGTCATAGCACGCTCATCCGGCTATACGGACTCAACGTAATAGCACTCTCACCCGGCTATACGGACTCAACGTAAGCACTCTCATCCGGCTATACGGACTCAACGTCATAGCACTCTCATCCGGCTATACGGACTCAACGTCATAGCATCTCATCCGGCTATCGGATCAGTATAGCACTCTCATCCGGCTATACGGACTCAACGTCATAGCACTCTCATCCGGCTATACGGACTCAACGTCATAGCACTCTCATCCGGCTATACGGACTCACGTCATAGCACTCTCATCCGGCTATACGGACTCAACGTAATAGCACTCTCATCCGGCTATACGGACTCAACGTCATAGCACTCTCATCCGGCTATACGGACTCACGTCATAGCACTCTCATCCGGCTATACGGACTCACGTCATAGCACTCTCATCCGGCTATACGGACTCAACGTCATAGCACTCTCATCCGGCTATACGGACTAAACGTCATAGCACTCTCATCCGGCTATACGGACTCACGTCATAGCACTCTCATCCGGCTATACGGACTCAACGTAATAGCACTCTCATCCGGCTATACGGACTCACGTCATAGCACTCTCATCCGGCTATACGGACTCACGTCATAGCACTCTCATCCGGCTATACGGACTCAACGTATAGCACTCTCATGGCTATAGGATCACGTATAGCACTCTCATCCGGCTATACGGACTCAACGTCATAGCACTCTCATCCGGCTATACGGACTCAACGTCATAGCACTCTCATCCGGCTATACGGACTCAACGTCATAGCACTCTCATCCGGCTATACGGACTCAACGTAATAGCACTCTCATCCGCTATACGGACTCAACGTATAGCACTCTCATCCGGCTATACGGACTCAACGTAATAGCACTCTCATCCGCTATACGGACTCAATCATAGCACTCTCATCCGGCTATACGGACTCAACGTCATAGCACTCTCATCGGCTATACGGACTCAACGTATAGCACTCTCATCCGCTATCGGACTCAACGTAATAGCACTTCACCGGCTATACGGACTCAACGTCATAGCACTCTCATCCGGCTATACGGACTCAACGTAATAGCACTCTCACCCGGCTATACGGACTCAACGTAATAGCACTCATCCGGCTATACGGACTCAACGTAATAGCACTCTCACCCGGCTATACGGACTCAACGTCATAGCACTCTCATCCGGCTATACGGACTCAACATCATAGCACTCTCACCCGGCTATACGGACTCAACGTAATAGCACTCTCACCCGGCTATACGGACTCAACGTCATAGCACTCTCATCCGGCTATATGGACTCAACGTCATAGCACTCTCACCCGGCTATACGGACTCAACGTCATAGCACTCTCATCCGGCTATATGGACTCAACGTCATAGCACTCTCACCCGGCTATACGGACTCAACGTAATAGCACTATCATCCTGCTATACGGACTCACCGTAATAGCACTCTCATCCGGCTATACGGACTCAACGTAATAGCACTCTCACCCGGCTATACGGACTCAACGTAATAGCACTATCATCCTGCTATACGGACTCAACGTAATAGCACTCTCATCCGGCTATACGGACTCAACATCATAGCACGCTCATCCGGCTATACGGACTCAACGTAATAGCACTCTCACGCGGCTATACGGACTCAACGTCATAGCACTCTCATCCGCTATACGGACTCAACATCATAGCACTCTCACCCGGCTATACGGACTTAACGTCATAGCACACTCATCTGGCTATACGGACTCAACGTCATAGCACTCTCACCCGGCTATACGGACTCAACGTAATAGCACTCTCACCCGGCTATATGGACTCAACGTCATAGCACTCTCACCCGGCTATACGGACTCAACGTAATAGCACTATCATCCTGCTATACGGACTCACCGTAATAGCACTCTCATCCGGCTATACGGACTCAACGTAATAGCACTATCATCCTGCTATACGGACTCAACATAATAGCACTATCATCCTGCTATACGGACTCAACGTAATAGCACTATCATCCTGCTATACGGACTCAACGTAATAGCACTATCATCCCGCTATACGGACTCAACGTAATAGCACTATCATCCTGCTATACGGACTCAACGTAATAGCACTATCATCCTGCTATACAGACTCAACGTAATAGCACTCTCATCCGGCTATACAGACTCAACGTAATAGCACTATCATCCTGCTATACGGACTCAACGTCATAGCACTCTCACCCGGCTATACGGACTCAACGTAATAGCACTATCATCCTGCTGTACGGACTCAACGTAATAGCACTCTCATCCGGCTATACGGACTCAACGTAATAGCACAATCATCCTGCTATACGGACTCAACGTCATAGCACTCTCACCCGGCTATACGGACTCAACGTAATATCACTATCATCCTGCTATATGGACTCAACGTCATAGCACGCTCACCCGGCTATACGGACTCAACATAATAGCACTCTCACCCGGCTATACGGACTCAACATCATAGCATGCTCATCCGGCTATACGGACTCAACGTCATAGCACACTCATCCGGCTATACGGACTCAACGTCATAGCACTCTCATCCGGCTCTACGGACTAAACGTCATAGCACGCTCATCCGGCTATACGGATTCAACGTCATAGCACTCTCACCCGGTTATACGGACTCAACGTCATAGCACTCTCATCCGGCTATACGGATTCAACGTCATAGCACGCTCATCCGGCTATACGGATTCAACGTCATAGCACTCTCACCCGGCTATACGGACTCAACGTCATAGCACTCTCACCCGGCTATACGGATTCAACGTCATAGCACTCTCACCCGGCTATACGGACTCAACGTCATAGCACTATCATCCTGCTATACGGACTCAACGTAATAGCACTCTCATCCCGCTATACGGACTCAACGTAATAGCACTATCATCCTGCTATACGGACTCACCATAATAGCACTCTCATCCGGCTATACGGACTCAACGTAATAGCACTATCATCCTGCTATACGGACTCAACATAATAGCAATATCATCCTGCTATACGGACTCAACGTAATAGCACTATCATCCTGCTATACGGACTCAACGTAATAGCACTATCATCCCGCTATACGGACTCAACGTAATAGCACTATCATCCTGCTATACGGACTCAACATAATAGCACTATCATCCTGCTATACAGACTCAACGTAATAGCACTCTCATCCGGCTATACAGACTCAACGTAATAGCACTATCATCCTGCTATACGGACTCAACGTCATAGCACTCTCACCCGGCTATACGGACTCAACGTAATAGCACTATCATCCTGCTATACGGACTCAACGTAATAGCACTCTCATCCGGCTATACGGACTCAATGTAATAGCACAATCATCCTGCTATACGGACTCAACGTCATAGCACTCTCACCCGGCTATACGGACTCAACGTAATATCACTATCATCCTGCTATACGGACTCAACATCATAGCATGCTCATCCGGCTATACGGACTCAACGTCATAGCACACTCATCCGGCTATACGGACTCAACGTCATAGCACTCTCATCCGGCTCTACGGACTAAACGTCATAGCACGCTCATCCGGCTATACGGATTCAACGTCATAGCACGCTCATCCGACTATACGGATTCAACGTCATAGCACTCTCACCCGGCTATACGGACTCAACGTCATAGGACTCTCATCCGGCTATACGGATTCAACGTCATAGCACGCTCATCCGGCTATACGGATTCAACGTCATAGCACTCTCACCCGGCTATACGGACTCAACGTCATAGCACTCTCATCCGGCTATACGGACTTAACGTCATAGCACTCTCATCCGGCTATACGGACTTAACGTCATAGCACTCTCACCCGGCTATACGGACTCAACGTCATAGCACTCTCATCCAGCTATACGGACTTAACGTCATAGCACTCTCACCCGGCTATACGGACTCAACGTCATAGCACTCTCATCCGGCTATACGGACTCAACGTCATAGCACTCTCATCCGGCTATACGGACTTAACGTCATAGCACTCTCATCCGGCTATACGGACTCAACGTCATAGCACTCTCATCCGGCTATACAGACTCAACGCAGCCTCCATGTTTCAGAGAAATATTCCTGTTTTTAAACAAAATGTATCCGCTGCGTTTGGAAACAGCAGTCTGGTTATTAAGACTATTGCCGTGTTTTTTTCGGTTACTTTTTATCCCCAAACGTCTGGGTTTGGACTTTTCTCACCCACAGCTTTATTGAGTTCCATTTCTGGGATGTGTTGGCAGATATAGTGGTGGTGATTTTGTGTGGTAAACTACTAGAACCGCTTTGGGGAGCAATGGATATGTTACTATTTTTCCTCATCACAAATGTATGTGTTGCTATAGGGACGTCGTTCACATATTTAGTGATTTATTTAGCTACTAAGAATGAAGATTATCTGTTTGATACATATATACATGGTCTTGCTGGATACATTGCAGGATTTTCTGTAGCAGTTAAGCAAGTTATGCCGGTGTCATATAGAATATTGACCCGCCAAAATAATGACCCGCGGGTCATTATTCTATAGGAAAAAGTGACCCGTGGGTCCATATTCTATTATAGAATAATGACCCCCCTTATAGAATAATGACCCCCCATCCCCAAAGCCTACAAAAACAATGTTATCAATATATTTTATTAATAATTGCTTAAAGCTATAAAATTAACAATTATCAATAAAATTATATTGAATTTATGTATGAAAAAAGACATACACTCAACTTAATTGGTATTTGAAACCATGCAGCTCAAAATAAATACCATAAAATAGCACAGTACTAACCATTCTCATGCATGTTCTCTTAAACTTTCCAGAAAATATATAATATGCTGTTAACCATTATAATTCTGACTGGTGTGGCTAACTAATTTTTCCACAGGTGTGAAAATCCCCATAATAAAGCAATAAAACCTTATTGTTGGAGCACTGCAATCAACTGTGACACGATGATGATTCCGTTTATTTACCCTCGCCGCCGGTAAACCATATGGGCGAGCAAACGTGCTTTCGCACCGTCGATTATTCGATGAAGTGTTGTAGTCGTCGGTGTCTTGTAGAGTGGTGTAGATTGAAGTTGTGGATTCCCGTGAAGATTTCGGTCCAAGATGATTAGGTTACTCGATGATTATTCTTTGTTGGTTATGTCTAAGTTGTTGTCTAAGAAGATTATGCTCTAGAAGATTATGGTGCTGGTGATTATGGTACTGGTGTCTCTCTCGCCATCATGTCCAAGGTGATTATTTTCTCGGTTCTTTTTAGGGCCACATCCTCCACGATTAGTCGGCTCACAGCAGCAAAATGGTTCGGTTGTTCCGTTGTTGTCCACCCCGTTGACGCATCCGGGGTCGAGGTCGCATCCCTCCGTCTCCAACCGCTCGCCCGTAGTTGGAGACAGATAAAAGAGTTCGAGGCGACGAGTGCGCCATCCACGCGAAACGACTGCCGTCTTCTCCTACACAGTCACTCGTCGCCTCTTCAGCGCCCCAGTATTAGCTGTCGCTGATCTAGGTAAGTGTAAGACACTCAAAAGAGTCGATGCGGGTCCTCGTCTGTATGCGTCAGCGGCGTGGATTGGTCACTTCGGAACAGGTGATCCAATTTCTTGCTGTGAGCTGTGCCTTGTTCCCGACGTGCACGGTGTGGAGGCACGAACAAGAACTGTGACACTTCCTGTGTTACATGTTTTATATCATTCATAATACATAATATTTTATTACTGTATGAGCAAGGACAGATAACGTGTGCCTCCCAGTGCAAGAAACTTTTCCATGCCATAGAATAATGACCCCCTATGTTTACACAGTAAGAGTGAGAGTGGTCATTTTTCCATGCCATAGAATAATGACCCCCTGTATGTATGTAAACTATATGAGAGAGGGGGGAGGGTCACTTTTCCATGCCATAGAATAATAACCCCCTGTTTATTAACTATATGAGTGACGGGGGGTCACTTTTCCATGCCATAGAATAATGACCCCCCTGTATATTAACTATATTAGTGAGGGGGGTCACTTTTCCATGCCATAGAATAATGACCCCCCTGTATATTAACTATATGAGTGAAGGGGGTCGCTTTTCCATGCCATAGAATAATGACCCCCCTGTATATTAACTATGAGTGAGGGGGGGGTCGCTTTTCCATGCCATAGAATAATGACCCCCCTGTTTATTAACTATATGAGTGACGGGGGGTCACTTTTCCATGCCATAGAATAATGACCCCCCTGTATATTAACTAGCATTAGTAAAGGGGGGTCACTTTTCCATGCCATAGAATAATGACCCCCCCGGATATTAACTATATGAGTGAAGGGGGTCGCTTTTCCATGCCATAGAATAATGACCCCCCTGTATATTAACTATGAGTGAGGGGGGGGTCGCTTTTCCATGCCATAGAATAATGACCCCCCTGTATATTAGGTATATGTGTGAGGGGGGTCACTTTTCCATGCCATAGAATAATGACCCCCCTGTATATTAACTATTTGAGTGAGGGGGGTCGCTTTTCCATGCCATAGAATAATGACCCCCCTGTATATTAAGTATATGTGTGAGGGGGGTCACTTTTCCATGCCATAGAATAATGACCCCCCTGTATATTAAGTATATGTGTGAGGGGGGTCACTTTTCCATGCCATAGAATAATGACCCCCCTGTATATTAAGTATATGAGTGAGGAGGGTCACTTTTCCATGCCATAGAATAATGACCCCCCTGTATATTAAGTATATGAGTGAGGAGGGTCACTTTTCCATGCCATAGAATAATGACCCCCTCTGTATATTAAGTATATGAGTGAAGAGGGTCACTTTTCCATGCCATAGAATAATGACCCTGAAGAGGGTCATTTTTCCATGCCATAGAATAATGACTCCCCAGTATATTAACTATGAGTGAGGGGGGTCGCTTTTCCATGCCATAGAATAATGACCCCCCCAGTATATTAACTATGAGTGAGGGGGGGGTCGCTTTTCCATGCCATAGAATAATGACCCCCCTGTATATTAAGTATATGAGTGAGGATAGTCACTTTTCCATGCCATAGAATAATGACCCCCCCTGTATATTAAGTATATGAGTGAGGAGGGTCACTTTTCCATGCCATAGAATAATGACCCCCCTGTATATTAAGTATATGAGTGAGGAGGGTCACTTTTCCATGCCATAGAATAATGACCCCCCTGTATATTAACTATATGAGTGAGGGGGGTCGCTTTTCCATGCCATAGAATAATGACCCCCCTGTATATTAAGTATATGAGTGAGGGGGGTCACTTTTCCATGCCATAGAATAATGACCCCCCTGTATATTAACTATTTGAGTGAGGGGGGTCACTTTTCCATGCCATAGAATAATGACCCCCCTGTATATTAAGTATATGTGTGAGGGGGGTCACTTTTCCATGCCATAGAATAATGACCCCCCTGTATATTAAGTATATGAGTGAGGGGGGTCACTTTTCCATGCCATAGAATAATGACCCCCCAGTATATTAACTATGAGTGAGGGGGGGTCGCTTTTCCATGCCATAGAATAATGACCCCCAGTATATTAACTATATGAGTGAGGGGGGTCGCTTTTCCATGCCATAGAATAATGAACCCCCAGTATATTAACTATATGAGTGAGGGGGGTCACTTTTCCATTATCCTATGATATGGATAGTGACTCCCTCCCACTCATATAATCTGCACATATGGGGGTGATTATTCTATGATATGGATAGTGACTCCCTCCCACTCATATAATCTGCACATATGGGGGTGATTATTCTATGATATGGATAGTGACTCCCTCTCACTCATATAATCTGCACATATGAGGGTGATTAACCTATGATATGGATAGTGACTCCCTCCCACTCATATAATCTGCACATATGGGGGTGATTATCCTATGATATGGATAGTGACTCCCTCCCACTCATATAATCTATACATATGGGGGTGATTATCCTATGATATGGATAGTGACTCCCTCCCACTCATATAATCTACACATATGGGGGTGATTATCCTATGATATGGATAGTGACACACTCCAACTCATATAATCTACACATATGGGGGTGATTATCCTATGATATGGATAGTGACTCCCTCCCACTCATATAATATACACATATGGGGGTGGTTATCCTATGATATGGCTAGTGACCCCTCTCACTCATATAATCTACACATATGGGGGTGATTATTCTGTTATGTTATATTTATATTTCGGATTTTACGCCTGCATCAGCACCATTTTGGGCTATATCGCCGCCGAGCAGTTTACCTAACAACACCTTTCCTGGGCAGGCTCCAGCAGTTAACCAGTACTTGGGTGCACCAACCTCCGTAAGAAACTGCCAACTTTTTCATATAAATGAGACACGGCCTACAGGGTTACAGTGGTATACAAGTCAGCGACCTTAACCACTCGACCACAGACTCGGACATAATTATACAGTACTAAACTTTTATTGATCAAACATCGGTAAAATACAGAATACATTATTTGTATAACTCTCAAATGTGGGTAAAATGTGCTAAAACCATCTTAAATAAAGTAATATATTAATGTGTACGTGTGTGGGTGTGTATTCGTAATGAGAGACATCGGTCAGTTACTTCCCCTGAATACTCCCTAAAATAGATAGGTACTATTAAGTGTTTCCTCTGTTTTTATCATTGTTTCCTTTGCACAACATGCTTGCAATTTTATTCCACTATCGCTTCTTATAATTATTAAATTACTATATATCTCGACAGATCTCCTACAGTATATGCAATGGGTACTTATTTTAAAAGAATGTTATCAGTTAATTAACACGATTTTAAATCACATTTATCATACCGCAACAACATCTGGTTAGGGGACAACAGTAAAAACAAAGGATTCTAACTAAAAGGACCTATTCACATTTGAGAATAAATCAGACTTTATCTGCCAAGGGAGGTAATAAAAAAATAGAGATGTCTCTTATTGTATTAAAGTACTTTTTCAATATTGTTGTATTAGTAATTATATTCAAGCATTTGGAAAGTATTCATATTCGTATTCAATACATCTTATGAGTATTCAACCCTGTCCCTGGTGATAAGCAATAAAGGATGGATTTCGTTACTACAAAACGTAGGAATAGTGGTTTTCTAACGAATACATGATGGCAACTTTCTTAGAAAGTGTGATGGCCAGCTTGAACAGCAATACGACATTAACCGTTTCCTTCATAGAGATTTAGGTTAATATACTATTATAGCTTGATACAAACGACAGCCATTTACCTATCATGCAGTAGTTGCCATATCTATCCCACCTCCATAGATATTACTGGGACTACATGAGATTCTGGCCTTTATTATGAACATTGGTTTGGCTACTACATTATCAATGTATGTCGTATTGGTAATGATGTCAAGAGGTGCTTCTATGAGGGAAATGGTTAAACTTGTAAATAACAATGCAAATTCTCATCAACAATTACTAGGCGTGGCAGACGTACGAGAGTATATTAGATTCGTCTCATTATAGGATACAAACTAAACATACACACATTTCTATACCATACAGAGACATAATGGTGTCACATTATTGATGTAATAGTTATCTCTCATGTTGTTATATTTCATGTAAGTATATGTCTCTTATACTCAGTTAGAGTTTCATGTAGAAACATTTCCCATTTGACCTAAGCCTTTTCTACGGAAGCCTACAGGGGCCATTTTGACTTATGACTTACAACTTAGATCTTAGGACTTAGAACTTAGATGTTAGGACTTACGGAAGCCTACAGGGGCCATTTTGACATATGACTTACAACTTAGATCTTAGGACTTAGAACTTAGGACTTAGAACTTAGATGTTAGGACTTACGACTTAGACGTAAAGCATTGGTGAGTGCGTGCATGCGTGCATAGGTGAGTGTGTGAGTGTGTGAGTGCGTGAGTGTGTAAGTGTGTGAGTGCGTGAGTGAGTACGTGCATCGGTGAGTGCGTGCATGCGTGCATCGGTGAGTGTGTGTGTGTGAGTGCGTGAGTGTGTGAGTGTGTGAGTGCGTGAGTGTGTGAGTGTGTGGGTGTGTAAGTGTGTGAGTGCGTGGGTGTGTAAGTGTGTGAGTGCGTGGGTGTGTGAGTGCGTGGGTGCGTGGGTGCGTGAGTGAGTGCGTGCATCGGTGAGTGTGTGAGTGCGTGAGTGTGTAAGTGTGTGGGTGCGTGGGTGCGTGAGTGCATCGGTGAGTGTGTGAGTGCGTGAGTGTGTAAGTGTGTGAGTGCGTGGGTGCGTGAGTGAGTGCGTGCATCGGTGAGTGCATGAGTGCGTGCATCGGTGAGTGCGTGCATGCGTGCATCGGTGAGTGTGTGAGTGCGTGAGTGTGCAAGTGTGTGAGTGTGTGTGTGTGCGTGAGTGCGTGCGTGCATCGGTGAGTGTGTGAGTGTGTGAGTGCGTGAGTGTGTAAGTGTGTGAGTGCGTGAGTGAGTACGTGCATCGGTGAGTGCGTGCATGCGTGCATCGGTGAGTGTGTGAGTGTGTGAGTGCGTGAGTGTGTGAGTGCGTGAGTGAGTACTGCATCGGTGAGTGTGTGAGTGCGTGAGTGTGTGAGTGCGTGAGTGCGTGGTGCGTGAGTGTGTGAGTGTGTGGGTGTGTAAGTGTGTGAGTGCGTGGGTGTGTAAGTGTGTGAGTGCGTGGGTGTGTAAGTGTGTGAGTGCGTGGGTGCGTGAGTGAGTGCGTGCATCGGTGAGTGTGTGAGTGTGTGAGTGCGTGAGTGTGTAAGTGTGTGAGTGCGTGGGTGCGTGAGTGCATCGGTGAGTGTGTGAGTGCGTGAGTGTGTAAGTGTGTGAGTGCGTGGGTGCGTGAGTGAGTGCGTGCATCGGTGAGTGCGTGCATCGGTGAGTGCATGAGTGCGTGCATCGGTGAGTGCGTGCATGCGTGCATCGGTGAGTGTGTGAGTGCGTGAGTGCGTGAGTGTGCAAGTGTGTGAGTGCGTGAGTGCGTGTGTGCGTGCGTGCGTGCGTGCGTGCGTGTGTGTATAGCCCGCGTTGAGAGGACCTAATGTACGATACACACCAACGGTCAGAGGACTGTTTACATTGTGAGGACTTACACTCGCGCCCTCACAAAGTTTTGTCAACAAAAGAGATAGTTATGAGGACGTGGTTCATAATTTCCAAAAATAACGATGTCCTCATAAAGATAGTGTTTTATGATGTGTGTATCACAGTCATACACAATTTACTCCAATTGCCGAAATGTGTGTATAATTGTCCAATCAAATCTATCCACTATAAAATATACCAAGTCCTCGGAATATCGGCAGGCTGAGGGGTGTGAAAGTTACATACACACATATTGGATAGCTATATATATGAGGACCTTGACACACTTCTGCGCTTCGAGGATCAAGAAAAAGGAATGGGTTTATACTTTCAAAAATTGCACACACTGTCGCTCTGCATAAAAGTAAGGACCAGAGCTGCTACAACTGTTGTTGATGTTGAAAGAATATGTGCGGAAAATGTTTCAGTAAGTTTTCCTGAAACAATGACTTAAGCTATAATCGCCACTATAGATATGTGATTAAATGTTTGCTACATGTGCTACATGAAACCCCACATTATTTAGTGAAAAGTGGGGTTTGCACGGGTGTGCATTAATTTGCTATTTCTGCTCGAAAACATAACGAAGCCATTCTACTGAGTACCGCTGACCCATGTAATAAAAAATAAGCAAAATATCCCAAATTAACATATGAATAATCAATATTCTAGACCCCTAGTAGCGAGCGTATTTAGGGTAATCCCAAAGTTTGATAGACGATAATTACTGAAAATAGGAAATTTGTGTCATTTATTGAACACATTATAAGCAATAGTAAATACTATGAATGCAGAACAAATGATGTTGGTAAATATATTGTGAAAAGCAATCCCTTGAAAACGAGAAACGCATAGAAATAAATTCTAAAGTTTGGATCACTTCAACGTAAGTAAAAAATAAGATGTAAAGTTACCCATGAAATGCAACAATCACAAAACCCACCCACTCAAGCAACCGAAAGAAGAAATATAAGGAATTTGAAACACGAAAGCACAAAAGACATGTACAATTACCGAAGAAATGAACAGTGGGGAGTTACATCAAAGGTACAGCCTTGGAACGGTCAGCAGTAAGACTACTGTAGGGCTTAACTCGACTTACTCCCGCACTCTTATTCTAATTGTATGCATGGTTCTAGCAAAACGAATAAGCTGCAACATATATATCCCGTAAGTGGGCCATCAACATCTAAACTACCAAAATCGTCCATCTTGTCCCTCTTGTGATAATTGTTAGAAGAAATGATTCCATTAGATATTGTAAAATTTAAATCCAAAGACGAAGCATCGGTATCAGTTAGCTGTATGTCTGTCTGCCGGGTGCCATCCATCCTGTATGATCTTTGTGTTACATAAACACCAAGAAATCACTCTTTTTCGCTTGTAAATTACGATTAGGTGCATGGGTCTGGTCAGGTTAGAAATGTACGTGATGAAGAAATTGACAATCTTGATTGCAGAACACCCTTAATCCACGTACAAAATATGGTCACTGCTTGTCACACATAGTACGTTAGAGTTGTTTGTTATGTTGACAAGTTGGCGTAGATGTGCAGAATGATCACTAGTGCTTAGTCCATACTTCTTATAAATAAACAGAGGGTATTTTGTGGTGACACCCATTTGTCAGTTTTTCACATTACGTTAACACGTCTATATAATATATACTCTTTACTGGGACTATGGGTGTTATGTATATGATAAGTTGGCGTAATTTTCTTATTTCCGTAATAGAACATAGTACATGTAAGTTGTTGGTGCTGTTTAGAACCAACAACCTATGTTTTCAAGCACAAACAAGAAATATAATGCACACCTATACAAACACCATGTTTCACTATATAATGAGTTTGATGGGGGTATTCATTAGTATAGACTTGTTAACGTAATGAGTCAGCCAATGTCATCTAGTTAGATTGATTTGCCTGTAGTTTCTAGTACCGAGTTCGGGTTGAAAATGTAGTTTTATGATTTACTATGTTTTAACACTGGCTAATATGGAAACCCAAATAGTCAAGCCGTCCCAAACATATTAGTCCAAATGGAATAGAGAAACTTCTCACTAGCCCAAACCCCCATAAGGCTAGTTGTCATGACCAAATTAAGCCCATCATACTTAAAGCACTGTCCAAAGAACTCCACCCTATCATTGCGGTTATATTCCACAAGTCTCTTGATATGATTACTGCCATCCCATTGGAAGTCAGTAAATAGTGCTCCCATTTACAAAACAAAGGCGAACAGTCACATCCCGCCAACATTACGCATATGCCATAGACGTGTGTTAACTTTTATATGTAAGGTATTAGAATACAATTATATTGTTTCCTCCTCCGTAGTAAAACACTTCGCAAACCTCAGTCTTCTGTATCACTTGCAACATGGTTTTAGGGCGGGGGTGTCCTGTGTGACACAATTAATAAAGCTAATAAAGTCCCTAGTTGTTCTGCCTAGATGCTTTTAACTTTTAACAGAACACATTTCATTTTCTCTCATATTTTGCTTTTAATATTAAGATTTTCATCCTTCTAATCTCTCTGCGGTTTGATGTGCGACATGTCTACAACCCTGTGAGGGGTTCGACATCATAGGAAGACAGATAGAAATTATGTGGGCGTTTTAATAGGCCTATCGAACTACTGAATCCGTGGTGTGTTGTTCCTGTACATGACTATGTTCAAGGACCCAAAGAAATAAGTCACCATCGACTACATGAAAATGTATACACTGGTACCATCAACACGTCGAATCCCTGTGATTACTATGCTGCCATGTGGTGGCCCGCGATAGGAAATATATTCTATTCTATTCAACGACAACAACAAAATGGAGGGAACGCGGGTAAGTACAATTTCATTGTTTTATATACTTTATGAGGACCCTTGCTTTAATCATAACCAGCATGGCTGTAGCAAGAAGGGCGTGTGGTTATATTATCGTTAACAATTGTATTGAATTAAATGTTCTCCAAGATTATTGTAGTTTCAAGCAATATAATTTTTACCTGACCGACAACGGTCGATTTTACATGTTCCATATAAAAGAGATGATTGCTCTTCTTACGACATGCGCTAATATGGGAATAAAAGATCTGATTGCAGTCAACGTGAATGAACATGGTATGACAAAAAACAAAAACTGTTTAGTCGCGAAAATATATGACATTGTTGACTTGATTTCTAACATTTTTAGAGGCCTCTGTTGTTGTAGTGGTATAGGTCAGACACCGCTATTGCAATTTCCATAGGCCACCATTATAACACACAGTGCCATTAGATTTTCCCCAAAAATAGTTTGGCACAAAAGAGAGTAGTTTTCAACAGAATGGCCTTTGAGCCACAGGAAAATGTCAAATTTCAATGGGGTTGACCAATTGCGTTTTTTAATTTCCCACTAAAGGCACCCACCCCCTACTCTGAAGGTAATTTGGTGGTGAATGTTGCACTGACACCTGCATTTAAAATATGCTGTTTATTTGTCACCAAATAGTCTGCAAATATTTTTAAATATTCCAAAATGCAGCTCATATATTGTATTTTAATATTTAGAAGTCATTTTCAATATTTGTGACAATACCTACTCAGCCAATCAGTTCATGTATCAATAACTCTTAAGGGCTTCCCTACACTTTTTCAACCAATCCCAGACCACTATATTAATAACACCGTCTGACCTAAAGACAATTTTTTTTGGCATTTCATTTAATATAAAAGATATATACCATTACAATAAACATTTCTGTGTGCTTAACATAGACTGTTGGCCATTTTTGCAATAGAACTCTAAATAAGACATTTATAATGTCGTCACATGTTAATCTTTACACTAACAGTGTAATATTTCTCATGAATATATGAAATAATGTCTGCATGAGACAGACAGACATACCACATTTATAGTATTAGATAAGACATTGTGGTGATTAGAGACAATTATTTTACCCCACCCCCCTGCAAAACAAGGGTTTTTTGAAGAATGGAACTAAATCTTGCACCAGGAAGCTACTGAAAGGAAAACGAAATACTATTTGCATGGAGCACAAAAAATGTCACCAGGCAAAAAGGAAGACAACAAACATGCAAAATGATGGTCATTACAAATGCTGAGTGGGTCAGGCAGTACTGTGGTCACATGACAGTAAGAAATGGCAGAAAAGTAACTACAATATGCATTTAACTTCAGCTAGTGTGTCTTGAACAAGCACTGTGAGAGGACTACAACTGTGCATTGCCTCTTGAAATATGACATTTCATCTTAGGGAGGTGAAGTTTGTTGCAAATATTAATAAATTACTGAAATATAACCACTCAAAAGCAATGAATATGCATATTTGTGCCATATATTTTACTGAAATTCTTTTTGTGATGCCCTTGATAGCTACTGGAACCAATTGCAAGCTTGTTTCAATTAAACAACACTATTTTCTAATGAAACAAACAATTTTAACCATAACATACTCACACTGAAGGACAGAGATATCAATTATAAAGTACTAACACTAATAAAGGGAGGTAATTTGAACATACCAGCCTGCTTATAGGTTCCTATATGCCATTATTTACTCAGTACAATGAATTATTTATCATTTTTTGGGTTCATTTTATATCAGGCAATGTAAAATGACCACTTTCATTGTTTAACTGCATTCACATTGGGCTTATTGTGCCATAATAGGCATCTTTAGTGAAGTTTCAATAAATCCAATCCAATGTTGTAGGTCTGAACCACCATAGTAATTCTTATCAACAGTAATTAGAATGAAAGCTCCCTGGAAAATTGCACCACAATAAGTACTGCGAAGGAAACCGACAAATTTTAAGAAGCGCACATGGAACCTAGGTGGCAGAATTTGCGACATATGTCGTTGAAGCCATTTATTGACTCGCGTTATGTGAAAAACTGCATTTCTCCAGACCCTACTGTTGTATGTATTAGGAACCCCTTTGAATTATTATTTAAGCTTAAAATGGTACTTAATGTACACCATGAAGTAATTCCCAACTTGATAAACTAGTATATGTGATTCAGATGTTACAAATATCTCAGCACAGTCTTTGTATCACAGAGAATAAGGACTAATCTTCATTGTAAACAATACATAAACACCTCAGAACTATGTTATGTAACACCCTGTCTGGGCTCATATTGCATAGCTACCTATTGTTTCCAGCACTCACACATTCAAATCATATTACAGTTAATCAAGCTATACATTGAAAATAAGCCTCTCCCAGGCAGCATTTTGGTGTGTAGTACTTTTCAAATAACATCATTCTTTACATTGTCCTTTAGGTCAGACACCGCTATTGCAATGTCCATAGGCCACCATTATAACACACAGTGCCATTAGATTTTCCCCAAAAATAGTTTGGCACAAAAGAGAGTAGTTTTCAACAGAATGGCCTTTGAGCCACAGGAAAATGTCAAATTTCAATGGGGTTGACCAATTGCGGTTTTTTTTATTTCCCACTAAAGGCACCCACCCCCTACTCTGAGGTAATTTGGTGGTGAATGTTGCACTGACACCTGCATTTATAATATGCTGTTTATTTGTCACCAAATAGTCTGCAAATATTTTTAAATATTCCAAAATGCAGCTCATATATTGTACCGTATTTACTCGCCTATAAGACGGGGATATTTCCCGCTGATTTAAGGCTCGAAGTCAGGGTCCCGTCTTATAAGCGGGTCACAAAACATGACCTAAAAGTTTTCAGTCATTATCAGTTGGTTTGGCATTTTCTAAATGTCAGCCAGCTATATTTTATTTGGCCAATTTGATCCATTTTTATATTTTTTTCACCGACTTTTTGACGGGTATTAAATGTATTAATAACTGACATTAAATATATACATATTTGTTAATTCATATATTCATGCAATATTAATATTATTTTCATTAAATGAACAAAACACTAAAGTGTATAGTAAATTAATTCGAAATATGTGGAAAAGTTAGCAATGACACCAGTTGGTCACAGTTTTCAAAAAGTCAGTCATACAGAAGTGTTTATCTGGGTTTATTGTTTGGCAACATTAAACTGAGACAAATTAATCTCCGTCAACGCCTTCATAACTTTTCGTGCAAATCACAATAATTACCGAACCGTTTATAATCGCCGGGTGCACCAAATACAAAATTTCAATTTGATCCCTTTTTATACATTTTTTCACCGACTTTGGGTATTAAATGAACACCTTGGTAAATTAAAAACTGCGAAAGATTCTAACCCTGTACAATTCTTATTTCAATAATTACTATATACCCCCGTTTAAACAAATATATGCAAAGTATATCTGGGACTCCTTTAAACGCCCACCCTTCATACCTCTTGAAACAGTCCCTATTATCAACTAGTATAGCGTATCCATAGCAACGAACCAACACGTGTGTACACTACACCTGGAGAGCAGTTTAACCTTACATCGATTTCCATATATGGACATGGGCTGAAAAACTTCAAAGTCATTCACGACGGGCAATGCGTCATAAAAATGAAAGCAAGGGAACTAATTCTCTTTGGTGTAACTTACATATGTCTTTGATCTGTGCCGACAGCTCTGATACTGTGGGAACTAATGACATTTTGACATGTGCAGGCCAAGTAAATTTTAATTTTTATTATATATTTTCCCTCGCTTTGATAAGCCTACCATAACTATAAAACATTTCAATTCGCCGACGTCAGTTTGCAATATTTGTTTTAAAACTCACTTTGAATATATGTGCTACTTTCAAAAAAAACTACCCGATGCAGTAACCAAACGTAATCATATCAATTATCCCGGCCTAACTGGACAAAACATCATATTTTGTTGATAATTTCACAAGTTTGTGTGACATTTCTAATTGTTTTTTGTTTTTTTAATTTTTGTTTATTTACTGTCGGTTTCCCATCTGAGCGACGGTCAGTTTACCTAACAACACCTGCGTATACAATATGCAAATTTGTCGTGTCTAAGGTGATCTTATGCGGGCTAACCGTTTAATGATCGATCTGATTGGCTGTGTCTGTAAGAAAGGTTGTCCTTGTATAATTATGCCGTGGATTAATTTACATATGTCAGATTTTTTGAGTAATTAGCAATAAAACATTATGTTATTGTTCACAAAAATCTTATGAATCAATTATTGAAAAATTTCTTCAACTCCTGATGTCAATTTTATCAACCCGTCTTATATGCGAGTGCATGCCAAATCCACAGATTACAGAACCAAAGTAGGGGGGTCGTCTTATAGGCAAGTTGTCTTATAGGCGAGTAAGTACGGTATTTTAATATTTAGAAGTCATTTTCAAAATTTGTGACAATACCTACTCAGCCAATCAGTTCATGTATCAATAACTCTTAAGTGCTTCCCTACACTTTTTCAACCAATCCCAGACCACTATATCAATAACACCGTCTGACCTATACTGCCGTGCCCGACGTTCGTGGTACCTAATGATTTTATAATTAACAGAAATCTATGGAGTATTTACTTGTAAAATAATTAGCATTTCTGATAAATTTCATGTTATATCCACCATTTGCCTGTCATGCATTAACAATGTATCTCAAAATATTCTGTAGCTTGTAAATAATTTAGGTGACTGGCAGCCATTTGCATTTATGACGTCATGCCCGAAGTTCGTGGTAATAAGATCGGAGTCCACTAATATTGTCAACACTTTCAGTAATTTTATTGTTGGGAGTTCATCTGAAATGAAAAACAGTTTATATCAAAATAACATGTACAAATTTGAACCAGATGACCTGGAAACTTGTCAACAACCAGAAAAAGTGTGGTATATATGAGTTTTTTGTGTTTATCCGACTGTTTTTGGGACTACATTATGGCTCCCCGTATCATTTCTCACACATCTGGGCAGTGTGGGCACCTAAAAAAGCTGCCCCTCCTTAACACACGGACTTTGGTACAAAACTGGAGATGTACCCAGTGCCCACACACATCACACTGGCCCCATTTCACAAACACAATGGAGATACAGTCCCTGAGCTCGGCAGGTGTGGATTTTTTACACACACAACACAGTTCACCATCCCCAGCTTCACTATCACTGGATGAATCCTCATCCTCTGCAGGCAAGGCCTTGCCACGACTGTTACAGACACCTGATGTGGATGGTTTGGGTGATGCAGGTCTCTTCTTGGTCTCTACCTTCTTGGACTTCTTGGCCTCGACCACTTCCCTTCTTTTCTCTTGCAGTTGAAGTGTGCCGACATTGGCGTCTGTAGTAAGGTTGCCAACAATCCTTACGGGTGTTTGGAATTTTTTCCTTGGTCTCTGCACAACTGTTGTGATAGTGATGCTATCAAGAAAGCTTGCAGCTTTTTCCACCTGCTTTGGTTGAGATTGCTGAGGTACATCTGTCTCTTCGGAGGCTTTGGGGTATATAGTAGCCGGGGCAGTCGCCTCCTCGGAGATCTCTGCTGAACAGAAGGGGTAAATGCCTGACCTTTTGAATGCCGATGTAATGTTTTCTGCACTGAATGCCTTCAGAAAGGGCTTTGCTGTAAGTCTTGCAATGTCTCTGGTAGTAATTGAAAGTCCGGGGTTGGCATGCATATATCCTCTGCACTCTCTGTTGAAGAATGCTTTCATTGGTCCAAACACTCCAACATCAAGTGGCTGTGTCAGATGGCTTGAGTGAGGAGGCAGAACAAACAAAATGACATTCCTTTCCTTGGCCCATGTTGTCAGTGTCAGTGAAAGATGGCTTTTGTGCCCATCATACAGGATGAGGGTTGCTGGCCTGTCCTCTCCCCTCTGAATTCCAGCATATCGGGCAAGGTGGTTTATAATATAGTCCTCAAATATGCCCCTATTTACCCATCCACTATCTGTCATCTTGCCAACTGCCCCAGCAACTGCACCTTCAATGAAGCAATCGTCCCACTGTTTCCCTGGAAAAATGTAATATGGTGGGATATGGTTCCCCATGGCATTTATGCCGCCAATCAGAGTTACATTTTTGGTCCGAGGAGAGGTGACAGCCTGTGCCTTTGTATCTCTGCTACACACAATCTTCGGCGGTGAGTGCTCTGTTGAGAAACCAGACTCATCAATGTTCCAGATGTGATCTGGGGCACCCAATAATCCATGAGTGGTCAGGACATGTCCCAACTCATGGAAATATTCGTCAATAGTCTCCTTTGATGCTGTCTTAGCACGCGGAAGGCCAAGCTTTTGCGGCTTTACCGATTTCAGTTTGTCCCATCTTTTCATGAACCTATAAAACCAGTGACCACTGAGTTCAGCTTTTGCTTTCACATCCTTCCCAAGAGACCTGCCATATTCTGCTGCCATACACCTCATGTCTATCATGGAATAGCCATAACCTATATTCCCCATGTAGATAATGTGGTCTACCAAGGCCTTCTCCTCTTCCAACGTGAACATCTTTGGTGAACCCAATTTACAGTCCACACCTATTTTATGCTGTGCTCTGTCCCTAAGGGTTTGTTCTGGCACCCCATATAGTCGTGCCGCTCTATACACTGATGTTCCACCAAGGGTTGCCTGGTATGCACGTCTCAGGACATCTCTATCATATGGTTTTTTCCTCCTGTCTGGTCCTCGTTTCTGAAAAACACACACAAAAAGCATGCTAAGTCTATGACCTCCTTTTGTCTATACCATACCATTTTTTAAAAACAATTTTTCAAACATTTGGTTTTGAAATAATTGCTTCATTTTATGTGCTATTTTAATCCAAGTACAAAAAGTATTGGTCCGAAATAATTTGGGGCGAAGCAATAATAGGGGGGCGAATCAAACAAAAATTTGGTCGTGCCTGACTTTTAAAATGGCAGCACTGATGCAGACGATGTGATAGGAATGATAGAGGGTGACCAAGTTGAATGAAAATTGCCAAGATATAGCAGATTTTTGTGTTGTATGGACTAGAAAGTGCATATTTAAGGATATTTTGACATTTACTTACCAGAAATCGTTCCATTCAGCTTCTGAGGAGTGTTTTCTGTCCGCCGTGAAAGTAGGTCAACCTGGTTTGTTTATTTACGAGAGCTGTGTGACGTAATACGAATACCACGAGATTCGGGATAACACGAGATTAGGGAACGTGACTACTGTTGGCTCCTTTCCAGAAAGTTCAATGAAATACATATTGTTCAAACCTAATGACTTGCCATTACATTTGTTCATTTAAACATGTGGGAATGGAGGGGGGGTGGCTCCATGGTCTAGACCGCTAGCTTTGAACACTAATCATTCAATGCAGTGGTTCCAGCCTGCTCAGAAAGCTATGTTCTACTTGTGGCGAAGTCGATTGTTTTTCTCTGGGTACTATGTTCTAATGTTTTATCTCCACTATTCAGATTCCTTTGCCAGATATAGCCTTAATATATGTGCTGAAAATGGCATAAAACCCCAATTCCATCCCCTCTAACATGTTAAAGCTTTGGGTCCATGTGCGTGTTTTACGTTGATTTATCGTCGTTAATGGTTGCCCACATGAGTGAGATTAATCATTTAGATTTTTGGAGGATGACAAGACAGAGCCCCAATCTAGAGGCTCGGAAGCCATTATGATGTCACATAAGTCAAATAGTACATAAAGGGGTAACTACATGTAAGGGGTAACTACATGTAAGGAGCACTAAATATATTATATGGATTTTCAATGTTCCACAAGTAGATTTAACTGACGCATTGGACATGGTTCATATTGGTTATACATTGTATCTGATATATTTTGTATTCTTACGTTGTATTTTGGGTAGTACTGCTTTAATTGATTATAAAATAAATAAATACAACTGTTGTCAACAAGTTGTTACAAAAGCTTAATATGCCTAAAGAATAAAATCTTCTTACCGATCTAGCAGTACCCCCCCCCCCCCTTGTACATGTGTGTGTATATAGAGTGGGGGAGTATTTTCCAGCAGCCGGACCCTGAAACGTCTATCCCCACATTGTATATGTGTATTTAGAGTGGGGGTATTACATGTATACGTGTATGTATAAGGGGAGTATTTTCTAGCAGCTGAACCTGGAAATTCTACTCCCCCCACCTCTGTACATGTATGCATATATAGAGTGGGAGGAGTACTTCTCAGCAGGCCAACCCTAGAAATAGCACCCCACACCTCTGTACATCTATACATGATGTCGGGGAAGAGTATTTCCAAACTGGCTGACTCTGGAAATTATGGTAGATCTGCTCAGAAATGCTGAGCCATCCATTTATTCAAATTTAAATCCAAGTTTTTGCCATCTTTTGGTTTAGGGTATTTTTGCCACTTTATGCCAGGACGGTAAAAAAGGGTTTTTACCAGTGGTTTTTACCGCCTCGGCAAAAACCTGCCAACCCTGTTCAGTATTATTGTTTCTGTACTAATACATTTAACATTGATTGATAGTGCGATTCTACAAACGATTTGGTCAGGGTAGAATTCCCAGGGTGGGATGAATATTTCCTAGGGGATTTCCTATGACATTGTTTCAAAATATTAATCATGTCATACTGCTTTTATTGAGGTAGTTCAATTACCACATAGTTTACATATTACCTGACAATGACTTTCAGTCATTACTATTAGACAAACTGTTTTCTAACATCACATCAAAAATAGTGTTGATTATACTTTCCGTGGTCGAGTGGTTAAGGTCGCTGACTTGTATACCACTGTAACCTATCATCACTGTTGGTCACTGATTCGAGCCCCGCTCAGGCCGTGTCTATTTATATGAAAAAGTTGGCAGTTTCTTACAGAGGTTGGTGCACCAAGTACTGGTTAACCGCTGGAGCCTGCCCAGGAAATAGTCAGGCTCACTATGTTCAGATTAATAATTTCGTTGGAATTTTTGGGAGATTTGCAAATCTATACATAGTGTAAGCAATCAGAAAACCAATGTTTACCATTTGCCGGACGCATATATGGCGGCCATCTTGGATTTTCAAAATGTCCGCTTTAAAAATGGGTGTTTCTCAATATCTCAACATCTAGGGGACCTAGAGTCCTGATTTTAACGGCTAAACCTACAATTGTAGGGGCAATGAATATAGTGGTACCAAGTACAATAAGCTAAACGTAACCACAAGGCGGTCATCTTGGATTTTCAAAATGGCCGCCTTAAGAATGGGCGTTTCTCAGTATCTCAACTTCTAGGTGACATAGAGTACTGGTTTTAACGGCTAATCCTATATTTTTAGGGGTGAGGAATCCAGTGGCACCAAGTACAATAGGCTAAATAATAATAATAATATTATAATAATAATAATAATAATAATGGTTTATTATTACACAATAGGCTAAACATAATAACAGATGTATATAGTAGATGATCTGAATGACTGAGCCAGAGATTTCACTTCCGACGATGATAATTGTTTATCATTAAACTTCAAGGGCAAGGACCATCATCATGATCATCAGCTAGTACTCTCACTCATCATCATCACTGTCACTGGCCAACACTATGTCATTCCTAGAGTCCTCAACATTCTGACACTGAGTGCCGCACTGGCAGAGGTCTGTACACGATAGGTTGTTGGACCTGCAAGAACATCGAGCAGTAGAGCAGTCGGCTCTGCACTGGCATCTCACCATCTCGATGATGGCCTTGGGGGCTGGGAGCACCTCAGTAGTGACTGGTTTGACCTGACCAGTTGTGTCCTTGTAGAGGCCGTGCTTCAGAGGATCCAGGAACTGCTGCTGAGCAACGCTTGTCTGACCCCATAATGTGGCCTGGATCTGGACTCGGAGGATGTGCTGCTTGAGAGCACCGGGGGTGGGAGGCAGCTTGTCACTTTCAGCCATATGTTTGCAGAACAGATGCCATCGCAGCTCGGGGATGCTCGCAATCTGGATGCCCTTTGGTGAGTATGCAGCAGAGACGAATGTAGCTAACGTAGAGAGCAGGTCGTCGGTGACTTCAGTGGCATAACCGAAAGCATCTGAAAAGCCTTGACGCACTTCTCCGCTATTGGACTTTGAGGTAGATTGACAGCAGGTTGCTTTGCCTATACGAGGGGTAGAACCTCCCAGTGTGTCTGACCCCGAAACTGCGGGGAAGGCTGGCAAGCCTTTGCTCTTCTGGACTAGAGCGTGGTCCATTACGGCTGCACTTGGATCACACCGGAGGCCATCAGACAGGACGTTTTCCTACGCAGCAGGTCATAATGGCTATGACCAAGCACAGGACATCTGTGTTGGGGAGAGACCACTAACTCTGAAACAGCGTGGCGTGCGATGTGAGCCAGCACTGCCTGGATGGTGGATCAGCAGTGTGTCAGCCTCTTCATGGGTGTTGTCCTCAAAGAGAGCTGTGTTGTTGCTTCTGGTATGTCCTGAGGCCGATATGATGACCAACTTGGACAAGTCTTTGTTGTACTCCAGGGTTCTTGCTGCCAGATACTCAGTCAGATCAGCCTTCGTCTTGTCATGGGAAAGGAACCGGCTCATCGGGATGTGTTTGATGCTGGTGTCATCTCTGATCTGATATTGGACCGGATCCTTCCCTTGTCTCCGTTTCTCTCTTGTGGTACTCTTCAGGGAGTCAGCCTTGTAAGTATCAAACACCAGAATGATCTCATCACAGTCTCTTGTCAGAGATATTAGTCTGGCATTGAAGCATTCACTGAGGTCCTTGACTGTCACTACCGTGGCTGGTTTCTTTGTCAGTTTCTGCAGGACCACCATACCGTCCACCAGTGCGATCTTGCGATTTGGGTCACCCTCAGTGTGTGTGAAGTCCATGGTTTCAGAATCCACTGCATCGCGCTGCAGACCACTTGCATCTTGCAACTGCTGCTGATCGTCATCGGGTGGTTCTGCTGTTCCCAACTTCTCAATGAGGTGGATCAACTTTGACTTGTCAGTGCATGGCAGCATTGCTCCGTTTGGCGCGAACAGTGCCATCGGTGTCAACGTGAACTCGTAGTTCCCGATGGCTTGTTTCAGGTTAATGTCTCGGTTGGACCTGGCAAGGACCATCAGCCTTCCGTAGAGATCCTTGGTCTCCTTCAGGTCTACAGTCTTGTCCCGGAGTTTCACACTGGCTTTCTTGTTGCCAGACATGTACATCTTGTTGTTCTGTTTCTTCACTGGTGCCCACAGGCTGACGTCCCCATTGATTCGCTCTGACACGTACTCTTCATACAACTTCTGCCCAGTGGCGTCAATGTTCAGGATATGTGGCACGTACTCGTCTGGAATGTAGGCATGAGTGATCAGATTGTGCAGCTGGTCACCTTCAGTGGCAAATGGATTGCCATGGCTCAGGATCGCAGCCTTGATTTTGTCGATTGCGTCATGCTCCCTCTTGACTGCACTTGGTCCAAGGTCATGGTGCTCTGTGTGCCAACTTCCGCATCAAACTGACTCTTGAACTCCTTTGGCAGGCACGACAGTTCTGGTGCAGCCATGAAGAACCTCTGTCTGGCGTTGGCGTTGTTGGAGATGCCAATGAGTCCAGCACGAACCTTCATCTGCTTGTTCAGATGTTCGCATGCGTGGTCTGCTCCAACAGATACGAACGGGATCTCGTTCTTGGTGACGGATATGTTGCCAGCTTCCAGTTCCTTCCAGGTGTTGGGGTGGTTGGTTCTCAGGTCATACATGTCTGCGATGTATCGGGGCCAGAGTCGCTTGTACTTGATTCGGTCCATAGCAAAGAATATCTTGCTCAGTGCTTCTCCAGCTTCGAGATGGAGCGCGAGGTCAGCATTCCGGGATGCTGCCACGAAGAACAGGATCGTCTCCACTCGGTGTATGTAGTTCATCATTGATTTGAACATGGCATTCTTCGATATCTTAGTCTCCCAGTCCTGGAATGTCTTCCTTACTTCAGCAGTGGTCAGGGCTTGAAGGAGCGTGGTGTTGGCTTCTTTCACGGATTCGGCTTTCGTGCATTTGTCCCCTTCCGAGCAGGCAGCTTCTACTTCCTCCGTTGCTTCCAAGCAGGCGTCTTTCAGTTGTGGGTTGTCCGTGAAGAACTCCTCCAGTGCCATCTCATGCAGTGCTACATATGAGTAGATGTGGGCACGGAGAGCGCGCTTGTAGTGGTTGCATTTCAGGATCTGCCTTGTTGTGGCAGAACCATAGACATCGGCTTCCATCCAGGCATCATCTATGCCCGAGTTCTCCATGGAGGCGCCGAGAGCTCGCAGAGCAGCCATGACGACATGTAGTTCGCCCAGTCTGGGGACAACTGTGCTTTTCAAGTCCGGCCTGGCATCTAGCAGCTGCACCACCTTCTCGTAGAAAGCCATGTCAAATGAAATGACCTATCGTGTACAGACCTCTGCCAGTGCGGCACTCAGTGTCAGAATGATGAGGACTCTAGGAATGACATATTGTTGGCCAGTGACAGTGATGATGATGAGTGAGAGTACTAGCTGATGATCATGATGATGGTCCTTGCCCTTGAAGTTTAATGATAAACAATTATCATCGTCGGAAGTGAAATCTCTGGCTCAGTCATTCAGATCATCTACTATATACATCTGTTATTATGTTTAGCCTATTGTGTAATAATAAACCATTATTATTATTATTATTATTATAATATTATTATTATTATTTAGCCTATTGTACTTGGTGCCACTGGATTCCTCACCCCTAAAAATATAGGATTAGCCGTTAAAACCAGGACTCTATGTCACCTAGAAGTTGAGATACTGAGAAACGCCCATTCTTAAGGCGGCCATTTTGAAAATCCAAGATGACCGCCTTGTGGTTACGTTTAGCTTATTGTACTTGGTACCACTATATTCATTGCCCCTACAATTGTAGGTTTAGCCGTTAAAATCAGGACTCTAGGTCCCCTAGATGTTGAGATATTGAGAAACACCCATTTTTAAAGCGGACATTTTGAAAATCCAAGATGGCCACCATATATGCGTCCGGCAAATGGTAAACATTGGTTTTCTGATTGCTTACACTATACAGTTTCCAAACAATGTCTAGTTTGCCAAATCTCCCCAAAAATGCCAACGAAGTACATAATGAGCTGACTAAAAGGTTTGTAGGTCAAAGGTTTAGGTAAACTACCGCCGGCGATATCGCCCAAAATGTGCTGATGAAGGCGTACAACCCGAAGAAAAACAAATTTGAGTTATTATTATGCAGGCAGCACAGTAGGATGTCTGTTAGCCTGACACCAATACCTGTTATGTGACCCCAACATTTAATTATACTTGGTATTCTTGGTTTGGCGCTTTAGTGTCCTTAGCAGTCCGTTCGTTGTTTTTCTAGTAGTCAAACACCCGTTTACCTCATTTGCTATGTATAACGCGCAAATTTATTACTAAAAATCCTGTACAATTGGCTCTATTGTGCGCGGTATACACAGCATGTGCTCGAAAAATAGGATAGACCGGGGGCCCTCAAAATCCAAGTGCGGCCTCTGGTCTCTCCTTAATAAGAAAGGCCCTTGGGAAAGGCCCACGGCTGTGCCTAAAAAAACAAAATTGTTCAGATGGGACAGTCTGTTAAAAATATTTTCCGTGAGCACTGCACAGGTCCAGACTACAAGACCTTTTTTTCAAGATAAAATTTTCCAAAATGTAGCGAATATCAGCAAAATATTCGACCCGCAGCGGCCCCATAACGATTAAACAAGTTGCTATGTTCGGTAAGCATTATATAATGACTATTAAAACCATTCTTCTCATAGCTTTTCAAGATTGACCCATCTTAATCATCAGGGCTTCGAAAATTTTCAAAACCAAATCGGTCCGGGCCGAAATCGAGTCAGTACCCCCCCCATCATGTCCTGCCAATATTTTTGCACCCCCCCCCATAAAACCGGTGCTTTTTTTGCTTTATTTCCATGCTGTCACCAGTCAATTATATTTAAAAATCGCATGTATGTTCAGGACAAACTGTACTTTACCCGTTACTATAGGTCTGGTAAATTTTCCTTTTGTCTAATAATAGTTTTAAGTGTACGCATTTAAAAATAAATGAATGGTAGGACATTTTGATAGAGGTACATTTTATCTAGTCACCTGTATCACCGGTGGAAGCGGCCTAAATCAAACTCGGTTCCGTCAAACTATATTATATCAACTGCCTCTGATTTTCGGATTTCTATTTAAAATATTAATTATTATTTAATTGCAAATTAATCCTAGCACACTTCTTTAATTTAATGCTAACATTTTAAAAACAAATTCTTTATAAATCAATCATTCAGTCCACTTCAAAGAAACTAACAAATGTCGGTAGTTTTGCTGTAAACATCAAACGATTACCGCACTAATTTCATGTGTAATTGACATGACATGCATTGATCGCCTGATCACCATGGAGACATGGGACCTCAGGTGGCAATTATCCAGTTCGATCGTAAATTGGAAACGTGTGAAATGTGTCAACGGATTATACTTACCAAATTAGGTTCGTTATAGACCGATTTCTTGACTTTTTATACAATATTTTGGACCGATTTTTTAAGGTATTTTGACTGTTAGAATCGGTCTGAAATGATAAAAATCGGTCGAAAACCGACAAACTGGTAATTTTCGAAGCCCTGTTAATCATCATGTCCCTATTCTCTCATCGACTGAAATACTGTTAAATGGGCCGTAAAACCCAAAATCCATCCATCGATAAGGTCAGGGTTCATTTAGAATTTAAAGTGGGCCAAAATACCATTGGACCATTACACTGGTAAAATGGACATTATTTGATAGAATATACTGAGTCAAAAAAGAAACGATACCTGGTGTTTATGTGTCTATAATTTCAACATTTATTAAGAAATTCTTTGACAATTCCTAAGATGATGTCCAAACAGTTGGAAAGAAGAGAACATAAAGCATAATGAGCTCCGAAACTGTCTGCTTGCTTGATGACGTAATTCGTCGGACAGGGGTCTAATGGAGTTTTCACACGACGTCAATACAGAGTAGGGGGCACCATTTGCGTCTCTCATGCAATGAACCGCCGTCGCAAGAACGAAGAGTTCTGATCTCTGCTGGTAAATATTTGGTCCAATACTGACGCAAAAACCAACTCAGTTGGTTTAACGTTACCGGCTGACGTCGTCTGACACGGCGGTCTAACGTATCCCACAATTGTTCTATGGGTGACAAGTCTGGTGACAAAGCAGGCCACGGCAGGGTTTCAATATTGTTCTGCTCCAATAATGTGGTGGAAATCTGAGCAGTATGACACCTGGCGTTGTCCTGTTGGAACAGTGTGACGTTTCTGTTGGCGTTAAAGAACGGCACAACAACTGGCACAAGGATCTCATCACAGTACCGCTGGGCGTTTAGGTTCCCGTCCACCACTAACAGTTCAGTGCGACTGCCGAAGGTGATACCGCCCCACGCCATAACGCTTCCGCCCCCGAACAGATCGACCTGACGTACACATGCGTCGGCGTAACGTTCACCGCGTCTGCGATATACACGCTCTCTGCCATCCGCTCGACGCAAACAGAACCGCGATTCATCGCTAAACATCACCGAAGTCCACTGTAACCGAGTCCAGCGAGCACGTTCCGTCGTCCATTCCCGCCGTACGTCACAGTGACGTCGTGTCAGGATGGGTCCAACGTATGGCCGATAGGCACGAATGCCACGTTCACCGAGCCGGTTCCTGACTGTTTGTGCACTGATGCGATTGTTGGTCATCCCAGGAGTAACGGCAGCTGTGTGCGTAGCAGGTAGGAACTGGTCAGTAAATGTGAGTACGAAAATGTGACGGTCATGTTCACGCGTGGTCACACGTGGTCGACCACTCTTGGATGTGTCCACCGTCCATGTGTGGATACGTCGAAGTAGACGTGTGATGGTGATCGCGTAACCCGCGGCGATTTTGCGACGTCACGTGACGTAACCGGCGTCAATCAGCATCATGCAATGGCACGCATCTTGATTTCGGTTAGCCTAGGATTTGTAGAGGTACAAGGGTTATGTAGGTGTTTTTCTCTGATGATATGCAAATACCAGTACAATTAAACCGGTTCGATTGTACAGGTGGAGGAGTTGTCTTTGTTGAGGAGAACGTGCACATCGGAATCGGCGTGCAAGGATTATCGGTGGGTTATTACCTGTGTTATGGTTGCCGACGTAATAAGATACCCGGTACTGATACGTAATAATATATTAAACCTTTCTATGGTTTTATCCGTTTTACGTCATTTTTAGTTTGGTATCGTTTCTTTTTTGACTCAGTATATATTAATAGATTATTTTAGTTTATACAAATTTATTTTTAGCTCGATTGTGAAACAGCTTATATTAATCATTCTCGAGACCCCATTCCTGAATACATTCCATATGCATCAACAGTGCGAGGACTCTATCACATTATGACTTGTACAGAAGTCCAGGAATAGAAACCATCTGCGTTTATGAAACGATCAATGGTATTTAATAAATAAACGGGTTTAATAAACGGAGAATGGCGCATAATGTCAACTTTTAATGTTCACGATAATCCAAAATTCACTCGACCGGCCGGACGACCGTCTACACAAAGCTACTCGACCGAAGTATGTCATAAAAGAATGAGTGAGGGTCCATGAAAGATTTTGATCGATTCCGTAACTCCAGTTTAAATGGGATCGCAAAAACGTACAGCCATCCATCCATGAGGTATTCCATATGCTGTTGGTATTTAGTTGGTTTTCAGGAATGTTATTAAAGATACTTGTATTGATGACATCTTGAGGACTTGGAACTAGATTATACATCAACAGTGCGGGGACTCTATCACATTATGACTTGTACAGAAGTCCAGGAAACCATCCAACAGTACTCCATTACATGAAAATAAGATTCTATCATAACACATATACATTGGAACTCGTAGTGTGAGAAGCATTATGCCACATAGTACAACCTTGTTTCCCAAAATTTCTCATATTGCATGTAGCTTCCAAATATTCCATTACATTCTTACACACTGAAATATGCTTAGAACTGATAAATGTATGATACATTGTGCATACCATGACTGAGCACAGTAACCGAGCTGGGACCACAGGGATTCGGCACGTTTGGGGGTGCTAGTATATATATTTAAGTACAGGGATTCTACTCTGTGGGATGTCAGATTTCGCATCGATCAGTAAAATGGCCCTATCTGAGACAATTTTGTACAAAGCTGTCCAAATGACCGCCTAATACCGAGTCTTCTATTGTTTCTCAAATATAAAACACACCTTGAAAATGCAGAATGTATACTTTGCAAACAATTGCCACAAACATTGGCCATAGCAGGTCACATTTCCGTACTAGGACACGGGTTCTGTCAGCAACACAAAAAAATCTTCGACGGGAGAGTTTTAACTGTGAATAACATTATCAATAAAATGTGTTTCCAATAACGTGTAGGTTTATTCGGCAAAAATGTACGTCAAAAAGAGATTTCGTAGCATTTTCAATTTGTTTTGAAAAATTCTAAAGCGGCGCAATTCGCGTTGAAACGAGCGTTGAAACGAGCGTTCTGATTGGATTATTAGAATGTAACAAGATGTTTTTTTATATATGAAGAATAATCATAATCCTTTCTCCGCCATATCGGCAAAATTAACCCTTTCAACACCACATACCTCTAAATAGGCTTACAAAAAGTGTAGATCCAGATGAGTCGGCTCGTGATGAGCCGTCTCATCAGGATCTGCACTTTTTGCCAGTAATATTACTATTTTAAGACAAAATTACCCATTTTGATAAATGAACTGGTCCAAATGTAATTTTCTGATTCATTTATTGGTCTAAATATATCATGGACCAGACCATGTGAGTTACTTGGTGTTGAATGGGTTAAATGTAATCATTTCGTGGTTTTAATGTTGAATATATATAAGGTGTTTAGATGTTGACACGGTTTATGAGCTTATAGTTACTAAGCTGATCAT
>CM026391.1:89706257-89760050 GCA_014843695.1 Archivesica marissinica
TTGTACAGTATATGTCGCCGGTCCCTTGTCTGCCCTGACTTACACCTCCTAGCGGGTATATGTATCTCGAGGGGGTGGGTTTGTACAGTATATGTCGCCGGTCCCTTGTCTGCCCTGACTTACACCTCCTAGCGGGTATATGTATCTCGAGGGGGTGGGTTTGTACAGTATATGTCGCCGGTCCCTTGTCTGCCCTGACTTACACCTCCTAGCGGGTATATGTATCTCGAGGGGGTGGGTTTGTACAGTATATGTCGCCGGTCCCTTGTCTGCCCTGACTTACACCTCCTAGCGGGTATATGTATCTCGAGGGGGTGGGTTTGTACAGTATATGTCGCCGGTCCCTTGTCTGCCCTGACTTACACCTCCTAGCGGGTATATGTATCTCGAGGGGGTGGGTTTGTACAGTATATGTCGCCGGTCCCTTGTCTGCCCTGACTTACACCTCCTAGCGGGTATATGTATCTCGAGGGGGTGGGTTTGTACAGTATATGTCGCCGGTCCCTTGTCTGCCCTGACTTACACCTCCTAGCGGGTATATGTATCTCGAGGGGGTGGGTTTGTACAGTATATGTCGCCGGTCCCTTGTCTGCCCTGACTTACACCTCCTAGCGGGTATATGTATCTCGAGGGGGTGGGTTTGTACAGTATATGTCGCCGGTCCCTTGTCTGCCCTGACTTACACCTCCTAGCGGGTATATGTATCTCGAGGGGGTGGGTTTGTACAGTATATGTCGCCGGTCCCTTGTCTGCCCTGACTTACACCTCCTAGCGGGTATATGTATCTCGAGGGGGTGGGTTTGTACAGTATATGTCGCCGGTCCCTTGTCTGCCCTGACTTACACCTCCTAGCGGGTATATGTATCTCGAGGGGGTGGGTTTGTACAGTATATGTCGCCGGTCCCTTGTCTGCCCTGACTTACACCTCCTAGCGGGTATATGTATCTCGAGGGGGTGGGTTTGTACAGTATATGTCGCCGGTCCCTTGTCTGCCCTGACTTACACCTCCTAGCGGGTATATGTATCTCGAGGGGGTGGGTTTGTACAGTATATGTCGCCGGTCCCTTGTCTGCCCTGACTTACACCTCCTAGCGGGTATATGTATCTCGAGGGGGTGGGTTTGTACAGTATATGTCGCCGGTCCCTTGTCTGCCCTGACTTACACCTCCTAGCGGGTATATGTATCTCGAGGGGGGGGTTTGTACAGTATATGTCGCCGGTCCCTTGTCTGCCCTGACTTACACCTCCTAGCGGGTATATGTATCTCGAGGGGGTGGGTTTGTACAGTATATGTCGCCGGTCCCTTGTCTGCCCTGACTTACACCTCCTAGCGGGTATATGTATCTCGAGGGGGTGGGTTTGTACAGTATATGTCGCCGGTCCCTTGTCTGCCCTGACTTACACCTCCTAGCGGGTATATGTATCTCGAGGGGGTGGGTTTGTACAGTATATGTCGCCGGTCCCTTGTCTGCCCTGACTTACACCTCCTAGCGGGTATATGTATCTCGAGGGGGTGGGTTTGTACAGTATATGTCGCCGGTCCCTTGTCTGCCCTGACTTACACCTCCTAGCGGGTATATGTATCTCGAGGGGTGGGTTTGTACAGATATGTCGCCGGTCCCTTGTCTGCCTGACTTACACCTCCTAGCGGGTATATGATCTCGAGGGGGTGGGTTTGTACAGTATATGTCGCCGGTCCCTTGTCTGCCCTGACTTACACCTCCTAGCGGGTATATGTATCTCGAGGGGGTGGGTTTGTACAGTATATGTCGCCGGTCCCTTGTCTGCCCTGACTTACACCTCCTAGCGGGTATATGTATCTCGAGGGGGTGGGTTTGTACAGTATATGTCGCCGGTCCCTTGTCTGCCCTGACTTACACCTCCTAGCGGGTATATTATCTCGAGGGGGTGGGTTTGTACAGTATATGTCGCCGGTCCCTTGTCTGCCTGACTTACACCTCCTAGCGGTATATGTATCTCGAAGGGGGTGGGTTGTACAGTATATGTCGCCGGTCCTTGTCTGCCCTGACTTACACCTCCTAGCGGGTATATGTATCTCGAGGGGGTGGGTTTGTACAGTATATGTCGCCGGTCCCTTGTCTGCCCTGACTTACACCTCCTAGCGGGTATATGTATCTCGAGGGGGTGGGTTTGTACAGTATATGTCGCCGGTCCCTTGTCTGCCCTGACTTACACCTCCTAGCAAACCAACAAACCCCCCCCCACACACCCCAGGGTATATGTATCTCGAGGGGGTGGGTTTTACAGTATATGTCGCCGGTCCCTTGTCTGCCCTGACTTACACCTCCTAGCGGGTATATGTATCTCGAGGGGGTGGGTTGTACAGTATATGTCGCCGGTCCCTTGTCTGCCTGACTTACACCTCCTAGCGGGTATATGTATCTCGAGGGGGGGTTGTACAGTATATGTCGCCGGTCCCTTGTCTGCCCTGACTTACACCTCCTAGCGGGTATATGTATCTCGAGGGGGTGGGTTTGTACAGTATATGTCGCCGGTCCCTTGTCTGCCCTGACTTACACCTCCTAGCGGGTATATGTATCTCGAGGGGGTGGGTTTGTACAGTATATGTCGCCGGTCCCTTGTCTGCCCTGACTTACACCTCCTAGCGGGTATATGTATCTCGAGGGGGTGGGTTGTACAGTATATGTCGCCGGTCCCTTGTCTGCCCTGACTTACACCTCCTAGCGGGTATATGTATCTCGAGGGGGTGGGTTTGTACAGTATATGTCGCCGGTCCCTTGTCTGCCCTGACTTACACCTCCTAGCGGGTATATGTATCTCGAGGGGGTGGGTTTGTACAGTATATGTCGCCGGTCCCTTGTCTGCCCTGACTTACACCTCCTAGCGGGTATATGTATCTCGAGGGGGTGGGTTTGTACAGTATATGTCGCCGGTCCCTTGTCTGCCCTGACTTACACCTCCTAGCGGGTATATGTATCTCGAGGGGTGGGTTTGTACAGTATATGTCGCCGGTCCCTTGTCTGCCCTGACTTACACCTCCTAGCGGGTATATGTATCTCGAGGGGGTGGGTTTGTACAGTATATGTCGCCGGTCCCTTGTCTGCCCTGACTTACACCTCCTAGCGGGTATATGTATCTCGAGGGGGTGGGTTTGTACAGTATATGTCGCCGGTCCCTTGTCTGCCCTGACTTACACCTCCTAGCGGGTATATGTATCTCGAGGGGTGGGTTTGTACAGTATATGTCGCCGGTCCCTTGTCTGCCCTGACTTACACCTCCTAGCGGGTATATGTATCTCGAGGGGGTGGGTTTGTACAGTATATGTCGCCGGTCCCTTGTCTGCCCTGACTTACACCTCCTAGCGGGTATATGTATCTCGAGGGGGTGGGTTTGTACAGTATATGTCGCCGGTCCCTTGTCTGCCCTGACTTACACCTCCTAGCGGGTATATGGATCTCGAGGGGGTGGGTTTGTACAGTATATGTCGCCGGTCCCTTGTCTGCCCTGACTTACACCTCCTAGCGGGTATATGGATCTCGAGGGGGTGGGTTTGTACAGTATATGTCGCCGGTCCCTTGTCTGCCCTGACTTACACCTCCTAGCGGGTATATGTATCTCGAGGGGGTGGGTTTGTACAGTATATGTCGCCGGTCCCTTGTCTGCCCTGACTTACACCTCCTAGCGGGTATATGTATCTCGAGGGGTGGGTTGTACAGTATATGTCGCCGGTCCCTTGTCTGCCCTGACTTACACCTCCTAGCGGGTATATGGATCTCGAGGGTGGGTTTGTACAGTATATGTCGCGGTCCCTTGTCTGCCCTGACTTACACCTCCTAGCGGGTATATGGATCTCGAGGGGTGGGTTTGTACAGTATATGTCGCCGGTCCCTTGTCTGCCCTGACTTACACCTCCTAGCGGGTATATGAATCTCGAGGGGTGGGTTTGTACAGTATATGTCGCCGGTCCCTTGTCTGCCCTGACTTACACCTCCTAGCGGGTATATGGATCTCGAGGGGTGGGTTTGTACAGTATATGTCGCCGGTCCCTTGTCTGCCCTGACTTACACCTCCTAGCGGGTAATGGATCTCGAGGGTGGGTTTGTACTATATGTCGCCGGTCCCTTGTCTGCCCTGACTTACACCTCCTAGCGGGTATAGTATCTCGAGGGGTGGGTGTACAGTATATGTCGCCGGTCCCTTGTCTGCCCTGACTTACACCTCCTAGCGGGTTATGGATCTCGAGGGGTGGGTTGTACAGTATATGTCGCCGGTCCCTTGTCTGCCCTGACTTACACCTCCTAGCGGGTATATGTATCTCGAGGGGTGGGTTTGTACAGTATATGTCGCCGGTCCCTTGTCTGCCCTGACTTACACCTCCTAGCGGGATATGGATCTCGAGGGGTTGGTTTGTACAGTATATGTCGCCGGTCCCTTGTCTGCCCTGACTTACACTCCTAGCGGGTATATGTATCTCGAGGGGGTGGGTTTGTACAGTATATGTCGCCGGTCCCTTGTCTGCCCTGACTTACACCTCCTAGCGGGTATATGGATCTCGAGGGGGTGGGTTTGTACAGTATATGTCGCCGGTCCCTTGTCTGCCCTGACTTACACCTCCTAGCGGGTATATGTATCTCGAGGGGGTGGGTTTGTACAGTATATGTCGCCGGTCCCTTGTCTGCCCTGACTTACACCTCCTAGCGGGTATATGTATCTCGAGGGGTGGGTTTGTACAGTATATGTCGCCGGTCCCTTGTCTGCCCTGACTTACACCTCCTAGCGGGTATATGTATCTCGAGGGGGTGGGTTTGTACAGTATATGTCGCCGGTCCCTTGTCTGCCCTGACTTACACCTCCTAGCGGGTATATGTATCTCGAGGGGGTGGGTTTGTACAGTATATGTCGCCGGTCCCTTGTCTGCCCTGACTTACACCTCCTAGCGGGTATATGGATCTCGAGGGGGTGGGTTTGTACAGTATATGTCGCCGGTCCCTTGTCTGCCCTGACTTACACCTCCTAGCGGGTATATGTATCTCGAGGGGGTGGGTTTGTACAGTATATGTCGCCGGTCCCTTGTCTGCCCTGACTTACACCTCCTAGCGGGTATATGTATCTCGAGGGGGTGGGTTTGTACAGTATATGTCGCCGGTCCCTTGTCTGCCCTGACTTACACCTCCTAGCGGGTATATGGATCTCGAGGGGGTGGGTTTGAGACTCGACGCAATAATTTATACGGGATGATGACTTTTTATTTACTTCCTTTCCAAAGTAAATTAACAAATCATATAATGCACAAATCACATTCTTATTAGTTTGACAGATGTCAACATATGTAAACAATACATTCATGTGTGTTAGAGCGTAGCATCTATTGAAAATACACGAGCAAGTTTACATTTCAAAATGCATACAATTACAGGTGACTATCAATTCGATATCAACCTAATGAATAGACTGAAGTTTATAAATCACAAAAACTATTTTTACCTGGCTATATATCCAATATAGTCATAACAATGTATTGTAAATATACGCCCAAAATGGCGATTTATCATCCATTCCAAAGCTGACCTGAAAGTGACCAACAATAGTGATTGGTTAGAATATGTCACATGCAAATTGTTAGTATGACCATTTATAAATACATTTTACATATACACAAGTTGCAAAGGATATATTTTAAGTATGGAACGCCAGAACGGACATAATATACAGGGGGGGGGGAAACAATAAAACAACTGAATATATTCCCTGTAACGTTTATTGATGGTTTATTAACGATTGCTATGATTGCGATCCAATTCCAGGCTATGACATATACATACACAACATATACTTACAGTATACATACACAACATATACTTACAGTATACATACACAACATATATTTACAGTATACATACACAACATATATTTACAGTATACATACACAACATATATTTACAGTATACATACACAATATATATTTACAGTATACATACACAACATATACATACACAACATATATTTACAGTATACATACACAATATATATTTACAGTATACATACACAATATATAACATATATTACAGTATACATACACAAATATATTTACAGTATACATACACAATATATATTTACAGTATACATACACAACATATATTTACAGTATACATACACAATATATATTTACAGTATACAAAATATATATTTACAGTATACATACACAATATATTTACAGTATACATACACAATATATATTTACAGTATACATACACAATATATATTTACAGTATACATACACAATATATATTTACAGTATACATACACAACATATATTTACAGTATACATACACAATATATATTTACAGTATACATACACAATATATATTTACAGTATACATACACAATATATATTTACAGTATACATACACAATATATATTTACAGTATACATACACAACATATATTTACAGTATACATACACAACATATATTTACAGTATACATACACAACATATATTTACAGTATACATACACAACATATATTTACAGTATACATACACAACATATATTTACAGTATACATACACAACATATATTTACAGTATACATCACATATACATACACAATATATATTTACAGTATACATACACAACATATATTTACAGTATACATACACATATACATACACAATATATATTTACAGTATACATACACAATATATATTTACAGTATACATACACAACAATATATATTTACAGTATACATACACAAACAATATATATTTACAGTATACATACACAATATATATTTACAGTATACATACACAATATATATTTACAGTATACAACACACAATATATATTTACAGTATACATACACAATATATATTTACAGTATACTATACATACACAATATATATTTACAGTATACATACACAACATATATTTACAGTATACATACACAATATACATACACAATATATATTTACAGTATACATACACAACATATATTTACAGTATACATACACAATATATATTTACAGTATACATACACAACATATATTTACAGTATACATACACAATATATATTTACAGTATACATACACAATATATATTTACAGTATACATACACAATATATATTTACAGTATACATACACAACATATATTTACAGTATACATACACAACATATATTTACAGTATACATACACAACATATATTTACAGTATACATACACAATATATATTTACAGTATACATACACAACATATATTTACAGTATACATACACAATATATACATACACAATATATATTTACAGTATACATACACAACATATATTTACAGTATACATACACAATATATATTTACAGTATACATACACAATATATATTTACAGTATACATACACAATATATATTTACAGTATACATACACAATATATATTTACAGTATACATACACAATATATATTTACAGTATACATACACAATATATATTTACAGTATACATACACAATATATATTTACAGTATACATACACAACATATATTTACAGTATACATACACAACATATATTTACAGTATACATACACAATATATATTTACAGTATACATACACAATATATATTTACAGTATACATACACAATATATATTTACAGTATACATACACATATACATACACAATATATATTTACAGTATACATACACAACATATATTTACAGTATACATACACAATATATATTTACAGTATACATACACAATATATATTTACAGTATACATACACAATATATATTTACAGTATACATACACAATATATATTTACAGTATACATACACAACATATATTTACAGTATACATACACAACATATATTTACAGTATACATACACAACATATATTTACAGTATACATACACAATTCAACATATTTTAGATTAGTCATATATTATACACAGGAAACACATATTATTACAACCAAACATTTTCTCAAGAAATTTACAGATATTTTTGTTTTTAATGCAGCGGCACATGCACAACCACGCGTTGCTGCGCATGTCTATAAACAGACACATCGAGACAAGGTTTATATCATAGTAAGACAAGTATATTTACATGTATACTTTTACTTCCCTATATCTACAAATCTATTTGGTAAACCAATATATATATAATGAAACCAAATAGCAACTGTATTGAAAATCTGGGGAGGGCACTCGCTAATGTCACACTCGCCGAGATGAAATATCTATATAATATTAGTCTTGACTTTTGTCGTGCACTTGTCTGCACAATCCACAATCAGTGTGTGTTCTTCTTTGGAAACTGGAAAGGAATTAAAATATCTGCTCAAAAATACAGCTGATCAACTATTGTTCTTGTCATTGAGTTTCGACTATTTAGCTGCATATATTGGAATATATTTTTAATTATATATAATACATACTACCACCAAACAGAACTTATGTACTTGTCTTAGAGGTAACAAATATATCCATTGAAATTAACATTGTGGTTATGACGAGGTTCGAACCCACAACCTCTCGAGATTTAAATTGCTTGCCTATGGAAAAACATATCCTTTTAGAAAACAAATATTGGTAAATTAGTGCAATGCGTGAAGGATTATTTTCTTCACTCATGATAGTAATATCCATAATTCTAAAATGTGTAACGAAAAATTAACGGTCAATATAAAAGTGCACACATTTTTATGGTTTCAGTTCTCTATTTTATGGTTTTAATTCTTAAAGTTGTTGTGTGGACATCTGTATTGAGGTATAAACATAGATGCTTAGAGAGATTAGTAATAAGCTTATTTCCATTGTCTAGAAAAAAACGTTTGGAGAAAGAAATTACTAAAAGAATAATTTAATAAATTCGACACTGATAAAGTTATTTAGATAACGATCAGTTGGATTAATTCAATCTAACAGATGGCACGACATTATGGCAGCGACTACGAACATTTCAATTGATATTTTGCACGATTTCTGTGGCGGAGTTCCATTGTGGGTAAGTACCCGTTTTCCTAAGTATCAGAAATAGATTACGGTAGGACAAGAACAACACAAAGGGAGAACACAGAGATGTGTGTAGTTTTAGTTTCTAAAATATTGCTTACACCAATAGTTTAATCGCTTTCGATACCTCATTCTTAATGGAATCCATCGCCATTAGGCAGAGATAAGTGGCAATGTGGATTTAAATAGCTTGTCTAAGGAAATTACCATTGTTGTTCTGGTGGAGTTCGAATCCACAACCTCTCGAGATTTAAATTGCTTGCCTAAGGAAATTACCGCTGTGGTTATGACGAGGTTCGAACCCACAACCCCTGGATATTTAACTTGCTTGCCTAAGGAAATTACCATTGTGGTTATGACGAGGTTCGAACCCACAACCCCTGGATATTTAACTTGCTTGCCTAAGGAAATTACCATTGTGGCTATGACTAGGTTCGAACCCACAACCTGGTTCTAGCGGGGTTCGACTCGCAACATCTCGGCTACGAGGCGACACCGTATCCTGTGCATCACGGATGCTCCTCGGTGCATGTAGAAAGAGAGCACTCCTTAAAGACGTGCATTCCTGGAATATTCCTGGAATATCTGTGCATTTGGTTTATATGGCAGCGAGAACTCACTCTGTTCTTTGTGACAGAACTAATTATATTATTAGTTTATACAAATTTAGTTTAACTCGATTGCGAAACAGGCTCTTTCAACTTATATTAATCTCCATCGAGACCTCATTCCTGATGGAATCCATCGCCACGAGGGAGAGAGAAGAGGCAACGTGGAATTTAAATGCCTTACTTATGGGCACAATCGTAACGGCACCAGCGGGGCTCGAACTCCATACCTTTCACACCTGAAGCGAACGCGCACCCACTGCGCTATTACGACTTCCACTCAAATGTACATTATTAACAACCCGCGTAGCAATACCACAACTTTTGCACACGTGGCATGTATGTAGATCGTATTTTGCCAAAGCCATGGCATAAACTGTAAGTTTTCACCTTTCCTTCCAATAGTGTGTGTGTTTTACGTTTATTTATCGTCGCTACCAGTTGCCCATATGAGCGACTCCCCCTGAAGAGATTAGTCATTTTAGATTTATGTAGGATAATGCAATGGTACAGACAGTTAGCATTCCAGAGTCTCCTCTGGTTCTTTTACGTGCACGGTGTAAAGCACCGATACGAGACCTCGGTTTAACGTTCCATCTGAAAAACTGTTAATTTTATTAGGGTCAGACGGGGGATCGAACATGCGCATCACAAGTACGCATGCATACACCCAGGACCACTCTGGGCTAATGACAATGCCCGTCATGTCTCACTAACCGCTCTCAATGCTAGCAACTTTATAATGTTACATCCTCATGGAAAGGAATTTACAAAAGCTCTCAGCTTGTTTTCCAATCCATTTCAAATATCCTGTGTATTGTATACTGTATATATATTGAATGAACTGAATACAATATGTTTAAACTAACCACTCTTCTAGCACTCTTGAGATGTATCTACACTTAATAATTATGTGTTAGCTAGTTGGTTTTATATATTGCATAGGATACTGCGACAATCGACATCGCCAAACCAGTATTTTCAGCATGTTTTCTAGACACGGTACTCGTGTGGGGTCCGTGCGCCTATATATGGATCATGTCCCCTGGATTCCTAGCGTATATATACACAGGAAAACGATTAACACCTTTGCCGATTTCAAAACTAAGCGCATTAAAAGTTGTGAGTATTTCATAGAACAGAACAGAACAGAACAGAACAGATTTTTATTTTCAAGACTTGTACATAGTACATCGTCGAAAGGTATACAATATATTATGCATAGTTATTGTCATGTGATGTAAGGATGGTGTATAACAATAGTTAATAGTACAATCATATTAATATAATTTCTATCATTCTAATAAGAAAGTTAATCAGTATATTACTGATTACAATTTACGGTAAAGAGGGTGAACATATAGTATACTAAATAAGAGTTTGGTTATTCAACAATGTGTTTCTTATGGATATTGCTTCTTTAACATATTTGGACAAGTTACATATACATTTTTTATCAGTTGACTTTATCAATTCTAAATACTTATACATCGATGGTTTAGAATGGTAATATTTATGTAAGTACTTTTTACGTATATTGCTAAAGCATGAACATATACATATAAAATGATATTCGTCTTCTATGTCTAATGTATTACAGCAGTTACAGTGTCTTTGATCTCTCGGTATTCTATTTATTGCGTATCGGCCAGTTTGGATTCTTAAAGGATGAACAGATAATCTCAACCTACTAATAAACAACCTAAGGTTTCGTGGCACAACGTCGAGGTATCTCTCATAACAGAGAGTATTTTTAAACAATCTATAATTATCAAGGACTGGACTTCTATCTAAAGTCCCAAACCATTCCTGGGTGAACGCATCAATGACTCGATGTTTGAATATATAACAAAATGCCTTCATATCAATATCACTATTATTACAAAACACATTGGGAAATCCATAGTTGTTCAGCAGAGACTTTACATTATACACCCAGTTTTTACAACCTCTATTACAGTCATATAATCCTTGTTGGTACAATATTCTGATTAAAATATTGTTCGAATCTTTAATTTTACACCAATATTTTATTATTTTAACATAGCGCGAAATATACAAAGGATAACGACCGAGTTCGCCATATACTCCGGCTGTACATGTATTTAATCTAACATTCAATATACATTTACAGAACTTCAAATGAATTCTTTCGATTTCCTTGGATTTGGTATAGCCCCATATCTCTGCTGCGTAATTCAGTATAGATCCAACAAATGCATCAAATAACTGGCATAATATTTTCGGTTTTAAATCAAACTTGTTGCAATTAAATAATAGTGTGTTAAGAGCTTTTAAAGCTTTACCATGCAAATGTTCTTGATTCAAAGCAAAATTGCCAGTATAATTGAATACAGTTCCCAAATAATTAAAGTCATTGACAACTTCGATGTTATGGCCATTGTAGCTCCAAACTTCATTTGGCAACAAGCCGCCTCTTTTGCGAAAAACGACAATTTTAGTTTTGGAGTTGTTAACCTTTAGCCCACATGTATCACAATAAGTTTTCAGGAGATTTAAATGATGTTGCAATTCCTCAGGTGTTTTAGCTAATATGGCCATATCATCAGCAAATAATAGTAATATTAGGACTATATCATCAATATGTATTCCTGACGTGACATCATTTTGTAAATAAAGTTCCAAATCTTCAACAAAGAGAGAAAATAGCACAGGAGAAATTACCTCCCCTTGTCTTAATCCTATAGCATATTGGAAATAATCAGAATACGTACTACATGCTTTGACACATGATTTCACCTTTTGGTACATATCTCTAATAATACGAAGTAATTTACCTTGCATACCAATTTTATATAGCTTAAGCCATAAGGCATTTCTATATATGCTGTCAAAACATTTCATCATATCAACAAACACAACGTACAGCCTTTTGTTTTCATTAAGATATTTTTGTATTAATGACATTAAAACAAATACAGCATCAACAGTAGAACGTCCTTTACGAAAGCGAACTGTGCGTCCGAAATAATATCGTTTTGTTCACAAAATGATTCTATCCGCTTATTAAGTATGGTAGTAAACAATTTAGATAAGCAGCTAACGAGAGTAATTCCACGATAATTATTTACGTCACTAATTTCACCTTTTTTGTGTACAGGTATAATAACACCCTCTGTCCACTTATCCGGAAAATAACCCGAATTTAATATAGAATTAAAAATGTCGCATACATGGGCAGATATAATATCGATACATTCAATAAAATATTCATTCATTAAACAGTCAGTACCTAGAGCTTTACCAGCCTTCAATAATTTAACAGCAGACAAAACTTCCCCAACGATGATCGGCTGGTCTAATTCTTCGAATGAACAATTATTATCATTAAAATTGTTTTCGGTACAAAACTCCTCAGCATCTACATTAAAACAATTGCCTATATCGTTGCTCAGATTTGCAAAATATTTTTTAAAATCATCTACAGATATGTTGGAACTAGCTTTTCGTTTGTTTTTCTTAAAATATTTCCAAAATTATTTCGGTTTTGAAGATTTTAGCCTTTCAATATCAGCTAACTTCTTAATTTCACTCAATTTCTTTTTCTTACGTACAATGGTTTTGTAGTCGTGCTTACATTTACAAAAGTGTATCCTACTTGTATCTGTTTTACAAATGTTATATAATCTTAATGCGTCTAAATATAACTTATTTGCATCAACACACTCTCTGTCAAACCACTCGGCATCCTTAACAACAGATATATCTGTAAAGCTTGGTCTATAACTGCTATTACATGTTTTTTTAAACAGAGGGTCAGCAACATTTCTTATAATATCGGTAAAATCATTTATAACATTATTAATACATGATTTATCAGATATATTAATATTTTCAACTAAATTATTTAAATCGGGCAATTTCGTGATTAATCGTGCACGGAACAGGTCTTTATGTATAGGGTTCCACTTAAATATAACGTCACTTACATTTTCACACGCAGGTGAAATATTATTACAAAATAGTGCAAATCGTAACGGTGTATGATCACTCCACTCATTGACAGAATCTATTGTAAAATTACTGATCTGTGAAAAATTACATTCTTTAGTGAGTAAATAATCAATGACAGATGTTCCATTTTTTGACACAAATGTATGACAATCAGTGTTTCCAATCCGACCGTTAACAATTCTCAGTGTAGAAGATTTACAAAGATCAAGCAATTTAATACCGTGACTATTACTAACATTGTCAACGGAGGCCCGGTGCAAGGGTACATCGGGGATATAATCTGTATCGTCCGTATAACTGTTGGTTCGGTCATGTGTAATATAATCACACTTATGTCCTATTCTACTATTACAATCGCCTGTGACATATACAGATCCCAAGTTACTAAATTATATAGTATCGTCTTCTAAAATCTCGAATAGATCGACATTAACAGTATTATAGGCGGGGAATATTCACACCAGATATAAGTACCACATATATAGACATCGTCATTTAAATGGAAAAAGTTTCGATCAAGTTTTATCCAGATAATAGTATCAGAATAATTTTTAACAATTTCAATACCATCTTTCAGTGTGTCCTTATAATATAAAATAACCCCACCGCTACAACGTCGAGCATTACGATGCTGGAATTTCCTATAAAAATTATGAGAAACATACCCGCTTAAGGAAATTTCGCTACAAGAATTTGTCCATGATTTATAAAGGAAGCATATATCATTGTTACATAGTAAATTTAAAAAGTCATCACTGTCTCTCTTACTACGGGTAAATCCATTAATGTTCCAGGATAGGATGTGAAGTTCACCCCCTGCGTGCTCCTAGTCTCGAACCGGTTTACCGTTCACGTACAGCGTGTCGTACGCGATCCACGCCCTGTCCCCTTTCTCTCTGTGGCTTTTTACCTTCGGTTGTAACTTCCTCCGCTTCTCGATTATCTCCCTTGGGAATTGTTCAAACACTGCAAATAGTGTACCCTCCAGTTCTTTCCACTTTCTGCGAACCATTTCTCTATCTTTAAATAATGTAAATTTTGCCACTACATTTCTGTTCTTGTCTCTATAAACCTGCCCCATCCTATGAACACGTTCTAATCCAATGATGTCCGCTAAATCCTTTGCAATGTTCATATTATCAATCATATGTGTCCTCAGTTTGGCCTCAATGTCCTCCGTTACCCCAGCCTTGGCCTCCTGTATGTTTGTGAATATCAAATTATTTCTCATTGATTGCGATTGCAAATACACAACGTTATCTTTTAACTCAACATTTTCTTTCTGTAGTGAAATAATTTTGCATAATATTTACTTTGTTATTATGCCCGCCGTGTGTGTGTTTTACGTTTATTTATCGTCGCTACTGGGTGCCAATATGGTCGACGCCTCCTGACGAGATTAGTCATTTTAGATTGTGGAGGATAATGCAATGATACAGACAGAGACCAATTACAGCGTCACCTCTGGTTCTTTTGCCTGCACGATGTAAAGCACCACCACGAGACCTCGGTTTAACGTCCCATCTGGAAGACTGTTAATTTGATTAGGGTCAGACGCGGAATCGGACCTGCGATCCAGCGATTACCAGTCCAGCGTGTTACAGCTCCGTCTGTGATATTCCCGCTATGTTTCTCTTCCTTTCAAGTGCAAGCACAGCTGCCCATGAAACGTTGCTGATTGGTTAATTAAACTAAAAAAATTGGTTAATTAGTGTTCGACGTCACACGCACGTGCTTCTATATCGTTTTCAATAATATGCATTAGTAAATGGCTGTTTTATTAATTAAAAGGAAATAACGTACCTACATGTTAATATACTGTTATACCATCTCTTGCTATTTACAAGCTTGCAATATTCATGTCATGTATGTTTGTCCCATAATGCATGGCAGCTGATCTCGATCCTTATGGTTTTTATTTTGTCCCATAATGCATTGGAAGATACGCCGACGATCCTTATGGTTTATATTTCGTCCCATAATGCATTGGAAGATACGCCGATCCTTATGGTTTTTATTTTGTCCCATAATGCATTGGAAGTTACGCCGATCCTTATGGTTTTTATTTTGTCCAATAATGCATTACAAGTTACGTCGATCCTTATGGTTTTTATTTTGTCCCATAATGCATTGGAAGTTACGCCGATCCTTATGTTTTTATTTTGTCTAATAATGCATTACAAGTTACGTCGATCCGTATGTTTTATATTTTGTCCCATAATGCATAGCCGCTGATGTCGATCCTTATGTTACCACGGGACTATAGATCCGTCTGTCAATTATGTGATGTCGATCCTTATGTTACCACGGGACTATAGATCCGTCTGTCAATGATGTGATGTCGATCCTTATGTTACCACGGGACTATAGATCCGTCTGTCAATGATGTGATGTCGATCCTTATGTTACCACGGGACTATAGATCCGTCTGTCAATGATGTGATGTCGATCCTTATGTTACCACGGGACTATAGATCCGTCTGTCAATGATGTGATGTCGATCCTTATGTTACCACGGGACTATAGATCCGTCTGTCAATGATGTGATGTCGATCCTTATGTATGTTCCATTTATGGGGACTTAGACATGTTTTCTTTGGCGACCTTCGACAAAAGGTTGTTAACCAATACAAAGCAATGTGCGTGAGGTACCTTTCTCAATGACACTACATATGTGACATGACAGAGTATCGAACTAGGGACTCTTCTATTCCAAATCGGATCATTATGATTTGTTTTCCCCCCATATTACATTGCAGGTGATGTCAATCCTTATTCTTTGTATTTTATGCTACCTTGCATTTCTTGTTAAACTTTATTTGCGAAGCAAGTTTTAACAACTTATATTAATCACTCTCGTTGGCGTGGATGAAAGCGTAAATGTGGTAATTCGTGTGGGAGGAAACGGACTACCCGGAGAAAACCCACCTGTCCGATCTGGCGACCACCGTATCATCTCACAGGCTTCCCGGTCCGAGGATCGAACATAATATATTACGTCGTTAACAAGTTACGTCGATGCTTATGGTTTTATTTGTTCCATAATGCATCGCAGTTGATGTCGATTCTTATGTTTTGTATTTTGTCCATAATTCATTGCATGTAACGTCAAACCGTATAATTATATTGTATCGCATGCTGCATTGCAGGTGACCTCGTTCTTCATAATATGTATGGTAGTTCTGCAGCTTATATTCCAAGAACATGACGGCTACGCGTGCAGTTCCGGCGCAGCAATATCTACCGCGTCGTATACGGCAACTGGTCTAAAATTCCTTACATTTGTAAGTAATGGTTCGGTCTTCTTTCCTTCCTTACAACTTGAGTTGCAACCCTGACATTTACAACTCACCGGCATTCGTCGGCATTCCCTAGCCAAACATGTAATCGTTTATCTTGATACATACTAACTAACACAACCAACACCAACAGGAAATAGTGTCGGAAAAGTCTATGTATGTTTTACGTTTATTTATCGTCGCTACCGGTTGCCCATATGAGCGACGACTCCTGAAGAGATTAGTAATTTTAGATTTTGGAGAATATTGCAATGATACAGACAGAGACCCATTCCAGAGTCTCCTCTGGTTCTTTTACTTGCACGGTGTACAACACCGACACGATACCTCGGTTTAACGTCCCATCTGAAAGACTGTTAATTTTATTAGGGTCAGACGGGGGATCGAACCTGCGATTTCTGGATTACCGCACGCACACACCAATAACCGACGCACAGTTTACTCATCTAGTTCTGAAATAGTCTCGAGGGAACTCCATATAGATAACGTTACCATATACTCCACAATGCTTCCTTGTCCGCTTCCATGGTCGAATGTTTAAGGTCGCTGACCATTGTATACCACTGTAACATATCATCATTGATGGTCACTTATTACGTGCCCCTCTCACAGACCGTGTCTCTATATGAAAAGGATGGCAGTTTCCTACGGAGGTTTGTGCAACAAGTACTGTTTAGCAGCTGGAGCCTGCTCAAAATGGTGCTGATGAAGGCGTACAACCAGAACAAACGGCAAAGGAGTAGGGGTGCGGCTCCAGGGATCGGAGTGCGGCTCCTAAAGAATAAAATGGGGAATATTGTAGTGCATTTCGGCGTGGGTAGAACATCGGCAAGGCTAGCTCAGTTGGTAGAGCTGTCCGACCAGTGTCCGGCCAGTGTTCGGGGTGTCGTGGGTTCGAGTTCCACGTCGGGTCACTAACTTTTCATCTCTTTCTTTGCTTAGTCACTTTAGTGTTATTAAAGATACATATAGGAATTATCAATTTTATGTAGAGCAGATTAAATTGAAATTATCAAATGGTGTTATACATATGATCGTGTTATTGGCACAGCGTGTTAGGTAGCTGTATAACATGTTACGCGTGGTGGTTAAAGTGGCATCCACGCCATCTATTAACACGATTAAGTATGTAATGTAAATGCAAATAGCTGTATAAAATGTTACGCGTGGTGGTTAAAGTGGCATCCACGCCATCTATTAACACGATTAAGTATGTAATGTAAATGCAAATAGCAAATAACATATGATTAAACTAACTAACCCATTTGTTTTCATTTGTCAATCTTTGTACTGGTGTATATGTGTGTATAATGCAATACAATATGATTAAACTAACTAACCCATTTGTTTTCATTTGTCAATCTTTGTACTGGTGTATATGTGTGTATAATGCAATACAATATGATTAAACTAACTAACCCATTTGCTTTCATTTGTCAATCTTTGTACTGGTGTATATGTGTGTATAATGCAATACAATATGATTAAACTAACTAACCCATTTGTTTTCATTTGTCAATCTTTGTACTGGTGTATATGTGTGTATAATGCAATACAATATGATTAAACTAACTAACCCATTTGTTTTCATTTGTCAATCTTTGTACTGGTGTATATGTGTGTATAATGCAATACAATATGATTAAACTAACTAACCCATTTGTTTTCATTTGTCAATCTTTGTACTGGTGTATATGTGTGTATAATGCAATACAATATGATTAAACTAACTAACCCATTTGCTTTCATTTGTCAATCTTTGTACTGGTGTATATGTGTGTATAATGCAATACAATATGATTAAACTAACTAACCCATTTGTTTTCATTTGTCAATCTTTGTACTGGTGTATATGTGTGTATAATGCAATACAATATGATTAAACTAACTAACCCATTTGTTTTCATTTGTCAATCTTTGTACTGGTGTATATGTGTATATAATGCAATACAATATTATTAAACTAATGTTTTACGTCATTAATTTCAGCTTTGGACAATACTGTTGCAACAAATACAACGCACTAGGGGAGTTAAAACGTCCGGCGTGCCGTTCGTGTTCTGGCTTGCTCTAATTGCATGTGAGCTATTTCAACTGTATACGCATGCGCAGAGAGAGGTACACGTATGTCATTATAGTGTTAATAGCAGTATTTCGAAAATCATTTTAAAATGTGCTAAATCGCAATCATGTTTTGTATATGAAGCCTCAAAAACGTTTCATAGGCAATATTTATTTAACCATATTTTATAGCAAATCAATAGTACATACATTTTTTTATGTCATACACATAAAGATACAATGCATAGCATGGACATACAAATGGCTTGGGCCACACGTTTTAACAACAATAGACAACGACCCGCACCAGAGCATTATCTTATCATCCCCGGTGTGGAACGTGGGCTCTTCACCAAGAGATGTACGCGGATGAAAGGAACAGTATATATTTATACTACTTATGATGACGTTCCTCGTGCCACATGTAACTGTTCTAACTGGTTATGATATTTGCAGTGTATATTTGCAGTGTATATTTGCAGTGTATATTTGCAGTGTATATTTGCAGTGTATATGTGCAGTGTATATTTGCAGTGTATATTTGCAGTGTATTTTTGCAGTGTATATGTGCAGTGTATATTTGCAGTGTATATTTGCAGTGTATATTTGCAGTGTATATTTGCAGTGTATATTTGCTGTGTATATTTGCAGTGTATATGTGCAGTGTATATTTGCAGTGTATTTTTGCAGTGTATATTTGCAGTGTATATTTGCAGTGTATTTTTGCAGTGTATATTTGCAGTGTATATTTGCAGTGTATATTTGCAGTGTATATTTGCAGTGTATATTTGCAGTGTATATTTGCAGTGTATATTTGCAGTGTATATTTGCAGTGTATATTTGCAGTGTATATTTGCAGTGTATATTTGCAGTGTATATTTGCAGTGTATATTTGCAGTGTATATTTGCAGTGTATTTTTGCAGTGTATATTTGCAGTGTATATTTGCAGTGTATTTTTGCAGTGTATATTTGCAGTGTATATTTGCAGTGTATATTTGCAGTGTATTTTTGCAGTGTATATTTGCAGTGTATATTTGCAGTGTATATTTGCAGTGTATATTTGCAGTGTATATTTGCAGTGTATATTTGCAGTGTATATTTGCAGTGTATATTTGCAGTGTATATTTGCAGTGTATATTTGCAGTGTATTTTTGCAGTGTATATTTGCAGTGTATATTTGCAGTGTATATTTGCAGTGTATATTTGCAGTGTATTTTTGCAGTGTATATTTGCAGTGTATATTTGCAGCGTATATTTGCAGCGTATATTTGCAGCATATTTTTGCAGTGTATATTTGCAGCGTATATTTGCAGCGTATAGTGTATATTTGCAGTGTATATTTGCAGTGTATATTTGCAGTGTATTTTTGCAGTGTATATTTGCAGTGTATATTTGCAGCGTATATTTGCAGCGTATATTTGCAGCATATTTTTGCAGTGTATATTTGCAGCGTATATTTGCAGCGTATATTTGCAGCGTATTTTTGCAGCGTATATTTGCAGTGTATATTTGCAGTGTATATTTGCAGCGTATATTTGCAGTGTATATTTGCAGCGTATATTTGCAGCGTATATTTGCAGCGTATATTTGCAGCGTATATTTGCAGCGTATATTTGCAGCGTATATTTGCAGCGTATATTTGCAGCGTATATTTGCAGCGTATATTTGCAGCGTATATTTGCAGCGTATATTTGCAGCATATATTTGCAGCGTATATTTGCAGCGTATATTTGCAGCGTATATTTGCAGCGTATATTTGCAGCGTATATTTGCAGTGTATATTGTTTGACTCTTGGTGAAAATGGGTAGTGGGTCAACTTTGAATCGGGACGATGAGCGGTCAAGTGTCATCGTACATTTTCTCAACAGTGCAATAACCGTGTAGTTTATTCCAAGTTAATTTAGCTCGATTGCGAAACAAGTTCTTTCAACTTATATTAATCACTCTCGAGACCTCATTCCTGAAGGAATCCATCGCCACGAGAAAGAAAGTGAGAGAAGAGGTAATGTGGCATTTAAATGCCTTGTCTAATGGCACGATGGTAACGGCCCCAGCGGGGCTCGAACTCAGGACTTTTCGCATCCACTGCGCTATTACGTTCACTTTGCGTGACAAACATTGTTTTTTCTGGGGAGGGTGTTACGTGGCAGGAATCTCGTAGGTATGGATTGGCCCAACAACTGGACCGGTTACATTCCATGATACAATACCTGGACAAAACCCCATTCTTTTCGAAACATTATATCACCATCTTGCATAATATATTTGTCATGATATTTGTATTCTAGTTTGTACTATATGTTTGTACAGTCAAACCTGTGTTAGTGGTCACCTCCATTAAGTAGTCAACCTGTATTAAGCCGCCAGTTTTCAGATTCCCAATCTTTTGTTTTGTTATAAATTTGACCTCTATTAAGTTGCCACATGTGCTAAGCATTCACTTTCTCCGCCAGTTTTCAGATGTTTTGTTATAAATTTGACCTCTATTAAGCAGCCACATGAGCTAAGCAGTCACTTTCTCTGCCTCCCTTGGCTGGCTGTTTGAGGCAGGTTTGATTGTAAATATCCCAAGAGAGAGAAGACACTAGAGGTTTAGTTAAGTTTTGGATTAATGCTATGTTCTGTTGTAAGTGAATATAAGTATACAGTGTTTATTATACATCCACATGTGCTAAGCAGCCACGTACTGTGATTTCATTGGCTGGCTGCTTAAGACAGGTTTGACTGGATGTGAACTAACTATTCGTGTACTAGCCTATTATTATTTGTAATTGCAGGGAACCTGCGGGGAAGACGTTGTATTCTACGTTTATTTCGCTCTGTTGTGCTTACAGCTTATATTGCACTCCTTCGCAGAGCAATATTCCGTGCAAGGGTACAACGAATTGGATGACGATGTAAGCATATATGTCAACGTCATACTCATGTTCTAAACGTGGCATACGTAGCCTAGGGTGAAGGTCGTTTACTTTAAACTTTATTTAATTTACAACGATTGCGAAGAAAGTTTTAGTTAGCAACTTATATTAATCACTCTCATTGGCGCGGACGAAAGCGTATATGTGGTCATTCGTGTGGTAGGAAACCGGAATACCCGGAGAAAACCCACCTGTCGAACACGGGTTGCATTGGCAAGAAGCGAGCGCGCTAACCAGACAGTCGATGACTTCATATCACGTACCCTTCACCGCTCTGGGTAACACTTTCTTTCGAGTGAGGAATTTCGGTTGTTCAACCTGCGTGCCAGTCCATGCAGGTTAGGTACCCTGGATTCGTCCTCCATATATAATAGCTGTAGAGTCTCAAATTCAGTATTACACGTCAAGTTGTTCAGAATAAAGAAATCCATCATTTGTACGTGAACATTGTTGAAAAATACACAGTCAAGATAGATAAATGTGTGGCTACAGGTTGCTCATATAAGCAACGCCTCCTGAAGAGAATAGTCATTCTATTCTTTCTATAGTTCAATGATACAGACATAGACCCATTCAAGCGTTTCCGCTTGTTCGATTGCGTACACGGTGTAAAGATTCGACACAAGACCTCGATTTAAAGTTTCACCTGAGACTGGGAATATTGCTAGGGTCAGACGGGGGTCGAACCTGCGATCCCTGGATTGTCAGTCTTAAGTGTTAACCACTGACTGGACTACTGTTCCGCCAGATACATATATGTTATTTATTCATAGAGGGTATCCCCCCACTTTTATTTCTTTATACATTTATCTTCATATATAGTTGTTTTTATTACGTTTATTAATCGTCGCTACCGGTTGCCCATATGAGCGAAGCCTCCTGAAGAGATTAGTCATTTTAATTTTTTGGCGGATAGTGTAATGATACAGACAGAGACCCACTCCAGAGTCTCATCTGGTTCTTTTTCGTGCACGGTGTATAGCACCGACACGAGACGTCGGTTTAAAGTCCCATTTGAAAAAAACTATTAATATTATTAGGGTCAGGCGGGGAAACGAACCTGCGATCCCTGGATTCCCAGTCCAAAGTGTTAATTTAAACAATATTTTATTTCAAGATATAACACAGGAATAGGTGTATTATAGTCCGGCAGTGAAACAATGGCTTTCGCCATAGCCTGAAATTCCTGGATAAAGTTTTATTTTGTCTTGATATATATCCAGGTGGCGGCAATTTTGAATTTCAAAATGGCTACATCTGCCAATTGACCCACATTATTAAATATGTGTCTTCTATAATTATTTATTATAGAATGTATGTATACTATTTGGGTTTATGCATAACTATTAATAGCGAATATATTGCTAAACTATTTTCAGATTGGCGGCCAGTTTGAGAATCTTGAATATTTCAAATTGCTCAAAGGTGAGAACTTCATACCCACCTGGATATCATTATATATGTCCCATAGATAAATAATCAACAGAGAAAAAAACTGTATCCAGGAATTTTGGGCTTAAGCCGAACTAGTAGCAAGGAAAAATGATACATAGTAACAATGTCTTGATACAAAATTATTGTAGCTCGATTGCGAAACTTATATCAATCACTCTCGAGACCTCATTCCTGATGGAGAGAGAATAGGCAACGTGGAATTGCAATGCTTTTCCTAAGGACACACTCGCAACGGCTACAGTGAGGCACGAATTCAGGGTATATCGCACCTGAACGAACGCTCTAGCACAGCGCTATCACGACTTCCACACTGTGTTAACGACTGGACAACTTACCCGTCTGGTCACGTGTGTTCCACTGGCACTATTATATGTTTTTCTAGCGAACATTCTTGTCAATTTCAGAACCCTTGTCCAGATGAGAATGCGTCAGTTCTACGACGGGTATTCTACGATTGGTTAACTCCGTAAGTAAATAGGCCCATACATAGTGGGGTGTGATGGGTGCGTATGAATCCCCTTAATCTGGCGATGTATGCCTTATGGCGATTAATTTGTTAACATTTAAGCTTCCTATTTCCACGTTATGAAGCCCTAATATCATATTATTGCTATAATTCAAATTAATATATGATTGTCGCCTAGTTTCAATCTACATTCTACATCCGTTAGGTCAAAGTCGGTTATGTCGAATTCTCCGGTTATCTCGAAGTCGGATCAAAGTCCCGTTTCAGACACTATCATTTTACATATAACTGATCTGTTTATATCGAATCTCTTTACGTCAAACTTCGGTTATGTCGAAGTATTTGTGTTCGGTCCGACGTAATTCGACAAAACGGATGTAGACTGTAATTAAGTACAATATATACACTTGAAAATCCGCACACATGCATTGGTGCTTCCAAACGTCCTGGGGGAGAACCTCCAAACTCTACATCAAACGATGCGGGTCGCTACATACTCGTGGTTGGACTAACATCTGAAAATGTGGAAAAAAATACGCACATATCTATGAAAAATCATGTGTACGGGCCTGTACATTATCGTTGCAATAAATCTAACAACGTGTCGACACAGTTGCCTACACCACGACCAGGCGTTCGGATCCCAGCCGAGTCGTATGCGAAATTAAAGAAACCCGTATCTGCGTGGTTAATGCTGTTGACTTCAAACAGTGGATTTTTCACTTTTTAACTTCTGGTCAAATGACTATAAGAAGCTCAATACGGCCCAATTAATAGTCTCAGTGTATTTATTCGACTGACCAGGCAACATATATCAAAGCCTGTTCCCAGGGGGCTATGTTTTTACTTCAGTGGAAGGTCGGTGGTTCTATCTGGTTTCCCGTCCGTCCGTACTGCCTGCTAGGGGAAGGGTCAGTTTGACATTAGATTGTTAGCTTACGATCTATATATAAATTACCGCGATATGAACGACTTACCTAGTTCTCAGATCCTGACTAAGAAACCCCTCGTACCATTCATGCGATATACTCCATTCATCGTTTCAGAGTCTTAGTTAAATGTTATAAGGGTAAATTCAATGCGGCTGATTTCTGGGACCAAACCAGCCGGCTGAAAGCGGATCACCTCGGTCCTCTGCTAGAAGAGGCATGGAAAGACGAAATTAACCGATGTGAGAGAGAAAGGTATGTGTTTTGCGTTTATTTATTATGGGCTACTTGTTGCCCATATGAGTGACGCCTTAGTAATTTTAGATTGCTTGAGGATAGTGCAATGATACAGACAGATGCCCATTCCAGAGTCTTATCTGGGTCTTTTATGTACACGGTGTACAGCACTGACACGAGACCTCGGTTTAGCGTCCCATCTGAAAGACTGTTAATTTTATTAGGGTCAGGCGGGTGATCGAACTTGCGATCCCTGGATTAAGAGAGAGAAACGTACGCTCTGCTGTTAGTTTATACACTTAGCAAACGCATTGTGAAGAACGTGATAGCGCAGTCGTAGTGTATCTTGGATATCTCCGAACGCCACGATTTATGCCAATTTATGCCGCATGTGTGACAAACTTAAGACATTTACAAACATTTTGGTATACAACTCGTTTTGTTAGCTGACCTGGTACGGTTGCACCTCAAAATAGTGGTCCTATAAGCTAATAGTCACCTAAACAGTTCGCTTTAGGTAGGAAGGCCCAGAGTTCGAGCCCAGCTGTCGATATTGACTGTGCCCTTAGGCAAGGCTTTTAATTTCCACATTGCCTCTTCTCTCTCCCTCGTACCGATCCTTTTCGGACGAACCTAATAATTTCAAATTGATAAGACAGTAACCCGTAAAGATATGTAACGTAACAAGGGCTGCTTCTGGAATATGATCGCTTGATGTATCTCACACTGTCCGACATGGTTATACTGATGGAGGCGTCGCCCCACTGATTAGCGAGTCGATGATAAATACAATTATTAAACAAATTCTGATTGCGGGCCATTGTCTAATATTGTCAAAACCTGTGGCCCAAACCATTTATATGTTCATGCTAGTATTGTATCTGTATGTGTATGACATATTTACTATTGATTTGCAATAAAATATGATTAAACTAAAATTTATCAAATGTAAAAGTCGGTTATGTCGAATTATCCGGTTATCTAGAAGTCGGATCAAAGTCCCGTTTCAGACAATATGATGTTATATATATCTGGCGCCGTTTATATCGAATTTCGTTATCGAAGTCAAAATTCGATTATGTCGAAGTCTTTTGTTCGGTCCGACGGAATTCGACATAGCGGATGTACGTAGACTGTATATATAATGGCTTGAGGTGGTGCTACTCTGCGCTTTGCCTTGAATCGAGTGCTTGTTAACAAAAGCAACATATCATGTCACAGCAATAACAAATAACATATTGTTTTCAAAGTATTATAATAATATTGTGCTGTATATTTTGTTTGCAAGAAATATGCTGAAACGGCGTAATAATGAAAACGTCTACCTAAATGCTAGAAAGGCAGCCAATGTTCGCATTAAGCCACACTATGGAAAGCTAGCAGAGGACACGCCGCTACAAGCAAGTGGAAAATATCGTTATTCAGGACAAACAGACGCACCAAGTCCAGGTAGCATACGTAGTTTACGTTTATTTATCAGGGACGCCTCCTGGAGAGATTAGTCATTTTAGATTATTGGAGGAAAGTACAATGATACAGACAGAGACCCATTCCAGAGTCTCCTCTTGTGATTTTACGTGCACGGTGTAAAGCACCGACACGAGACCTCGGTTTAATGTGCCATCTGAAAGACTGTTAATTTTACTAGGGTCAGACGGGGAATCGAACCTGCGATACCTCGATTACCAGTCCAACGTGTTAACCACATACATATTACTGACACCATAACATAGTGTGCACTTTTATATTGAGCTTTACTTCTTCGCTACACATTTTAGAATTATGGACTGTACTATCATGAGTTAAGACAATAATCCTTCACCCATTGCACTTAATTACCCACTATTTCGCTTGGGTTGTCAACTTGGAGATCAAATACATGCTGCACAACATAAAAAGTCAAGTTCAGATCTCTGAAAATAAAACGTAAATATAAATGCCCTAAAGCGCACGATTTACGTTCTCAGATTCATAATTTCCATATCCCATTTTGATATATTAAACACTCTCGAGACCTCATTCCTCATCGCCAGAAAGGAAAGAGAAGAGGCAATGTGGAATTTACATGCCTTGCCTAAGGGCACAATCGTAACGGCTCCAACTGGTCTGAAGCGAACGCGCTATTACTATTTCTCTAGCAAAATCTCATCCTTTGCTGCTGAATTTATTAACCTGACCTACACATTCAAAATCGCTAATCATGACGTGTGTACATATAAGAAAATATGTAATTGCTGCATTAAGCAGAGTACATGCAAAGCTAATTAATTATTCCGGCGTTTTGGACGTTTGGAAGTGGAGCTTGATTCACAAACAAGTATCTAATGTAATCTTTATATCACATTTTAATTATTACAATATCCAAACCGAAACGTCCAATAGACTGAACCAAAGCTTGCACAGAACATTATTAACAACATTTCGGTGGGTTTGGTGTGAAGCCACGTCGTACCAAGCACTGGCTCAAGCTTTATGATTATTGCAACCGACCATTTTAAGGTAGGTCATCCTAATATTAATTGAATTTTCTTTTATTATTTACAATCTACATATCCGACAGAGTCAAGTAACGTGAAGCCAAGTCTGTACAAAACTCTATATCGAACATTTGTGCCGGTTTGGTTTGAAGCGACGGCATACATGGCGTGGTCAGAACTGATGTGGCTTGTGCAACCCATTTTCTTGAGGTATGTGTATTTTGAGGTATTAACTATAATATGTCAAATTTCGATAATATATGCAATATGTTGCTATACAATAACAGCTGAACTATTCGATAATAACTGGAACATTTAACTATTCGATAATAACTGGAACATTTAACTATTCGATAATAACTGGAACATTTAACTATTCGATAATAACTGGAGCATTGGGTAATAACTACAATATTTAAATATTCGATCATAACTGTGTAATATTTCAATATTATATAATAACTGTAATATTTAAATATTCGATAATAACTGTGTAATATTTAAATATTAGATAATAACTGTGTAATATTTAACTAGTAGTAGTAGTAGTAATCTTAATTAAAATATTTTGTTTACATCACATCATTGTACTTACAGTATATTCAATATTATTACATGTATATTTTACTGTTTATTGTATAATAAAAGTACAATTCCATTCCAACATGGAGTTAAAAGGATTGAACAAAATTATATACACTCATTTATCACATTATGTTAGGGATAAAGCTGCAATATCTCTGCAAGTCGTATATTAAAAACTGCTCTAAAACTGACGCCTCTGTAGAATAATAAAACAGGTTTTGGCACAATTACGAATCATCTCTTGGTTTGAAAACAGGAAACAATAATTATCATAATTGGATATTGAGTAGAAATTGATATTACATGCATATGACTTTGGGAATAAATCTTGTCTTAAATCATTTTAAACTGGACAATTCAATATTGCATGCATCTCATTTTCAATAGTAGCATTATCACAAAACGGACACATCCTAGAGTCCTCTTATTGTATAATAACTGTATATATTCGATAATAACTGTAATATTTGGTTTAAACATATTTATTCGACATTATATAACATAATTTACAACAATAATTGTGTACACAATAGATACAAGTGGATTGAAATGAAAGCTAAACACTTATTGGATTTTTCTCCATAAAATATTTAACTATTCGATAATGACTGTAATATTTAACTATTCGATAATGACCGTAAAATGTAACTATTCAATAACGACTGTAATATGCAATTATTGTATTTTGTTAATACAAATTTATTCTTAGCTCGATTGCGAAACAAGTCCATACAACTTATATTAATCACTCTTGATACCTCATTCCTGATGGAATTCATCACCACGAGGGAGAGAGAAAAGGCAACGTGGAATTTAAATGCCTTGCCTAATGGTACAACTGTAACGGCTCTAGCGGGGCTCGACATTGATTGACTAGGTTAAGTACCAATTCCCACATCGATCATTAATTTAAGGAATGAATCACGGGTTAATTGTTTCCATCGGGGTATGAACTAGATTAGGTGTGGTTAAAGTCTGTGCAGGCATTCTTGTCAATGACAAAACGCAAATATAGCACACTTTGCATTTAAAATGTTTTGAGTCCAGATTTGCAACTTACCGTGTCCCGGAACAGGTTAATAGATCATCCTTGGAACAGCGTAATCTGCAAGACAAGCATTTTATCGCGCAAAATACTGCCTAATAATGCGAATACCCGTCTCTTCGAGTGCGCATGTCAGCTGCATATCATTAGTTGGAAACCCTCACACGAAATTGCATACAATCAGGACTTTGATTGAAGGAAATGCAATAGCGATGTAAATATTTAAACGTAAATGCTGTGGTGTTGCAATTAAGAAGGTTGTTCTTAGAAATCAAGTTAAATATAAACGTCACTTCTCTTATTATTATCACAGGTGCGTCGGAAACCAGCTGACATTAGGGCCGCTGATTTTGTGCGCCACTAAGTGACCCGAGAGACAACTAGGGGGGTCCAGGAGCATGCTCCCCCTGGAAAATATTGAGATGTAGATACCGTATAAACGATTTTAATACCCACACTGCGTACAGTGCGTATGAACCTAGAGTAGATCTACATAGGTAGCATAAGGTCACTGATAAATGATATCAGCATGCATTGCAGTGTGTTTTCAAGGGTTATTTAATAGATGATCTCTTCTCTAAAACATAATCGATTCACCACTATGCACATGCGGCCATACTGAGTCAATGTATCATTATTTCTTTGAATGGTACAAATACTACCATAATTATACGCATTGAACTAGTCAACACGATTTCGTAACTTAGTCCAATATCTCTAACAGTTATCATATTTGGTGATAATTCCTTGGCACCTGGACAAAATGAAATAATAGTCTTAGCTGTCCATAGATTCATAGAAAAGTCTAAACGTTTTTAACAATATGTATGTAAACAGGGACCGACACGCTTGCATAGTGATTCACCATAAACACTGTATGTGTTATTTCATTGCTTTCTATTCCCTTCCATTCTCCGTTTATCTAGTTATAATTTCATACACTTATTATTGATTTTGGTCTTAGTACCCAATACGTTTACGACTTAGTCGCCTATAGTCACACGTTTATAAATGTAATGGAGATAATCTCAATAAGATTTACGCTTTCGATTAAATTCATTTTCATTCTGTATACAATAGATATGTAGCTGTACATTATGAATGAATACATATGTTTAAACCAAGGGTCATCCTTTTTGAAAACTCAGCCATATCAAACGAGAATGATGCAATCATCTGACATTCGGTAACATTTACATCGCTATTGCATTACCTTCGACGAACGTATGTGCCCTGATTGTATACATTTTCGTATGAGTTTTCCCAAATAATGATACACCAAGTTACGGACATGCGCATTGGCAGTGTTAAGCAGCGTTTAACGCGAGAACGGGCGTGTCTTATAACTTACGTTTTTCCAAGAAAGATATATCTACCTGTTCCGGCACAGGGTAACATGCATATATGGACTAAACACATTTCAAATGCAAAGTATGCTATATTTTCTTTGTGTCATTTAAAACATAATATGGGCGTGTTTATAGTTAGCTTGGATGCCTTCGGTCTACACACACATTTGCGGTTGTGTATTGTAGTGCAATGAGGCTCCCGACAGGGCAGTTAAAATGAATACAATTTGAAAACAAATATTATATTAGCCAAAATCATTGGAAATCCTAAAAGAAAAAGAAGATGTGTGTGTATAAGTGTAAGATAGGATTTTCATTGATACTCTTATGATTCAGGTATATCATTCAAATGATCGAGAGCGAAGGTCCAACGGAAGCTGAGTGGAAGGGATATCTCTACGCAGTGTTACAATTTATAGCATTGTGTATCAACTCGTTCATGTATCACGTGTCTTTCCATCACATGATGACACTCGGATTGAAAATTAAAGCCGCGCTGATTTGTTTGATCTACAAGAAGGTGATAGTATACAAATATGCAAATACAAAACATTGTATTGTATGAACACATATAGAATGTAAGTTCATATCGTATAATCTACGTTAGTGCCATGTTTGTCAAATATTGTATTGACATATCGTATAATCTACCTTAATGCCCTGTTTGTCAAATGTTGTATTGACAATGTAAGTTCATATCGTATAATCTACGTTAGTGCCCTGTTTGTCAAATGTAAGTTCATATCGTATAATCTACTTTAATGCCCTGTTTGTCAAATGCAAGCTCATATCGTATAATCTACTTTAATGCCCTGTTTGTCAAATGTAAGTTCATATCGTATAATCTACGTTAGTGCCCTGTCAAATGTTGTATTGACATATCGTATAATCTACGTTAGTGCCCTGTCAAATGTTGCCTTGACATATCGTATAATCTACGTTAGTGCCCTGTCAAATGTTGCCTTGACATATCGTATAATCTACGTTAGTGCCCTGTCAAATGCTGCCTTGACATATCGTATAATATACCTTAGTGCCCTGTCAAATGTTGCCTTGACATATCGTATAATCTACGTTAGTGCCCTGTCAAATGTTGTATGACATATCGTATAATACGTTAGTGCCCTGTCAAAGTTGTATTGACATATCATATAATATACGTTAGTGTCCTGTCAACTGTTGCCTTGACATATCGTATAATATACGTTAGTGCCATGTCAATGTTGCCTTGACATATCGTATAATATACGTAGTGCCATGTCAAATGATGCCTTGACATATCGTAATATACTTAGTGCCATGTCAAATATTGCCCTGGCATATCGTATAATATACTTAGTGCCTGTGTCATGTTGCCTTGACATATCGTATAATATACGTTAGTGCCATGTCAATGTTGCCTTGACATATCGTAATAATACGTTAGTGCCATGTCAAATGTTGCCTGACATATCGTATAATATACGTTAGTGCCCTGTCAAATGTTGCCTTGACATATCGTATAATATACGTTAGTGCCATGTCAAATGTTGCCTTGACATATCGTATAATATACGTTAGTGCCATGTCAAATGTTGCCTTGGCATATCGTATAATATACGTTAATGCCCTGTCAAATGTTGCCTTGGCATATCGTATAATATACGTTAGTGTCCTGTCAAATGTTGTATTGACATATCGTATAATCTACGTTAGTGTCCTGTCAAATGTTGCCTTGATATATCGTATAATCTACGTTAGTGCCCTGTCAAATGTTGTATTGACATATCGTATAATATACGTTAGTGCCCTGTCAAATGTTGCCTTGGCATATCGTATAATATACGTTAGTGCCCTGTCAAATGTTGCCTTGGCATATCGTATAATATACGTTAGTGCCCTGTCAAATGTTGCCTTGACATATCGTATAATCTACGTTAGTGCCCTGTCAAATGTTGCCTTGGCATATCGTATAATCTACGTTAGTGCCCTGTCAAATGTTGCATTGACAATGTAATTCATATCGTATAATATACGTTAGTGCCCTGTCAAATGTTGCATTGACAATGTAAGTCATATCGTAATCTATTTAGTGTCCTGTCAAATGTGTGCCTTGACATATCGTATAATCTACGTTAGTGCCATGTCAAATGTTGTATTGACATATTGTATAATATACATTAGTGCCCTGTCAAATGTTGCATTGACATATCGTATAATCTACATTAGTGCCCTGTCAAATGTTGTATTGACATATCGTAAAATATACGTTAGTGCCCTGTCAAATGATGTATTGACATATCGTATAATATACGTTAGTGCCCTGTCAAATGTTGCCTTGACATATCGTATAATCTACGTTAGTGCCCTGTCAAATGTTGTATTGACATATCGTATAATATACGTTAGTGCCCTGTCAAATGTTGCCTTGACATATCGTATAATCTACGTTAGTGCCCTGTCAAATGTTGCCTTGACATATCGTATAATATACGTTAGTGCCATGTCAAATGTTGCCTTGACATATCGTATAATATTCGTTAGTGCCATGTCAAATGTTGCCTTGGCATATCGTATAATATACGTTAGTGCCCTGTCAAGTGTTGCATTGACATATCGTATAATATACGTTAGTGCCCTGTCAAATGTTGCCTTGGCATATCGTATAATACGTTAGTGCCATGTCAAATATTGCCCTGGCATATCGTATAATATACGTTAGTGCCCTGTCAAATGTTGCCTTGACATATCGTATAATATACGTTAGTGCCATGTCAAATGTTGCCTTGACATATCGTATAATATACGTTAGTGCCATGTCAAATGTTGCCTTGACATATCGTATAATATACGTTAGTGCCATGTCAAATATTGCCCTGGCATATCGTATAATATACGTTAGTGCCCTGTCAAATGTTGCCTTGACATATCGTATAATATACGTTAGTGCCATGTCAAATGTTGCCTTGACATATCGTATAATATACGTTAGTGCCATGTCAAATGTTGCCTTGACATATCGTATAATATACGTTAGTGCCCTGTCAAATGTTGCCTTGGCATATCGTATAATATACGTTAGTGTCCTGTCAAATGTTGCCTTGACATATCGTATAATATACGTTAGTGCCATGTCAAATGTTGTATTGACATATCGTATAATCTACGTTAGTGCCCTGTCAAATGTTGTATTGACATATCGTATAATCTACGTTAGTGCCCTGTCAAATGTTGTATTGACATATCGTATAATCTACGTTAGCGTCCTGTCAAATGTTGCCTTGATATATCGTATAATCTACGTTAGTGCCCTGTCAAATGTTGTATTGACATATCGTATAATATACGTTAGTGCCCTGTCAAATGTTGCCTTGGCATATCGTATAATATACGTTAGTGCCCTGTCAAATGTTGCCTTGGCATATCGTATAATATACGTTAGTGCCCTGTCAAATGTTGCCTTGACATATCGTATAATCTACGTTAGTGCCCTGTCAAATGTTGTATTGACATATCGTATAATCTACGTTAGTGCCCTGTCAAATGTTGCATTGACAATGTAAGTTCATATCGTATAATATACGTTAGTGCCCTGTCAAATGTTGCATTGACAATGTAAGTTCATATCGTATAATCTACTTTAGTGTCCTGTCAAATGTTGCCTTGACATATCGTATAATCTACGTTAGTGCCATGTCAAATGTTGTATTGACATATCGTATAATATACATTAGTGCCCTGTCAAATGTTGCATTGACATATCGTATAATCTACATTAGTGCCCTGTCAAATGTTGTATTGACATATCGTAAAATATACGTTAGTGCCCTGTCAAATGTTGTATTGACATATCGTATAATATACGTTAGTGCCCTGTCAAATGTTGCCTTGACATATCGTATAATCTACGTTAGTGCCCTGTCAAATGTTGTATTGACATATCGTATAATATACGTTAGTGCCCTGTCAAATGTTGCCTTGACATATCGTATAATCTACGTTAGTGCCCTGTCAAATGTTGCCTTGACATATCGTATAATATACGTTAGTGCCATGTCAAATGTTGCCTTGACATATCGTATAATATTCGTTAGTACCATGTCAAATGTTGCCTTGGCATATCGTATAATATACGTTAGTGCCCTGTCAAGTGTTGCATTGACATATCGTATAATATACGTTAGTGCCCTGTCAAATGTTGCCTTGGCATATCGTATAATATACGTTAGTGCCCTGTCAAATGTTGTATTGACATATCGTATAATCTACGTTAGTGTCCTGTCAAATGTTGCCTTGACATATCGTATAATATACGTTAGTGCCCTGTCAAATGTTGCCTTGGCATATCGTATAATATACGTTAGTGCCATGTCAAATGTTGCCTTGACATATCGTATAATATACGTTAGTGCCATGTCAAATGTTGTCTTGGCATATCGTATAATCTACGTTAGTGCCCTGTTTGTCAAATGTAAGTTCATATCGTATAATCTACGTTAGTGCCATGTTTGTCAAATATTGTATTGACATATCGTATAATCTACCTTAATGCCCTGTTTGTCAAATGTTGTATTGACAATGTAAGTTCATATCGTATAATCTACGTTAGTGCCCTGTTTGTCAAATGTAAGTTCATATCGTATAATCTACTTTAATGCCCTGTTTGTCAAATGCAAGCTCATATCGTATAATCTACTTTAATGCCCTGTTTGTCAAATGTAAGTTCATATCGTATAATCTACGTTAGTGCCCTGTCAAATGTTGTATTGACATATCGTATAATCTACGTTAGTGCCCTGTCAAATGTTGCCTTGACATATCGTATAATCTACGTTAGTGCCCTGTCAAATGTTGCCTTGACATATCGTATAATCTACGTTAGTGCCCTGTCAAATGCTGCCTTGACATATCGTATAATATACCTTAGTGCCCTGTCAAATGTTGCCTTGACATATCGTATAATCTACGTTAGTGCCCTGTCAAATGTTGTATTGACATATCGTATAATATACGTTAGTGCCCTGTCAAATGTTGTATTGACATATCATATAATATACGTTAGTGTCCTGTCAACTGTTGCCTTGACATATCGTATAATATACGTTAGTGCCATGTCAAATGTTGCCTTGACATATCGTATAATATACGTTAGTGCCATGTCAAATGTTGCCTTGACATATCGTATAATATACGTTAGTGCCATGTCAAATATTGCCCTGGCATATCGTATAATATACGTTAGTGCCCTGTCAAATGTTGCCTTGACATATCGTATAATATACGTTAGTGCCATGTCAAATGTTGCCTTGACATATCGTATAATATACGTTAGTGCCATGTCAAATGTTGCCTTGACATATCGTATAATATACGTTAGTGCCCTGTCAAATGTTGCCTTGATATATCGTATAATCTACGTTAGTGCCCTGTCAAATGTTGTATTGACATATCGTATAATATACGTTAGTGCCCTGTCAAATGTTGCCTTGACATATCGTATAATATACGTTAGTGCCATGTCAAATGTTGCCTTGGCATATCGTATAATATACGTTAGTGCCCTGTCAAATGTTGCCTTGACATATCGTATAATCTACGTTAGTGCCCTGTCAAATGTTGCCTTGGCATATCGTATAATCTACGTTAGTGCCCTGTCAAATGTTGCCTTGACATATCGTATAATCTACGTTAGTGCCCTGTCAAATGTTGTATTGACATATCGTATAATCTACGTTAGTGCCCTGTCAAATGTTGTATTGACATATCGTATAATCTACGTTAGTGCCCTGTCAAATGTTGTATTGACATATCGTATAATCTACGTTAGTGCCCTGTCAAATGTTGTATTGACATATCGTATAATCTACGTTAGTGCCCTGTCAAATGTTGTATTGACATATCGTATAATCTACGTTAGTGCCCTGTCAAATGTTGCATTGACAATGTAAGTTCATATCGTATAATATACGTTAGTGCCCTGTCAAATGTTGCATTGACAATGTAAGTTCATATCGTATAATCTACATTAGTGTCCTGTCAAATGTTGCCTTGACATATCGTATAATCTACGTTAGTGCCATGTCAAATGTTGTATTGACATATCGTATAATATACATTAGTGCCCTGTCAAATGTTGCATTGACATATCGTATAATCTACGTTAGTGCCCTGTCAAATGTTGTATTGACATATCGTATAATATACGTTAGTGCCCTGTCAAATGTTGTATTGACATATCGTATAATCTACGTTAGTGCCCTGTCAAATGTTGCCTTGACATATCGTATAATCTACGTTAGTGCCCTGTCAAATGTTGTATTGACATATCGTATAATATACGTTAGTGCCCTGTCAAATGTTGCCTTGACATATCGTATAATCTACGTTAGTGCCCTGTCAAATGTTGCCTTGACATATCGTATAATATACGTTAGTGCCATGTCAAATGTTGCCTTGACATATCGTATAATATTCGTTAGTGCCATGTCAAATGTTGCCTTGGCATATCGTATAATATACGTTAGTGCCCTGTCAAGTGTTGCATTGACATATCGTATAATATACGTTAGTGCCCTGTCAAATGTTGCCTTGGCATATCGTATAATATACGTTAGTGCCCTGTCAAATGTTGTATTGACATATCGTATAATCTACGTTAGTGTCCTGTCAAATGTTGCCTTGACATATCGTATAATATACGTTAGTGCCCTGTCAAATGTTGCCTTGACATATCGTATAATATACATTAGTTCCCTGTCAAATGTTGCCTTGGCATATCGTATAATCTACGTTAGTGCCCTGTCAAATGTTGCATTGACAATGTAAGTTCATATCGTATAATATACGTTAGTTCCCTGTCAAATGTTGTATTGACATATCGTATAATCTACGTTAGTGCCCTGTCAAATGTTGTATTGACATATCGTATAATCTACGTTAGTGCCCTGTCAGATGTTGTATTGACATATCGTATAATCTACGTTAGTGCCCTGTCAAATGTTGTATTGACATATCGTATAATCTACGTTAGTGCCCTGTCAAATGTTGTATTGACATATCGTATAATCTACGTCAGTGCCCTGTCAAATGTTGTATTGACATATCGTATAATCTACGTTAGTGCCCTGTCAAATGTTGTATTGACATATCGTATAATCTACGTTAGTGCCCTGTCAAATGTTGTATTGACATATCGTATAATCTACGTTAGTGCCCTGTCAAATGTTGTATTGACATATCGTATAATATACGTTAGTGCCCTGTCAAATGTTGTATTGACATATCGTATAATATACGTTAGTGTCCTGTCAACTGTTGCCTTGACATATCGTATAATATACGTTAGTGCCATGTCAAATGTTGCCTTGACATATCGTATAATATACGTTAGTGCCATGTCAAATGTTGCCTTGACATATCGTATAATATACGTTAGTGCCATGTCAAATATTGCCTTGGCATATCGTATAATATACGTTAGTGCCCTGTCAAATGTTGCCTTGACATATCGTATAATATACGTTAGTGCCATGTCAAATGTTGCCTTGACATATCGTATAATATACGTTAGTGCCATGTCAAATGTTGCCTTGACATATCGTATAATATACGTTAGTGCCCTGTCAAATGTTGCCTTGATATATCGTATAATCTACGTTAGTGCCCTGTCAAATGTTGTATTGACATATCGTATAATCTACGTTAGTGCCCTGTCAAATGTTGCCTTGACATATCGTATAATCTACGTTAGTGCCCTGTCAAATGTTGCCTTGACATATCGTATAATCTACGTTAGTGCCCTGTCAAATGTTGCCTTGACATATCGTATAATCTACGTTAGTGCCCTGTCAAATGTTGCATTGACATATCGTATAATCTACGTTAGTGTCCTGTCAAATGTTGCCTTGACATATCGTATAATCTACGTTAGTGCCCTGTCAAATGTTGCATTGACATATCGTATAATCTACGTTAGTGCCCTGTCAAATGTTGTATTGACATATCGTATAATATACGTTAGTGCCCTGTCAAATGTTGCATTGACATATCGTATAATCTACGTTAGTGCCCTGTCAAATGTTGTATTGACATATCGTATAATCTACGTTAGTGCCCTGTCAAATGTTGTATTGACATATCGTATAATCTACGTTAGTGCCCTGTCAAATGTTGCATTGACAATGTAAGTTCATATCGTATAATATACGTTAGTGCCCTGTCAAATGTTGCATTGACAATGTAAGTTCATATCGTGTAATCTACATTAGTGTCCTGTCAAATGTTGCCTTGACATATCGTATAATCTACGTTAGTGCCATGTCAAATGTTGTATTGACATATCGTATAATATACATTAGTGCCCTGTCAAATGTTGCATTGACATATCGTATAATCTACGTTAGTGCCCTGTCAAATGTTGTATTGACATATCGTATAATATACGTTAGTGCCCTGTCAAATGTTGTATTGACATATCGTATAATATACGTTAGTGCCCTGTCAAATGTTGCCTTGACATATCGTATAATCTACGTTAGTGCCCTGTCAAATGTTGTATTGACATATCGTATAATATACGTTAGTGCCCTGTCAAATGTTGCCTTGACATATCGTATAATCTACGTTAGTGCCCTGTCAAATGTTGCCTTGGCATATCGTATAATATACGTTAGTGCCATGTCAAATGTTGCCTTGACATATCGTATAATATTCGTTAGTGCCATGTCAAATGTTGCCTTGGCATATCGTATAATATACGTTAGTGCCCTGTCAAGTGTTGTATTGACATATCGTATAATATACGTTAGTGCCCTGTCAAATGTTGCCTTGGCATATCGTATAATATACGTTAGTGCCCTGTCAAATGTTGTATTGACAATGTAAGTTCATATCGTATAATCTACGTTAGTGTCCTGTCAAATGTTGCCTTGACATATCGTATAATATACGTTAGTGCCCTGTCAAATGTTGCCTTGACATATCGTATAATCTACGTTAGTGCCCTGTCAAATGTTGCATTGACAATGTAAGTTCATATCGTATAATATACGTTAGTTCCCTGTCAAATGTTGTATTGACATATCGTATAATCTACGTTAGTGCCCTGTCAAATGTTGTATTGACATATCGTATAATCTACGTTAGTGCCCTGTCAAATGTTGTATTGACATATCGTATAATCTACGTTAGTGCCCTGTCAAATGTTGTATTGACATATCGTATAATCTACGTTAGTGCCCTGTCAAATGTTGTATTGACATATCGTATAATCTACGTTAGTGCCCTGTCAAATGTTGTATTGACATATCGTATAATCTACGTTAGTGCCCTGTCAAATGTTGTATTGACATATCGTATAATCTACGTTAGTGCCCTGTCAAATGTTGTATTGACATATCGTATAATCTACGTTAGTGCCCTGTCAAATGTTGTATTGACATATCGTATAATCTACGTTAGTGCCCTGTCAAATGTTGTATTGACATATCGTATAATCTACGTCAGTGCCCTGTCAAATGTTGTATTGACATATCGTATAATCTACGTCAGTGCCCTGTCAAATGTTGTATTGACATATCGTATAATCTACGTTAGTGCCCTGTCAAATGTTGTATTGACATATCGTATAATCTACGTCAGTGCCCTGTCAAATGTTGCCTTGGCATATCGTATTATCTACTTAACTGCCCTGTTTGTCAAATGTTGTATTGGCATATCGTATAATCTACTTTAATGCCCTGTTTGTCAAATGTTGCATTGACAATGCAAGTTCATATCGTATAATCTACGTTAGTGCCCTGTCAAATGTTGTATTGACATATCGTATAATCTACGTTAGTGCCCTGTCAAATGTTGTATTGACATATCGTATAATCTACGTTAGTGCCCTGTCAAATGTTGCATTGACAATGTAAGTTCATATCGTATAATATACGTTAGTGCCCTGTCAAATGTTGCATTGACAATGTAAGTTCATATCGTATAATCTACATTAGTGTCCTGTCAAATGTTGCATTGACATATCGTATAATCTACGTTAGTGCCATGTCAAATGTTGTATTGACATATCGTATAATATACATTAGTGCCCTGTCAAATGTTGCATTGACATATCGTATAATCTACGTTAGTGCCCTGTCAAATGTTGTATTGACATATCGTATAATATACGTTAGTGCCCTGTCAAATGTTGTATTGACATATCGTATAATCTACGTTAGTGCCCTGTCAAATGTTGCCTTGACATATCGTATAATCTACGTTAGTGCCCTGTCAAATGTTGTATTGACATATCGTATAATATACGTTAGTGCCCTGTCAAATGTTGCCTTGACATATCGTATAATCTACGTTAGTGCCCTGTCAAATGTTGCCTTGACATATCGTATAAAATACGTTAGTGCCATGTCAAATGTTGCCTTGACATATCGTATAATATTCGTTAGTGCCATGTCAAATGTTGCCTTGGCATATCGTATAATATACGTTAGTGCCCTGTCAAGTGTTGCATTGACATATCGTATAATATACGTTAGTGCCCTGTCAAATGTTGCCTTGGCATATCGTATAATATACGTTAGTGCCCTGTCAAATGTTGTATTGACATATCGTATAATCTACGTTAGTGTCCTGTCAAATGTTGCCTTGACATATCGTATAATATACGTTAGTGCCCTGTCAAATGTTGCCTTGACATATCGTATAATATACATTAGTTCCCTGTCAAATGTTGCCTTGGCATATCGTATAATCTACGTTAGTGCCCTGTCAAATGTTGCATTGACAATGTAAGTTCATATCGTATAATATACGTTAGTTCCCTGTCAAATGTTGTATTGACATATCGTATAATCTACGTTAGTGCCCTGTCAAATGTTGTATTGACATATCGTATAATCTACGTTAGTGCCCTGTCAAATGTTGTATTGACATATCGTATAATCTACGTTAGTGCCCTGTCAAATGTTGTATTGACATATCGTATAATCTACGTTAGTGCCCTGTCAAATGTTGTATTGACATATCGTATAATCTACGTTAGTGCCCTGTCAAATGTTGTATTGACATATCGTATAATCTACGTTAGTGCCCTGTCAAATGTTGTATTGACATATCGTATAATCTACGTTAGTGCCCTGTCAAATGTTGTATTGACATATCGTATAATCTACGTTAGTGCCCTGTCAAATGTTGCCTTGACATATCGTATAATCTACGTTAGTGCCCTGTCAAATGTTGTATTGACATATCGTATAATCTACGTTAGTGCCCTGTTTGCAAATGTTGTATTGACATATCGTATAATCTACGTTAGTGCCCTGTCAAATGTTGTATTGACATATCGTATAATCTACGTTAGTGCCCTGTCAAATGTTGCCTTGGCATATCGTATTATTTTTGTGTTTGTTGTTGTTTGGTTGTTTTTTTTGTGTTTGTTGTTGTTGTGGTTTTGTTTATATACGTTAGTGCCATGTCAAATGTTGTATTGGCATATCGTATAATATACGTTAGTGCCCTGTCAAATGTTGCCTTGACATATCGTATAATATACGTTAGTGCCATGTCAAATGTTGCCTTGACATATCGTATAATATACGTTAGTGCCATGTCAAATGTTGCCTTGACATATCGTATAATATACGTTAGTGCCCTGTCAAATGTTGCCTTAATATATCGTATAATCTACGTTAGTGCCCTGTCAAATGTTGTATTGACATATCGTATAATATACGTTAGTGCCCTGTCAAATGTTGCCTTGGCATATCGTATAATATACGTTAGTGCCATGTCAAATGTTGCCTTGGCATATCGTATAATATACGTTAGTGCCCTGTCAAATGTTGCCTTGACATATCGTATAATCTACGTTAGTGCCCTGTCAAATGTTGCCTTGGCATATCGTATAATCTACGTTAGTGCCCTGTCAAATGTTGCCTTGACATATCGTATAATCTACGTTAGTGCCCTGTCAAATGTTGTATTGACATATCGTATAATCTACGTTAGTGCCCTGTCAAATGTTGTATTGACATATCGTATAATCTACGTTAGTGCCCTGTCAAATGTTGTATTGACATATCGTATAATCTACGTTAGTGCCCTGTCAAATGTTGTATTGACATATCGTATAATCTACGTTAGTGCCCTGTCAAATGTTGCATTGACAATGTAAGTTCATATCGTATAATATACGTTAGTGCCCTGTCAAATGTTGCATTGACAATGTAAGTTCATATCGTATAATCTACATTAGTGTCCTGTCAAATGTTGTATTGACATATCGTATAATCTACGTTAGTGCCCTGTCAAATGTTGCATTGACATATCGTATAATATGACATTAGTGCCCTGTCAATGTGCATTGACATACGTATAATCTACCTTTAGTGCCCTGTCAAATGTTGTATTGACTCTATCGTTAATATACGTAGTGCCCTGTTCAACAGTTTGTATGACATATTCGTATATCTACGTTAGTGCCTGTCAAATTTGCCTTGACATATCGTATATCTACGTTAGTGCCTGTCCAAATGAATATACGTTAGTGCCCTGTCAAATGTTGTATTGACAATGTAAGTTCATATCGTATAATATACGTTAGTGCCCTGTCAAATGTTGTATTGACATATCGTATAATCTACGTCAGTGCCCTGTCAAATGTTGCCTTGGCATATCGTATTATCTACTTAACTGCCCTGTTTTGTCAAATGTTGTATTGGCATATCGTATAATCTACTTTAATGCTCTGTTTGTCAAATGTTGCATTGACAATGCAAGGTCATATCGTATAATCTACGTTAGTGCCATGTCAAATGTTGTATTGACATATCGTATAATCTACAACTATCAATAGGCATATGTATCAATTGCAGGCTATCAATATGAACAGAAGCGGACTGAAATCTACCACTGTAGGGGAGATAGTGAACCTGATGAGCTTGGACTGTCAGAGAATCCAAGACGCTTTCACGTTCTCTTTCTACATCGTTTGCATATTCATCATTCTCATCATCGCAGTAGCTCAGCTGTGGGATTTGATGGGTTTGTACAGTTTTGTTATCATTATCATCATCGCAGTAGGTCAGCTGTGGGATCTGATGTGTTTGTGCAGTTTTATTATCATCGCAGTAGGTCAGCTGTGGGATTTTATGGGTTTGTACAGTTTTATTATCATCGCAGTAGGTCAGCTGTGGTATCTGATGTGTTTGTGCAGTTTTGTTTATTATCATCTGCAGTAGGTCAGCTGCTACATTGTAACTACGTGCATTACTGATCAATATGTTAGTAGCTCAGCTGCTACATTGTAACTACGTGTATTACTGATCAATATGTTAGTAGCTCAGCTGCTACATTGTAACTACGTGCATTACTGATCAATATGTTAGTAGCTCAGCTGCTACATTGTAACTACGTGCATTACTGATCAATATGTTAGTAGCTCAGCTGCTACATTGTAACTACGTGCATTACTGATCAATATGTTAGTAGCTCAGCTGCTACATTGTAACTACGTGCATTACTGATCAATATGGTAGTATCTCAGCTGCTACATTGTAACTACGTGCATTACTGATCAATATGTTAGTAGCTCAGCTGCTACATTGTAACTACGTGCATTACTGATCAATATATGTTAGTAGCTCAGCTGCTACATTGTAACTACGTGCATTACTGATCAATATGTTAGTAGCTCAGCTGCTACATTGTAACTACGTGCATTATTGATGTATTGCAATACTATGCATTATATTGCCATGGAATATATCTACTCTGACATTATGTAAATGTAAAGAATAATACACCAAATGAGAAGAAGGGTGGAATCTTTTGCTTTAAGAACTTTTGACCCAACCCATTTTATTTAAACATATGTATTCGTTCGTAGTGTACTGTACATATATATTGCATACAAAACGAAACTGGATTAAATCGAATGTCTATAGCACATTTGACATACTGTTGCCCTGGTGTTGCCATGGTGTTGTCCTGGTGTTGCCATGATGTTGCCAGGCTGTTGCTTGTGGTGTATTATATGAATGTGTATGTACTTTTATTGGCAATAAAGTAGTGTTTAGTCTAATGCGTTCCTGAAATACGCGTTCCGATCTATCTGCACCATACATGGCATGCACATACAATATTGCAGGCATGGCAAGTCTCGGTGCGTTGGCTGTGATACTCCTCGTCCTGTCTACTGTTGGCTTCATTGGTACAAAACTGTACAACATACAAAAGGAATTACTTCGATTGAAAGGAAACAGAATCAAAATCCTAAACGAAGTGATCAGTGGAATTAAGGTGAGGACTAGGAAGCGATCGGTGGAATTAAGGTGCGGATTAGGAAGTGATCAGTGAAATTCAGGTGAGGACTATGAAGAGATCAGTGGAATTAAGATGAGGACTAGGAAGTCATCACTGGAATTAAGGTAAGGACTAGAAAGTGATCAGTGTAATTAAGGTGGCAACTAGGATATGCTCTGTGGAATTAAGGTGGTGACTCGGAAGTGATCAGGAGAATTAAGGTGAGGACTAGGAAGTGATCAGTGGAATTAAGGTGAGGACTAGGAAGTGATCACTGGAATTAAGGTGAGGACTATTAAGTTATCAATAGAATTAAGGTGAGGACTAGGAAGTGATCACTGGACTTAGGGTGAGGACTAAGAAGTTGTCAATGGAATTAAGGTGAGGACTATGAAGTGATCCGTATATTAAGGTGGGTACTAGTAAGCGATCAGTGGAATTAAGGTGAGGACTAGGAAGTGTCAGTGAAATTAAGGTGAGGACTAGGAAGTGATCAGTGGAATTAAGGTGATGACTAGGAAGTGATCCGTATATTAAGGTGAGTACTAGTAAGCGATCAGTGGAATTAAGGTGAGGACTAGGAAGTGTCAGTGAAATTAAGGTGATGACTAGGAAGGGATCAGTGGAATTGAGGTGAGGACTAGGAAGTGATCAGTGGAATTAAGGTGAGGACTCGGAAGTGATCACTGGAATTAAGGTGAGGACTAGGAAGTGATCAGTGGAATTAAGGTGAGGACTAGGAAGTGATCACTGGAATTAAGGTGAGGACTAGGAAGTGATCAGTGGAATCCTGGTGAGTACTAGGAAATGATCAGTGTAATTAAGGCGAGTACTAGGAAGTGATCACTGGAATTAAGGTGAGTACTAGGAAATGATCAGTGTAATTAAGGCGAGTACTAGGAAGTGATCACTGGAATTAAGGTGATTACTAGGAAGCGATCACTGGACTTAAGGTGAAGACTAGGAAGTGATCACTGGAATTAAGGTGAGGACTAGGAAGTGATCCGTGGCATTAAGGTGAGGACTAGGAAGTGTCAGTGAAATTAAGGTGAGGACTAAGAAGGTATCAGTGGAATTAATGTGATGACTAGGAAGTGATCCGTGGCATTAAGGTGAGGACTAGGAAGTGATCCGTGGCATTAAGGTGAGGACTAGGAAGTGATCAGTGGAATTAAGGTGAGGACTAAGAAGTGATCAGTGGAATTAAGGTGATGACTAGGAAGTGATCCGTGGCATTAAGGTGAGGACTAGGAAGTGATCCGTTGCATTAAGGTGAGGACTAGGAAGTGATCAGTGGAATTAAGGTGAGGACTAGGAAGTGATCAGTGGAATTAAGGTGAGGACTAGGAAGTGATGAATGGAATTAAGGCGAGGACTAGGAAGTGATGAATGGAATTAAGGCGAGGACTAGGAAGTGATCAGTGGAATTAAGGTGAGGACTAGGAAGTGATCACTGGAATTAAGGTGAGTACTAGGACGTGATCAGTGGAATTAAGGTGATTACTAGGAAGTGATCAGTGGAATCCTGGTGAGTACTAGGAAATGATCAGTGTAATTAAGGCGAGTACTAGGAAGTGATCACTGGAATTAAGGTGATTACTAGGAAGCGATTATTGGAATTAGGTGAGGACTAGGAAGTGATCAGTGGTTGGTGGGTGGGTGTGTGAATTAATGTGAGGACTAAGAAGGTATCAGTGGAATTAATGTGATGACTAGGAAGTGTCAGTGGAATTAAGGTGAGGACTAGGAAGTGATAAGTGGAATTAAGGTGAGGACTAAGAAGGTATGAGTGGAATTAAGGTGATGACTAGGGAGTGTCAGTGAAATTGAGGTGATGACTAGGAAGTGATCAGTGGAATTATTGTGATGACTAGGAAGTGTGAGTGGAATTAAGGTGAGGACTAGGAAGTGATGAGTGGAATTAAGGTGAGGACTAGGAAGTGATCACTGGAATTAAGGTGAGGACTAGGAAGTGATGAATGGAATTAAGGTGAGGACTAGGAAGTGATGAATGGAATTAAGGTGAGGACTAGGAAGTGATGAATGGAATTAAGGTGAGGACTAGGAAGTGATCACTGGAATTAAGGTGAGGACTAGGAAGTGATGAATGGAATTAAGGTGAGGACTAGGAAGTGATGAATGGAATTAAGGTGAGGACTAGGAAGTGATGAATGGAATTAAGGCGAGGACTAGGAAGTGATGAATGGAATTAAGGTGAGGACTAGGAAGTGATGAATGGAATTAAGGTGAGGACTAGGAAGTGATGAATGGAATTAAGGTGAGGACTAGGAAGTGGTCACTGGGGTTAAGGTGGGGACCCTAAAGTGATCCGTGGAATTAAGGTGAGGACTAGGAAGTGATCATTGGAATTAAAGTGAGGACTATGAAATAATCCGTGGAATTAAGGTGATGACTAGGAAGTGATGAATGGAATTAAAGTGAGGACTAGGAAGTTTTAGTGGCATTAAGGTGAGGACTAGGAAGCAATCAGTGGAATTAAGTTGATGAATAATAAGTGATTTAATGTGATGTTTTAGCAGGCATAATTGTTTAAAGTGATGACTATTTTGAATGTGAAGGTCTTAACTTTCCAGGTGGTTGTTCATAAGATTAAAGCTGTAGATTTGAAATTTTGGAAAACATAGTAGTTGTTTAAAAAATCGTCTAAACTTTATTTATTTTAGAACGATTGCGAAGCAAGTTTTAACAGCTTATATTAATCACTCTCGTTGGCGCAGATGGAAGCTTAAATGTAGTCATTAGTGTGGGAGGAAACCGGAGTACCCGGAGAACACCCACCTGTCCGATCTTGCGACCACCATACCATCGCACATACTTCCCGGTGGTTTATATATTCGAAGGATATACTTGATTTGATTTACTGATTAAATGTGCAGATGATCATAAATGTTTGAGTAGTCAGTCATAAATTAACAATATAATATATTGTAAGCTAAATCTTAACATTCATAGTATGAGTGTATACATTATGTATTAATTCCATAGTATTCCCCTTACAGGTGTTGAAAATGTATGCTTGGGAACCTTCCTTTATGAAACAAATTCAAGCCATCCGCAAGTCCGAAATCAACTGTCTATGGACATATGCTCTGTATACGACCACTACAATCCTGTTTTCCGTACATAGTCCATTTATGGTAAGTAAGCATACAGTCTACATCTGTTATGTCGAATTCCGTCGGACCGAACAAAATAATTCGACATAACCGAAGTTATCAGATCCAGTTATATATAAAATGATCAATAAATGATATAAAAACAGGACATAACCGTATAATTCGACATAACCGACTTCGACATAACCGTAGAATTCGACATAACCGACTTCGACATAACCGTAGAATTCGACATAACCGACTTTGACAAGTATGTAGACTGTATATGTGTAGTTGCTTCATTTCTCCGGAAATTTACTCTTTACTCCTTGCATGCGCATAAACAGTGCCATGTCTAGGTGGGAATTGGTTAATTCCGCGGATTTCGGAAACATTTACAAATATCATATATGTCTGATTAGCGCAGTGGTTAGAACACTCGTTTCTCACCAATGTAACCCGGGTTCAATCATCAGATAGGGAAGTTTGAGATGGTACGGTGGTCGCACGATCGGACATGTGGGATTTATTCGGGTACTCCAGTTCCCTCCCACATGAATGACCACATATACGCTTTCATCCACGTCAACGAGAGTGATTAATAAAAGTTGGTTAAGCTTGTTTTAAAGCAATTTTAAAATAACTAAAGAATATATGTATAATAACATATCAATGATATTAATATACAGAGGTAATGTACGTCAAATAAGTTTCATCTCATAAAATAATCTAATTTCAAATTATAACATTTAGAAGAATTGCTGGCGTGTCAGTGGTCCAGGTTCGAACTCCCGTCTGGCCCTAATAATATTAACAGTCTTTCAGTTGGGATTCTAAACTGAGCTCTCGTGTCAGTGCTTTACACCGTGCATATAAAAGAACCATAGAGACTATGCAATGTGTCTCTGTCTGTATCATTACACTAACATCCGAAATCTAAAATGACTAATCTCTCCAGGAGGCGTCGTTGATATGGGCAACTGGCTGTCCGATTAGCGCAGTGGTTAGCACGCTCGTTTCTCACCAATGCAACCCGGGTTCGAACCTCGGACCGGGAAGAATGTGAGATGGTATAGTGGTCACCATATCGGACAGGTGGGTTTTCTCCGGATACTCCGGTTTCGAATGACCACACCTGGGTACAACTATTGGGCCTCATTGGCTGGGAACAGGCGTTAATATATTTTGCCTGGTCATTCATATAAATTGATTTTAATATCAAGATCTGGCACCAATACTAGTTGGAGAATCGCATTATGACCTAAGCTATATCCGCCTTCGTGGTCGAGTGGTTTAGGTCGCTGATTTGTATACCACTATAACCAGTGTAACACTGTAATCATCACCGATGGTTACTAGTTCGAGCCACGCTCAGGCCGTGTCTCTTTATATCAACAAGTTGGCAGTTTTGTATGGAGGTCGGTGCACCAATTACTGGTTAACCGCTGAAGCCTGCCCAGGAAATGTGTTGGTTGGTAAACTGTCCGTCAGTCAAATGATCAATCGTAAAATAAACTTAAAATAAAAAAGAGACCTAAGCGCTGGGTGCGAATTCAAACCCGAAAACAATTGAAGGAAAGTGTAGAAAACAAACAAACCAAAACTGTGCCTGTTTTGGAAATTATCCTAACAAATATAAATTTATCAATAACGTAATAGCATTTGATATACTATCTCTGACTTACAAAAGTGCTGACAAAAACCCGCTTTTGGGATAATTAATAACAGGTTAATGTTTATTTATTTTACAACGATTGCGTAGCAAGTTTTAGCAACTTATATTAATCACTCTCATTGGCGTGGATGAAAGCGTATATGTGAGAGGAAACCGGAGTACCCGGAGAAAACCCACATGTCCGATCTGGCGACCACCGTACCATCTCACATACGTCCCGGTCCGAGGATCGAACCTGGGTTGCATTAATTGGTGAGAAGCGAGCGCACTAACCACTGCGCTAATGGGGCAGCTATTAACATTAACCGGGAAGATAAATTATAACAATAGCATTGAATATAATTGAACCGGTAACAGGTGCGAGGATTTATAACAGTAATATATGGGTGCATTTATAACATTAACTACTGTATGTTTATTTCTCCAGTATTAACCTACGAGTGCGAGAAGGGGAACTTATAGCAGTTGTGGGGTAAGTTGGCAGCGGAAAGTCTTCACTGATATCTGCTTGTTTGGGAGAGATGGTGCGGGGCAGTGGAACTGTCACATTAAACGTAATATATATAGTAGTACACTGTGTGTTTCACGTTTATTTATCGTTGCTATCGGTTTCCCATATGAGCGACGCCTCCTGAAGAGATTAGTCATTTTAGATGTTTGGAGGATAGTACAATGATACAGTCAGAGACCCATTCCAGAGTCTCCTGTGTTTTTTTTACGTGCACGGTGTAAGGCACCGACACGAGACATTGGTTTAAATTCCCATCTGAAAGACTGTTGATTGTATTATGGTAAGATGGGTGATCCAACCTGCAATCCCTGGATTACCAGTCTAGCGTGTTAACCACTGGACTACAGAAACGGTTTCTTAATACCTGATAATTAACAACTAATGATATGTAGCTGACATGCGCGCTCGAAGTTACGGGCATGCGCATCACAGTGTTAGGCAGCGTACATCACGAGAAAGGCGTGTCATACAGTTTACGCTGTTCTATTTTACCTGTTCCGGCAAACGGTAAGTTGAAAATCATGGACTAAAAGATTTTAAATGCAAAGTGTGCTATATTTTCTTTGTGTCATTGAAAATAATAATTAATGTAACTATATGTAAGGAATCGCGTGTTTTCTGTCTCCACACACGTTAACCACGCCCAATATAGTCCTTAGACGCCGATGGAAACTATTAACCCAAGATTCATTCCTTAAATAGTAAACCGGCAAACCGAACCACTGATGCCACCTAACCGGCACACCGAACCACCGATGCCACCTAACCGGCAAACCGAACCACCGATGCCACCTAACCAGCAAACCGAACCACTGATGCCACCTAACCGGCAAACCGAACCACTGATGCCACCTAACCGGCACACCGAACCACCGATGCCACCTAACCGGCAAACCGAACCACCGATGCCACCTAACCGGCAAACCGAACCACTGATGCCACCTAACCGGCAAACCAAACCACTGATGCCACCTAACCGGCAAACCGAACCACTGATGCCACCTAACCGGCAAACCGAACCACTGATGCCACCTAACCGGCAAACCGAACCACCGATGCCACCTAACCGGCAAACCGAACCACCGATGCCACCTAACCGGCAAACCGAACCACCGATGCCACCTAACCGGCAAACCGAACCACCGATGCCACCTAACCGGCAAACCGAACCACCGATGCCACCTAACCGGCAAACCGAACCACTGATGCCACCTAACCGGCAAACCGAACCACTGATGCCACCTAATATCACGATGAACTCCCGGGTATTTGGTGTTGACACTTTATATCAAATTGAACTGGATAAATGGTTACATTTGGAACATTGGATATTTCGTTAATATTTCCCGAAACAGTCAGTATGACATCTACTTTACTAGTTCTATGGCCATCTTAAGCACATTACGACAACATGTTTACGAATACAACGTTGGACTGTATTCTAACTTCATGTAACTTCATTTATTCATAGCAATTTGTATGCAATGCATAAATTATATTCTTAACAAAGTGACACCAGTGGCGGAGAGGTTACGGTCGTCGACTTCAAATCACTTGTCCCTCACCGCTGTAGATTCGAATCCCACTGTGAGTGTCGAATTATTTCATGTGAGAAAGCTATCGAGGTGACTTGTGGTGGGCCGGTGTCTGTCCGTGCCAGCAATACTGATTGGAGGGTATCCTGGGTATTACTCCTCCAAGTTAGTTTAAACTTTATTTATTTTACAACGAATACCAAGCAAGTTTTAACAAGTTATATTAATCACTCTCGTTGGCGCGGATGAAAGCGTATATGTGGTCATTCGTGAGGGAAAACCCACCTATCCTATCTGGCGACCACCATACCATCTCACATTCTTCCCGGTCCGAGGATAGAACCCGGCTTGCATTGGTGAGAAGCGAGCGTGCTAACCACTGCGCTAATCGGACAGCCACCAACTTAGTTGACGTTAACGACCTTAACAACTCAGCCACAGAGACCTCAGTTTAAAATATGCCCTGTAGCATGAGGTACAACAGATACATGGATTCCGAATATTGTAATTAGATATTAATTCGTATACACGAAAATATAGTTTGATCCCCTAATTAAATGACAAGAATACTAATTCTAGTCGACGGAACCGTACAGGTAATGTCCGTTTCTAGTCAACTGAGCCGTGCCGGTAATGGTCGGTTCTAGTCTACGGAGCCGTTTCCAGTCATATATGGCATAACGGCTGTAATTGGATATTTGGATATTAATTTTATCCAGGGCAAAGTAGCATACGTTCCACAAGAGGCGTGGATTCAGAACATGACGTTACGAGATAATATTCTGTTTGGCAAGAAATTCCAGGAAAGGAAATACAGAAAGGTGCTGGAGGCATGCGATCTGCTACAGGACTTGGAGATACTTGCAGGTGGAGACTTGACTGAAATAGGGGAAAAGGTGAGCGCTATACTGACCAACATATCCGAATATTGCCTTAATTAACCGGAAACCACTAAATCCAATTGATGTCGTTAATTGTGGTTATCTATTCTAAATGCCTTGCATATTGGCACAATTGTAACGGCTACATCTGGGGCATGAACATCGGGCCTTTCATATGAAGTCAACGCGCTAACATTGCGCAGTCAATACTACACTATGAACAAGTGGTACTGCTTGTGTGGCAGTCGCAAGATAGAGTCGACTATGTTGACTATACCATATGTATCGTTAAGAATAGCGCAACTGTTATTACCAGACACTTTTATTACGGAACATAGCATAATTGAAATTTGTAGATAAAACATCGATTCCATTCAACATCCAGTCATTCCGTTTTCCGACGTGGTCATTTGTAAATCTCTTTTTTATTATTATTATTTTCTCAGTATGATCATGATTAATATTCACAACTATGCTATGCTTTCCTATTAAATGTGTTGTTCCACCGATTGAAAGCAGTTGATTAAAACATATTTTCTTTGGCTTTCCAATGAAAAATATAAATGTATCAGTGTTATTCCATTAATTGAAAACAGTGGAAGAACACGTTTTATTTCTCACTGGTTTGCACTATTGGTACCTGGCAGCTGCATATTGAAATGTTGTCAACGCGAAGCTGTTAGTGGCATCATTTATTACGTCTGTCTTTGGTGTCATTTCTAACGTCAATTAGCGCACAGTTGCATCGCTTTCTATCATCAAACTCTTTTCAGCCTAAAATAAAAAGAATATTGGTTTGTTCCCATTAATACAATGTATCAAATGATAACCGTTGCCACCTCTACTATTATATATTGAGGGATTATGTTTCATAGCTAGTTTCACTTATTTAAAGAAACGAGCCATCATTCATTCTAAACTACAGTTCTATTGAAATTTGTCTTTCACAGGGAATAAACATAAGCGGTGGACAGAAACAAAGGGTGAGCCTGGCGAGATCTGTCTACAATAATGCGGACGTTTACTTCCTGGACGACCCACTCAGCGCCGTAGACTCCCACGTAGGCAAACATTTGTTTCAGAAGGTGATCGGTAAAGAAGGACTATTAAAAAACAAGGTATTGTTCCAAAATATATTCACAAATCATGTATGTATGTTCCGTTCATGTCAAACCTCTTGCGGTGACCTAGACATGTTTTCCTGGGAATGCTTAGCCGCTAATAGCGGTTAACCAGTACTAAGCAATGTATGTGAGGTGCCTTGCTCAATGACACTACATACGTGGCCTGACAGAGTATCGAACCCGGACTGTTCGATTCCAAATCCGACGATCTACCATTGTGCCACAGATGCCACATTAATCACTGTAGATTAATGAGATACAGAGTGTGTTTCCATATCCTCACTTAGAC
>CM026391.1:89761050-89804064 GCA_014843695.1 Archivesica marissinica
AATATATATTGTGTATGTATATATTGTGTATGTATACTGTAAATATATATTGTGTATGTATACTGTAAATATATATTGTGTATGTATACTGTAAATATATATTGTGTATGTATACTGTAAATATATATTGTGTATGTATACTGTAAATATATATTGTGTATGTATACTGTAAATATATATTGTGTATGTATACTGTAAATATATATTGTGTATGTATACTGTAAATATATATTGTGTATGTATACTGTAAATATATATTGTGTATGTATACTGTAAATATATATTGTGTATGTATACTGTAAATATATATTGTGTATGTATACTGTAAATATATATTGTGTATGTATACTGTAAATATATATTGTGTATGTATACTGTAAATATATGTTGTGTATGTATACTGTAAATATATGTTGTGTATGTAAATATATGTTGTGTATGTATACTGTAAATATATGTTGTGTATGTATACTGTAAATATATATTGTGTATGTATACTGTAAATATATATTGTGTATGTATACTGTAAATATATATTGTGTATGTATACTGTAAATATATATTGTGTATGTATACTGTAAATATATATTGTGTATGTATACTGTAAATATATGTTGTGTATGTATACTGTAAATATATGTTGTGTATGTATACTGTAAATATATATTGTGTATGTATACTGTAAATATATATTGTGTATGTATACTGTAAATATATATTGTGTATGTATACTGTAAATATATGTTGTGTATGTATACTGTAAATATATGTTGTGTGTGTTGTAATTGGACTTTGGACATATTTCACATAAATATCATTTATAAATGGCCATAGGCATACTTATGAAACCGTTTTGTGTTTATTTGAACCCCAAGAATATTCTATTAGCTTATCTGTTGTTGCCGAGCTTTAATATTGTCCATGATTGCCAAGTGATAACATTTTGTTTGCTTCGTCTGCTTCTCTATCTTTATGATTTGAGCCCATGCTAAAAGAGAGTGTTGCAGAGGAAACTAGTCTAGGATAATTCGTTCGAATATGCAAGGGAGGTTATCGGTTGAAATTGGTCAGGCGCCACCACCGTGGTTACCTTTCTTGAATATACGTCTCCGTAGCCCAGTGGTTAAGGCGTCCGCCTACGGAGCGGGAGGTCGAAGGTTCGAATCTCGTCAGGGGTTCGTTCTGATATGGCCGGTTGGTGAGCCGCCAGCTAGTTAAATAATGGTTACCGATTGCCTACCAGCCTGGCGCCTGGCACACAAGCATAGGATTCGGGAAGTACTGATGTTCATAAAAAAGAGGTGTCTCATAAGTCAGAAATGGCTGGCCCTTTAAATAGGGGTGACACTATAATAAACAAACACTTTACTTACTTACTTTACTTTTATACAACGTTTTATATACGTTTGTTAGAAATTAGAATAAGTCCCTGTTTGGTGTCATATTGTTAGCTCTAAAAAGTATGCAGGTGGAAAATATAATAATTGATTATAATATGTATACTGTATGCGAAATATGGTTGAGATTGGTTATTATCAGAAACAGATGTAATGTTGCATATTGGGTACCTATGGTCATTCTATGGTTCACGCTGGACTGATAATCCAGGGATCGCAGGTTCGATCCCCCGTCTGACCATAATAAATTTAACAGTCTTTCAGATGGGACATTAAACCGAGGTCTCGGTGTCGGTGCTGTACACCGTGCACGTAAAAGAACCAGAGGAGATTCTGGAATGGGTCTCTGTCTATATCAATCCACTATCTTCCAAAATTCTAAAATGACTAATCTCTTCAGGAGGCGTCGCTCATATGGGTAACCGGTAGCGACGATAAATAAACGCAAAACACACACATAACTAAGCATCGAACCGCCTGGTGGCTGCGAGTATTTCCCAGTAAAGTCCTCATAGGAAGCCGTTTTTATTGCAAAGCTTTTTGGCTCCTGCTACAATGCGCGCAGCTTCAACCTGCACAGATTTATTTCGTTTTTCAGTTCATCAGAGCAGTTGTCCCATACCACATCACCATATTCCAGATAGGGCCTAACATACGATATGTACATCCGCTCTAGAGATCGTGGAGATAGATACAATTTGAGTGATCTGAGAATGCCAATACGCTGCCACGCTTTATTAACCATAGATGTAATATGTGCCGACCACTTCCCATCTTCGGTCAAAGTTAGACCTAGGTGATTGTGCGAATCAACCTGGTTAATGGGGATGCCATCCATGTACAGTAGTGGGTGATTGAGTCTGTTGCGCTTCCTGGAGAATATCATGGATTCCGTCGTCGATGGATTGAATGTCACCAACCAAGATTTTGACCAAGATTCAATTCGAGCGAGATCGCTGTTCAGACTAGCGGCAGTGGTGTTTTGGTCTTCGACGATGATGTACAAACTAGTTTCGTCAGCAAATATGCGTATGTTGGCCTTGATAGCAGATGCAATGTCGTTGATGTAGATAAGAAAGAGGCGGGGACCTAAGATAGACCCCTGAGGAACACCAGCTTTAATCGACGCCCAGGAACAGTTGGAGTTGGTAATTACAACACGTTGCTTTCGTAAGGATAGATAGAACGCGAACCAGTTATAGAGATAACCTCGAATACCCAGAGAGGAAAGTTGGTTAAGAAGACCATGGTGCCACACACGGTCGAATGCTTTAGAAATGTCACAGAAAACTGCCCGAAACTCTTTTCCGTCGTCTAAGGCTCTGGAGATGTCATTATACAAAAAGGCAAGTTGGTTGGTAGTAGAGTCACCATTGACGACGCCTGAAAATGAGTTAGAAGAATATTAGTTACAACGTAGTTGTACAGATGCTTGTGTACACAACGCTCCATGAGTTTTCCAAGGCAGATAAGGAGGGAGATTGGACAGTAGTTAGAAGGTTTAGAAGGATCGGATGTGTTTGTATACAGGACATACATTAATCATTTTCCAGAGAGAAGGGCAGGTTGAGAGTGTACGTAGTTTGTTGAAGAATACAGAAAGAGCAGTTGCCAGGAAACGTAGAAGAAAACTTAGATTCGAGTCCCTGAAGCTGAACACGGTATTATACAGTAAGTAGTAATTGTATATTCACTAGGGTTGCACCGGATTTGGAATTTTCAAATCCGGGGAATTTTCAAATCCGGGCAATTCTAAATATTGGCGGAACTGGATTTGCGGTCCAATTTGCCCATATTTTACAGAATGGGACAATCACAGACGTATGCACAGGCACAAACATTTTTTTGCCCTCTTTTTTATTTACTGTAAACATTGCTTACTATTATGACCATAGGGCAAATAAAGAATTGTTTGTGTACTTGTGCCTGTGGTGATATGATACAGGAGAAGCGTATGGAACCATACATATGCACAGGGTACCACAGCTGTCCTTACCATAACTCGATTATTGGATATTCATGATTCGATTTTTGTTGATCATTGTGTATACATAATTCGAGTTTGGATATCCATAAATGCTGAGTAAATAACAAAACGGTGCGCCTGGAATCATGGATATCCATAAATGCTGAGTAAATAACAAAACGGTGCGCCTGGAATCATGGATATCCATAAATGCTGAGTAAATAACAAAACGGTGTGCCTGGAATCATGATATCCATAAATGCTGAGTAAATAACAAAACGGTGTGCCTGGAATCATGGATATCCATAAATGCTGAGTAAATAACAAAACGGTGTGCCTGGAATCATGTATATCCATAAATGCTGAGTAAATAACAAAACGGTGTGCCTGGAATCATGATATCCATAAATGCTGAGTAAATAACAAAACGGTGCGCCTGGAATCATGGATATCCATAAATGCTGAGTAAATAACAAAACGGTGCGCCTGGAATCATGGATATCCATAAATGCTGAGTAAATAACAAAACGGTGCGCCTGGAATCATGGATATCCATAAATGCTGAGTAAATAACAAAACGGTGTGCCTGGAATCATGATATCCATAAATGCTGAGTAAATAACAAAACGGTGTGCCTGGAATCATGGATATCCATAAATGCTGAGTAAATAACAAAACGGTGTGCCTGGAATCATGAATATCCATAAATGCTGAGTAAATAACAAAACGGTGTGCCTGGAATCATGGATATCCATAAATGCTGAGTAAATAACAAAACGGTGCGCCTGGAATCATGGATATCCATAAATGCTGAGTAAATAACAAAACGGTGCGCCTGGAATCATGGATATCCATAAATGCTGAGTAAATAACAAAACGGTGCGCCTGGAATCATGAATATCCATAAATGCTGAGTAAATAACAAAACGGTGCGCCTGGAATCATGGATATCCATAAATGCTGAGTAAATAACAAAACGGTGCGCCTGGAATCATGGATATCCATAAATGCTGAGTAAATAACAAAACGGTGTGCCTGGAATCATAAATGTGAGTAAATAACAAAACGGCGCCTGGAATCATGGATATCCATAAATGCTGAGTAAATAACAAAACGGTGTGCCTGGAATCATGGATATCCATAAATGCTGAGTAAATAACAAAACGGTGCGCCTGGAATCATGGATATCCATAAATGCTGAGTAAATAACAAAACGGTGCGCCTGGAATCATGAATATCCATAAATGCTGAGTAAATAACAAAACGGTGCGCCTGGAATCATGGATATCCATAAATGCTGAGTAAATAACAAAACGGTGCGCCTGGAATCATGAATATCCATAAATGCTGAGTAAATAACAAAACGGTGCGCCTGGAATCATGGATATCCATAAATGCTGAGTAAATAACAAAACGGTGTGCCTGGAATCATAAATGCTGAGTAAATAACAAAACGGCGCCTGGAATCATGGATATCCATAAATGCTGAGTAAATAACAAAACGGTGTGCCTGGAATCATAAATGCTGAGTAAATAACAAAACGGTGCGCCTGGAATCATGGATATCCATAAATGCTGAGTAAATAACAAAACGGTGCGCCTGGAATCATGAATATCCATAAATGCTGAGTAAATAACAAAACGGTACGCCTGGAATCATGGATATCCATAAATGCTGAGTAAATAACAAAACGGTGCGCCTGGAATCATGAATATCCATAAATGCTGAGTAAATAACAAAACGGTGCGCCTGGAATCATGGATATCCATAAATGCTGAGTAAATAACAAAACGGTGCGCCTGGAATCATGGATATCCATAAATGCTGAGTAAATAACTAATAAATTATGGATATCCAAAAATAGTGAATAAACAGCAAAAGGGCGCCCCATAATTTAGAGTCTTGAAACGTTCATACAAATACAATGTAAATATAAGGAATGGAATTAACCGGTGTTTCGTTTATTGTGGCATACAATACATTTGTTCTGTTTAAAGTAGTGTGTTTAAGACTCCACACACATTAAAGCGACACTACATCGCAAAAAGCAAATAAAATGCAGTTTTTCACGCATAAATGCATTGTTACTACAACTTCTTCCGAATACATTCGAACACTAACATTGAATCAATAAACAGTGTTTTTGTGGATTCAAAGTATGATTTCATATAACGGTCATCCATTCTCCTGAATTGACGTTTGTTTTGTCATCGGAGTCAATGCTAAACGCGAGATAACGTCGTTTGAGAATAATTGAACTAAGACTAGTCTACAAATAAATATGCATAGGCACACATGTGAGATATAACGGTAAATCTGTACCATAAATCGAGTTATTCAGGATACACGAGTTGTATTACGCATGAATGTCAACCATGTTTACATTCTGTTGTTATGTCAACAAACCAAGATAGTGTCGTTTAGAGATAGATAAATTAAGAATAGTCTACAAATATATAGGCATAAATATGAGATATAACGGTAAATATCTACCATAAATCGTGTTATTCAGGATGCACTAGTTGTATTACGCATGGATGTTTACATTATTTTGTCAACATTATGTCAACAAACCGCGTATACGACGTTTGTTTATTAGTTGAAATACTCAGTATTGGAGGCAAATATTTGGAAACATATTATAAAATATAATAGGAAAATACATTCTGTAGAAGTTTGTGTTTTAACTGATGTAGTGTCGCTTTAAATTTGACAATTATAATCGGCAAATTTGCTTAAATGGTAAATTCATTTCTTAGCACAATGGCATCAAATCCAAAGTGACAATGTATATTCTTATACCTGAATACAAAAATAAATGTACTGTCCTTCTATTCTCCCCCTTCTATCTCTCATATTGTACAGTCCTTCTATTCTCCCCCTTCTATCTCTCATATTGTACTGTCCTTCTATTATCCCCCTTCTATCTCTCATATTGTAACGTACTTCTATTCTCCCTCCTTCTATCTCTCATATTGTACTGTCCTTCTATTATCCCCCTTCTATCTCTCATATTGTAACGTACTTCTATTCTCCCTCCTTCTATCTCTCATATTGTACTGTCCTTCTATTCTCCCCCTTCTATCTCTCATATTGTAACGTACTTCTATTCTCCCTCCTTCTATCTCTCATATTGTACCGTCCTTCTATTCTCCCCCTTCTATCTCTCATATTGTACTGTCCTTCTATTCTCCCCCCTTCTATCTCTCATATTGTACTATCCTTCTATTCTCCCCCTTCTATCTCTCATATTGTAACGTACTTCTATTCTCCCTCCTTCTATCTCTCATATTGTACTGTCCTTCTATTATCCCCCTTCTATCTCTCATATTGTACTGTCCTTCTATTCTCCCCCTTCTATCTCTCATATTGTACTGTCCTTCTATTCTCCCCCTTCTATCTCTCATATTGTAACGTACTTCTATTCTCCCCCTTCTATCTCTCATATTGTACCGTCCTTCTATTCTCCCCCTTCTATCTCTCATATTGTACTGTCCTTCTATTCTCCCCCTTCTATCTCTCATATTGTACCGTCCTTCTATTCTCCCCCTTCTATCTCTCATATTGTACTGTCCTTCTATTCTCCCCCTTCTATCTCTCATATTGTACTGTCCTTCTATTCTCCCCCTTCTATTCTCATATTGTACTCCTTCTATATCTCATATTGTACTGTCCTTCTATTCTCCCCCTTCTATCTCTCATATTGTACTGTCCTTCTATTCTCCCCCTTCTATCTCTCATATTGTACTGTCCTTCTATTCTCCCCCTTCTATCTCTCATATTGTACTGTCCTTCTATTCTCCCCTTCTATCTCTCATATTGTACTGTCCTTCTATTCTCCCCCTTCTATCTCTCATATTGTACTGTCCTTCTATTCTCCCCTTCTATCTCTCATATTGTACTGTCCTTCTATTCTCCCCCTTCTATCTCTCATATTGTACTGTCCTTCTATTCTCCCCCTTCTATCTCTCATATTGTACTGTCCTTCTATTCTCCCCCTTCTATCTCTCATATTGTACCGTCCTTCTATTCTCCCCCTTCTATCTCTCATATTGTACTGTCCTTCTATTCCCCCCCTTCTATCTCTCATATTGTACTGTCCTTCTATTCTCCCCCTTCTATCTCTCATATTGTACTGTCCTTCTATTCTCCCCCTTCTATCTCTCATATTGTACTGTCCTTCTATTCTCCCCCTTCTATCTCTCATATTGTACTGTCCTTCTATTCTCCCCCTTCTATCTCTCATATTGTACTGTCCTTCTATTCTCCCCCTTCTATCTCTCATATTGTACTGTCCTTCTATTCTCCCCCTTCTATCTCTCATATTGTACTGTCCTTCTATTCTCCCCCTTCTATCTCTCATATTGTACTGTCCTTCTATTCTCCCCCTTCTATCTCTCATATTGTACTGTCCTTCTATTCTCCCCCTTCTATCTCTCATATTGTACTGTCCTTCTATTCTCCCCCTTCTATCTCTCATATTGTACTGTCCTTCTATTCTCCCCCTTCTATCTCTCATATTGTACTGTCCTTCTATTCTCCCCCTTCTATCTCTCATATTGTACTGTCCTTCTATTCTCCCCCTTCTATCTCTCATATTGTACTCCTTCTATATCTCATATTGTACTGTCCTTCTATTCTCCCCCTTCTATCTCTCATATTGTACTGTCCTTCTATTCTCCCCCTTCTATCTCTCATATTGTACTGTCCTTCTATTCTCCCCCTTCTATCTCTCATATTGTACTGTCCTTCTATTCTCCCCCTTCTATCTCTCATATTGTACTGTCCTTCTATTCTCCCCCTTCTATCTCTCATATTGTACTGTCCTTCTATTCTCCCCCTTCTATCTCTCATATTGTACTGTCCTTCTATTCTCCCCTTCTATCTCTCATATTGTACTGTCCTTCTATTCTCCCCCTTCTATCTCTCATATTGTACTGTCCTTCTATTCCCCCTTCTATCTCTCATATTGTACTGTCCTTCTATTCTCCCCCTTCTATCTCTCATATTGTACTGTCCTTCTATTCTCCCCCTTCTATCTCTCATATTGTACTGTCCTTCTATTCTCCCCCTTCTATCTCTCATATTGTACTGTCCTTCTATTCTCCCCCTTCTATCTCTCATATTGTACTGTCCTTCTATTCTCCCCCTTCTATCTCTCATATTGTACTGTCCTTCTATTCTCCCCCTTCTATCTCTCATATTGTACTGTCCTTCTATTCTCCCCTTCTATCTCTCATATTGTACTGTCCTTCTATTCCCCCCTTCTATCTCTCATATTGTACTGTCCTTCTATTCTCCCTTCTATCTCTCATATTGTACCGTCCTTCTATTCTCCCCCTTCTATCTCTCATATTGTACTGTCCTTCTATTCCCCCCTTCTATCTCTCATATTGTACTGTCCTTCTATTCTCCCTTCTATCTCTCATATTGTACCGTCCTTCTATTCTCCCCCTTCTATCTCTCATATTGTACTGTCCTTCTATTCTCCCCCTTCTATCTCTCATATTGTACTGTCCTTCTATTCCCCTTCTATCTCTCATATTGTAAAGTCCTTCTATTCCCCCCTTCTATCTCTCATATTGTACTGTCCTTCTATTCTCCCCTTCTATCTCTCATATTGTACTGTCCTTCTATTCTCCCCTTCTATCTCTCATATTGTAACGTCCTTCTATTCTTCCCCTTCTATCTCTCATATTGTACTGTCCTACTATTCTTCCTCCTTCTATCTCTCATATTGTACATTCCTTCTATTCTCCCCCTTCTATCTCTCATAGTGTACAGTCCTTCTATTCTCCCCCTTCTATCTCTCATATTGTACTGTCCTACTATTCTCCCCCTTCTATCTCTCATATTGTACCGTCCTTCTATTCTCCCCCTTCTATCTCTCATATTGTACCGTCCTTCTATTCTCCCCCTTCTATTTCTCATATTGTACTGTCCTATTCTCCCCTTCTATCTCTCATATTGTACCGTCCTTCTATTCTCCCCCTTCTATCTCTCATATTGTACCGTCCTTCTATTCTCCCCTTCTATCTCTCATATTGTACTGTCCTTCTATTCTCCCCTTCTATCTCTCATATTGTACTGTCCTTCTATTCTCCCCTTCTATCTCTCATATTGTACTGTCCTTCTATTCTCCCCCTTCTATCTCTCATATTGTACTGTCCTTCTATTCTCCCCTTCTATCTCTCATATTGTACTGTCCTTCTATTCTCCCCCTTCTATCTCTCATATTGTACTGTCCTTCTATTCTCCCCCTTCTATCTCTCATATTGTACTGTCCTTCTATTCTCCCCCTTCTATCTCTCATATTGTACTGTCCTTCTATTCTCCCCCTTCTATCTCTCATATTGTACTGTCCTTCTATTCTCCCCCTTCTATCTCTCATATTGTACTGTCCTTCTATTCTCCCCCTTCTATCTCTCATATTGTACTGTCCTTCTATTCCCCCCTTCTATCTCTCATATTGTACTGTCCTTCTATTCCCCCCTTCTATCTCTCATATTGTACTGTCCTTCTATTCTCCCCCTTCTATCTCTCATATTGTACTGTCCTTCTATTCTCCCCTTCTATCTCTCATATTGTACTGTCCTTCTATTCCCCCTTCTATCTCTCATATTGTACTGTCCTTCTATTCTCCCCCTTCTATCTCTCATATTGTACTGTCCTTCTATTCTCCCCCTTCTATCTCTCATATTGTACTGTCCTTCTATTCTCCCCCTTCTATCTCTCATATTGTACCGTCCTTCTATTCTCCCCCTTCTATCTCTCATATTGTACCGTCCTTCTATTCTCCCCCTTCTATCTCTCATATTGTACCGTCCTTCTATTCTCCCCCTTCTATCTCTCATATTGTACCGTCCTTCTATTCTCCCCCTTCTATCTCTCATATTGTACTGTCTTCTATTCTCCCCCTTCTATCTCTCATATTGTACCGTCCTTCTATTTCCCCCTTCTATCTCTCATATTGTACTGTCCTTCTATTCTCCCCCTTCTATCTCTCATATTGTACCGTCCTTCTATTTCCCCCTTCTATCTCTCATATTGTACTGTCTTCTATTCTCCCCCTTCTATCTCTCATATTGCACCGTCCTTCTATTCTCCCCCTTCTATCTCTCATATTGTACTGTCCTTCTATTCTCCCCCTTCTATCTCTCATATTGTACTGTCCTTCTATTCTCCCCTTCTATCTCTCATATTGTACCGTCCTTCTATTCTCCCCCTTCTATCTCTCATATTGTACTGTCCTTCTATTCTCCCCTTCTATCTCTCATATTGTACTGTCCTTCTATTCTCCCCCTTCTATCTCTCATATTGTACCGTCCTTCTATTCTCCCCCCCTTCTATCTCTCATATTGTACTGTCCTTCTATTCTCCCCCTTCTATCTCTCATATTGTACTGTCCTTCTATTCTCCCCCTTCTATCTCTCATATTGTACTGTCCTTCTATTCTCCCCCTTCTATCTCTCATATTGTACTGTCCTTCTATTCTCCCCCTTCTATCTCTCATATTGTACTGTCCTTCTATTCTCCCCCTTCTATCTCTCATATTGTACCGTCCTTCTATTCTCCCCCTTCTATCTCTCATATTGTACCGTCCTTCTATTATCCCCCTTCTATCTCTCATATTGTACTGTCCTTCTATTCCCCCCTTCTATCTCTCATATTGTACTGTCCTTCTATTCTCCCCCTTCTATCTCTCATATTGTACCATCCTTCTATTCCCCCCTTCTATCTCCCATATTGTATTCTCAATGTCATAGCACTCTCATCCGGCTATACGGACTCAACGTCATAGCACTCTCATCCGGCTATACGGACTCAACGTCATTGCACTCTCATCCGGCTATACGGACTCAACGTCATAGCACTCTCATCCGGCTATACAGACTCAACGCAGCCTCCATGTTTCAGAGAAATATTCCTGTTTTTAAACAAAATGTATCCGCTGCGTTTGGAAACAGCAGTCTGGTTGTTAAGACTATTGCCGTGATTGTTTTTTTCGGTTACTTTTTATCCTTCATTCCTAATGGAACGCGCTATATCACGGTGACACCGGGTTACGTTTTGCCCCCAAACGTCTGGGTTTGGACTTTTCTCACCCACAGCTTTATTGAGTTCCATTTCTGGGATGTGTTGGCAGATATATTGGTGGTGATTTTGTGTGGTAAACTACTAGAACCGCTTTGGGGGAGCAATGGATATGTTACTATTTGTCCTCATCACAAATGTATGTGTTGCTATAGGGACGTCGTTTAGCTACTAAGAATGAAGATTATCTGTTTGATACATATATACATGGTCTTGCTGGATACATTGCAGGATTTTCTGTAGCAGTTAAGCAAGTTATGCCGGTGTCATATAGAATATTGACCTGCCAAAATAATGACCCCCCCCCCCATCCCCAAAGCCTACAAAAACAATGTTATCAATATATTTTATTAATAATTGCTTAAAGCTATAAAATTAACAATTATCAATAAAATTATATTGAATTTATGTATGAAAAAAGACATACACTCAACTTAATTGGTATTTGAAACCATGCAGCTCAAAATAAATACCATAAAATAGCACAGTACTAACCATTCTCATGCATGTTCTCTTAAACTTTCCAGAAAATATATAATATGCTGTTAACCATTATAATTCTGACTGGTGTGGCTAACTAGCCTACCTTTCGCTAGTACGCTCCACATTAGAATACAGCTCTATTATATGGGACCCCTACCACCAGAAGGACACCGACAAACTTGAGAAAGTACAGAGACAGGCCGCCAGGTTCATATCAGGAGACTACACCACCAATTCTACAGGGTGCGTCACTCGAATGCTCCATGACTTGAGGCTTCCATCCCTCCAGGACCGAAGGAAGGCGAATCGTCTGATATTCTTCTATAAGGTGGTCGAGGGGCTGGTACCAGCCCTGGCAAGCCATGACTTTTTGACACCAGTACGAAAGAACAAACGTAAAGTAACCCCCAAGACATTTAGTGGCTATAATACTGACAACATCATAGATAGACAAACTGTGAACCACTCTAGGTGTTTTGTGCCAGTGCAGTGTAGGACAAAACAATATAGACAGTCATTCTTCCCACAGACTATTATTGACTGGAATAAACTGGATGATAGTGTTGCATGCGCGAGTGCAGTCGGCAGCTTCAAAACAGCTGTCCACAAGTGGGACTAGAAGACTCCCACACTCTCTCTCCTGTTGCGTCTACGCTGAAAGGCCCTGCAACGTTACTAACCAGAACCAGAACCAGAACTAATTTTTCCACAGGTGTGAAAATCCCCATAATAAAGCAATAAAACCTTATTGTTGGAGCACTGCAATCAACTGTGACACTTCCTGTGTTACATGTTTTATATCATTCATAATACATAATATTTTATTACTGTATGAGCAAGGACAGATAACGTGTGCCTCCCAGTGCAAGAAACTTTTCCATGCCATAGAATAATGACCCCCCTATGTTTACACAGTAAGAGTGAGAGTGGTCATTTTTCCATGCCATAGAATAATGACCCCCTGTATGTATGTAAACTATATGAGAGAGGGGGGAAGGTCACTTTTCCATGCCATAGAATAATAACCCCCTGTTTATTAACTATATGAGTGACGGGGGGTCACTTTTCCATGCCATAGAATAATGACCCCCCTGTATATTAACTAGCATTAGTAAAGGGGGGTCACTTTTCCATGCCATAGAATAATGACCCCCCCGGATATTAACTATATGAGTGAAGGGGGTCGCTTTTCCATGCCATAGAATAATGACCCCCCTGTATATTAACTATGAGTGAGGGGGGGGTCGCTTTTCCATGCCATAGAATAATGACCCCCCTGTATATTAGGTATATGTGTGAGGGGGGTCACTTTTCCATGCCATAGAATAATGACCCCCCTGTATATTAACTATTTGAGTGAGGGGGGTCGCTTTTCCATGCCATAGAATAATGACCCCCCTGTATATTAAGTATATGTGTGAGGGGGGTCACTTTTCCATGCCATAGAATAATGACCCCCCTGTATATTAAGTATATGAGTGAGGAGGGTCACTTTTCCATGCCATAGAATAATGACCCCCCTGTATATTAAGTATATGAGTGAAGAGGGTCACTTTTCCATGCCATAGAATAATGACCCTGAAGAGGGTCACTTTTCCATGCCATAGAATAATGACTCCCCAGTATATTAACTATGAGTGAGGGGGGTCGCTTTTCCATGCCATAGAATAATGACCCCCCAGTATATTAACTATGAGTGAGGGGGGGGTCGCTTTTCCATGCCATAGAATAATGACCCCCCTGTATATTAAGTATATGAGTGAGGAGGGTCACTTTTCCATGCCATAGAATAATGACCCCTCTGTATATTAAGTATATGAGTGAGGGTCACTTTTCCATGCCATAGAATAATGACCCCCCTGTATATTAAGTATATGAGTGAGGAGGGTCACTTTTCCATGCCATAGAATAATGACCCCCAGTATATTAACTATTGGTGAGGGGGGGTCGCTTTTCCATGCCATAGAATAATGACCCCCCTGTATATTAAGTATATGAGTGAGGAGGGTCACTTTTCCATGCCATAGAATAATGACCCCCCAGTATATTAACTATGAGTGAGGGGGGGTCGCTTTTCCATGCCATAGAATAATGACCCCCCTGTATATTAAGTATATGTGTGAGGGGGGTCACTTTTCCATGCCATAGAATAATGACCCCCCTGTATATTAAGTATATGTGTGAGGGGGGTCACTTTTCCATGCCATAGAATAATGACCCCCCTGTATATTAAGTATATGAGTGAGGGGGGTCACTTTTCCATGCCATAGAATAATGACCCCCCAGTATATTAACTATGAGTGAGGGGGGGGGTCGCTTTTCCATGCCATAGAATAATGACCCCCAGTATATTAACTATATGAGTGAGGGGGGTCGCTTTTCCATGCCATAGAATAATGAACCCCCAGTATATTAACTATATGAGTGAGGGGGGTCACTTTTCCATTATCCTATGATATGGATAGTGACTCCCTCCCACTCATATAATCTGCACATATGGGGGTGATTATTCTATGATATGGATAGTGACACCCTCCCACTCATATAATCTGCACATATGGGGGTGATTATTCTATGATATGGATAGTGACTCCCTCCCACTCATATAATCTGCACATATGGGGGTGATTATCCTATGATATGGATAGTGACTCCCTCCCACTCATATAATCTGCACATATGGGGGTGATTATCCTATGATATGGATAGTGACTCCCTCCCACTCATATAATCTGCACATATGGGGGTGATTATTCTATGATATGGATAGTGACTCCCTCTCACTCATATAATCTGCACATATGAGGGTGATTAACCTATGATATGGATAGTGACTCCCTCCCACTCATATAATCTGCACATATGGGGGTGATTATCCTATGATATGGATAGTGACACACTCCAACTCATATAATCTACACATATGGGGGTGATTATCCTATGATATGGATAGTGACTCCCTCCCACTCATATAATATACACATATGGGGGTGGTTATCCTATGATATGGCTAGTGACCCCTCTCACTCATATAATCTACACATATGGGGGTGATTATTCTGTTATGTTATATTTATATTTCGGATTTTACGCCTGCATCAGCACCATTTTGGGCTATATCGCCGGCGAGCAGTTTACCTAACAACACCTTTCCTGGGCAGGCTCCAGCAGTTAACAAGTACTTGGGTGCACCAACCTCCGTAAGAAACTGCCAACTTTTTCATATAAATGAGACAAGGCCTACATGGTTACAGTGGTATACAAGTCAGCGACCTTAACCACTCGACCACAGACTCGGACATACTTATACAGTACTAAACTTTTATTGATCAAACATCGGTAAAATACAGAATACATTATTTGTATAACTCTCAAATGTGGGTAAAATGTGCTAAAACCATCTTAAATAAAGTAATATATTAATGTGTACGTGTGTGGGTGTGTATTCGTAATGAGAGACATCGGTCAGTTACTTCCCCTGAATACTCCCTAAAATAGATAGGTACTATTAAGTGTTTCCTCTGTTTTTATCGTTGTTTCCTTTGCACAACATGCTTGCAATTTTATTCCACTATCGCTTCTTATAATTATTAAATTACTATATATCTCGACAGATCTCCTACAGTATATGCAATGGGTACTTATTTTAAAAGAATGTTATCAGTTAATTAACACGATTTTAAATCACATTCATCATACCGCAACAACATCTGGTTAGGGGACAACAGTAAAAACAAAGGATTCTAACTAAAAGGACCTATTCACATTTGAGAATAAATCAGACTTTATCTGCCAAGGGAGGTAATAGAAAAATAGAGATGTCTCTTATTGTATTAAAGTACTTTTCAATATTGTTGTATTAGTAATTATATCCAAGCATTTGGAAAGTATTCATATTCGTATTCAATACATCTTATGAGTATTCAAACCTATCCCTGGTGATAAGCAATTCGGTGATATACATAAAGGATGGATTTCGTTACTACAAAACGTAGGAATAGTGGTTTTCTAACGAACGTGTGATGGCCAGCTTGAACAGCAATACGACATTAACCGTTTCCTTCATAGAGATTTAGGTTAATATACTATTATAGCTTGATACAAACGACAGCCATTTACCTATCATGCAGTAGTTGCCATATCTATCCCACCTCCATAGATATTACTGGGACTACATGAGATTCTGGCCTTTATTATGAACATTGGTTTGGCTACTACATTATCAATGTATGTCGTATTGGTAATGACGTCAAGAGGTGCTTCTATGAGGGAAATGGTTAAACTTGTAAATAACAATGCAAATTCTCATCAACAATTACTAGGCGTGGCAGACGTACGAGAGTATATTAGATTCGTCTCATTATAGGATACAAACTAAACATACACACATTTCTATACCATACAGAGACATAATGGTGTCACATTATTGATGTAATAGTTATCTCTCATTTTGTTATATTTCATGTAAGTATATGTCTCTTATACTCAGTTAGAGTTTCATGTAGAAACATTTCCCATTTGACCTAAGCCTTTTCTACGGAAGCCTACAGGGGCCATTTTGACTTATGACTTACAACTTAGATCTTAGGACTTAGAACTTAGGACTTAGAACTTAGATGTTAGGACTTACGGAAGCCTACAGGGGCCATTTTGACATATGACTTAGAACTTAGATCTTAGGACTTAGAACTTAGGACTTAGAACTTAGATGTTAGGACTTACGACTTAGACGTAAAGCATTGGTGAGTGCTTGCATGCGTGCATAGGTGAGTGTGTGAGTGTGTGAGTGCGTGAGTGTGTAAGTGTGTGAGTGCGTGAGTGAGTACGTGCATCGGTGAGTGCGTGCATGCGTGCATCGGTGAGTGTGTGAGTGTGTGAGTGTGTAAGTGTGTGAGTGCGTGAGTGAGTACGTGCATCGGTGAGTGCGTGCATGCGTGCATCGGTGAGTGTGTGAGTGTGTGAGTGCGTGAGTGTGTGAGTGTGTGAGTGCGTGAGTGTGTGAGTGTGTGGGTGTGTAAGTGTGTGAGTGCGTGGGTGTGTAAGTGTGTGAGTGCGTGGGTGTGTAAGTGTGTGAGTGCGTGGGTGCGTGGGTGCGTGAGTGAGTGCGTGCATCGGTGAGTGCATGAGTGCGTGCATCGGTGAGTGCGTGCATGCGTGCATCGGTGAGTGTGTGAGTGCGTGAGTGTGCAAGTGTGTGAGTGTGTGTGTGCGTGAGTGCGTGCGTGCATCGGTGAGTGTGTGAGTGTGTGAGTGCGTGCATCATTGAGTGCGTGCATCGGTGAGTGCGTGCATCATTGAGTGCGTGCATCGGTGAGTGCGTGCATCATTGAGTGCGTGCATCGGTGAGTGCGTGAGTGCGTGCATCATTGCGTGCGTGCATCGGTGAGTGTGTGCATCGGTGAGTGCGTGCATCGGTTAGTGCGTGCATCGGTGAGTGCGTGCATCGGTGAGTGCGTGAGTGCGTGCATCATTGAGTGCGTGCATCGGTGAGTGCGTGCATCATTGAGTGCGTGCATCGGTGAGGGTTGACCACTTTTGTTCTGGTAGATATTAACTGCTGATATTTCACAGTCTGAGGCCCCTAACATATCTAGGTAGGTATTAACTGCTGATATTTCACAGTCTGAGGCCCCTAACATATCTAGGTAGGTATTAACTGCTGATATTTCACAGTCTGAGGCCCCTAACATATCTAGGTAGGTATTAACTGCTGATATTTCACAGTCTGAGGCCCCTAACATATCTAGGTAGGTATTAACTGCTGATATTTCACAGTCTGAGGCCCCTAACATATCTAGGTAGGTATTAACTGCTGATATTTCACAGTCTGAGGCCCCTAACATATCTAGGTAGGTATTAACTGCTGATATTTCACAGTCTGAGGCCCCTAACCTATCTAGGTAGGTATTAACTGCTGATATTGCACAGTCTGAGGCCCCTAACATATCTAGGTAGGTATTAACTGCTGATATTTCACAGTCTGAGGCCCCTAACATATCTAGGTAGGTATATTATAAAAGGGTCTACCCCAAAAATCTTAAACTTTTTTTAGGGCCTAACCCGCAAAGTACTATAAAAACCTGTGATATTCCGCTCTAAATAGGCCTCCTACTCTAACATGTCCAGTCATAGGCTTTGACCTAAGTATCCTTTTTGGAATTTTAGCCCTTTTTAGGTGTGCTCCCAGGGGTCCCATACTTTGCCATAACGGAGTATCTAACATCCTAAGCACGCCCAAAACACCGTTTGTCAACAGCTGCCCCAGTTTGCGGAAACCTAGCGTGGGTAGGTTGTGTTAGGGATGCCATTGACCTATATTGGTGACGTTTTTCTCTTGAATCATTAGAGCTACTGCTTTAAAGTGAGTATTAGTTAGCGCACGCTACTGGTGGCATTGAATAAATGCAATATTGGGAACGTACATTTTCAAGGGGTGATAGGGGCAGGGGGTTGAACATGGTGGTTCTTTTTGGTGACCAGAACTACTATAAGTGAACTCAGTGAGGTCCTGTGAAGTTTTGTGTTTAAAAAAAAAGATCAGATATTACGTATTTGTTGACAAATACATAGGGTACAAACGTTTTGGACCCAAAACATGTAGAGAAAAGGGAAAAAAACGCCGTGCGGCATTTTGCGGCATTTATCACATATTGCACTGCCCACCCCACCAGGGTTCTCATAGAAGGGGGTGAGATATTTTAAAACGGACTTCAGATTCGTGCTTAGAATGAATTACCACCACACACGGACCGGGGGGGGTTTGGGGGTAAAAAATATTTCCCCCGAAAAAACACCAACGGGTGTTTTTATGTTTAGAATTTATACCTCCAAATCGCCCCCATACTTTGTCCTAGGGGGTTATCTGGCCTCCTAAACACGAATCTGAAGTCCGTTTTACGATATCTCACCCCCTTCACCATCATATGAGGGTTAGGTTGATTTTTTAAGGGTGACATTTTTTACCTCCAAATCGTCTGATACATTTTTCTAAAGGGTTATCTGGCCTCCTAATCACGAATCTGAAGTCCGTTTTACGATATCTCATCCCTTCACTGAGATATAGGCTGGGGAAGTTGCTATTTTGGAGATTGAGGGTTAGGGTTATGAGGAGGTGTCTGTGGACGTTCGGTGATGTCTGTTGAGGAAGCATGGTGTCTGTGGTGGAAGCATGGTGTATGTGGAGGAAGCATGATGGGTGTATGTGGAGGAAGCATGATGTCTGTGGAGGAAGCATGGTGTCTGTGGAGGAAGCATGGTGTCTGTGGAGGATGCATGGTGTCTGTGGAGGCTGCATGGTGTCTGTGGAGGAAGCATGGTGTATGTGGAGGATGCATGGTGTATGTGGAGGATGCATGGTGTATGTGGAGGATGCATGGTGTATGTGGAGGATGCATGGTGTATGTGGAGGATGCATGATGTATGTGGAGGATGCATGGTGTATGTGGAGGGTGCATGGTGTATGTGGAGGATGCATGGTGTATTTGGAGGATGCATGGTGTCTGTGGAGGATGCATGGTGTATGTGGAGGGTGCATGGTGATGTCTGTGGAGGAAGCATGGTGTCTGTGGAGGAGCCGTGGTGTCTGTGGAGGCTATGTGGTGTGTGTGATATCAGTGAAGGGGGTGAGATATCTTAAAACGGACTTCAGATTCGTGATTAGGAGGCCAGATAACCCCCTAGGACAAAGTATGAGAGGGTTTTGGAGGTGAGAACAATGTTCCGCCTAAAATAGCACCAGACACCCCACCCTAGATCTCAGTGATCTCAGTGAAGGGGTGAGATACGGTAAAACGGAGTCAGATCCGTGCGTAGAATGCCAAGTAGCACATTAGGACAATGTATGCGAGGAGGTTGGACACAGTATGAGAGGATTTGGAGGTAAAGAAATTGCCCCCCTAAAATAGCACCTTCCATAGCCTCGATCTCAGTGAAGGGGGCGAGATATCTTAAAACGGACTTCAGATTCGTGATTAGGAGGCCAGATTACCCCCTAGAACAATGTATGACACGATTTGGAGGTAAAACATGTCACCCCCAAAATGTCACCCCCCTATATCTCGGTGAAGGGGGTGAGATATCTTAAAACGGACTTCGGATTCGTGATTAGGAGGCCAGATAACCCCCTAGGACAAAGTATCGGGGCGATTTGGAGGTATCAATTTTTAAACCTAAAAACACCAAATGCCACGGCATCCACGACTCTTTTCGGAATCTCGATGGAATCACGGGTGGTCACCTGTCGGGCCCAGTACGCCTTCCAACGCATTACTTCCGCGTTCAGACACTATATTGCTCCTGGAAGGAATGGGTGGTATAACTGGGCGGCTTCGAGGAGGTCGCCTGCGGCGTAATCATTGCAGTATGCTGGAAGTAGCAAACTGAGCACATAGGCTTTGGCATAGTTCCGTTTTACACAATATCAATTTATTTCTTTTACTTCCAACAATTGACAGACAAATTTGATTTTTATTTTCCTTCATCTGTTATTTCGTTCGCTTGATGATAATGTTCCAAGTGTTCTACATAGTGTGTCCATTCTTCATTTTCTTCACAGATTTTTACAATTGTTTCATAAACTGCCGTTTTTAAATTTAAAATTTAACACTTACAAGTGTAATCACTCGTCGCCAATGTACTAACTTTAATAATACATTTATGATTTTAATATCTTAACTAAACTAGTGCCAGCATTCACCTAACTAGCAAATACAGAAGTATAAAATATCCTTGACCAGAATCAGTTTCAGCCCTGTACAGTAGTACTCAATATCCCAAATGGTTAGCTGTTAATTTTCTAATATATTCAAATATAAAATCACGACTTATTTATCAATATAAAACAATAAAATTACTCAATATTCCAATGGTTAGCTGCTATTTATTCTAAATTTCTAATATATTCAAATATAAAATCACGACCTATTTATGAATATAAAACATATAAACATATATGCCTGGCGCCTGGCATACAAGCATAGGATTCGGGAAGTACTGATGTTCATAAAAAGTGTGTGTGTGTGTGTGTGTGTGTGTGTGTGTGTGTGTGTGTGTGTGTGTGTGTGTGGTGTGTGTGTGTGTGTGTGTGTGTGTGTGTGTGTGTGTGTGTGTGTGTGTGTGTGTGTGTGTGTGTGTGTGTGTGTGTGTGTGTGTGTGTGTGTGTGTGTGTGTGTGTGTGTGTGTGTGTGTGTGTGTGTGTGTGTGTGTGTGTGTGTGTGTGTGTGTGTGTGTGTGTGTGTGTGTGTGTGTGTGTGTGTGTGTGTGTGTGTGTGTGTGTGTGTGTGTGTGTGTGTGTGTGTGTGTGTGTGTGTGTGTGTGTGTGTGTGTGTGTGTGTGTGTGTGTGTGTGTGTGTGTGTGTGTGTGTGTGTGTGTGTGTGTGTGTGTGTGTGTGTGTGTGTGTGTGTGTGTGTGTGTGTGTGTGTGTGTGTGTGTGTGTGTGTGTGTGTGTGTGTGTGTGTGTGTGTGTGTGTGTGTGTGTGTGTGTGTGTGTGTGTGTGTGTGTGTGTGTGTGTGTGTGTGTGTGTGTGTGTGTGTGTGTGTGTGTGTGTGTGTGTGTGTGTGTGTGTGTGTGTGTGTGTGTGTGTGTGTGTGTGTGTGTGTGTGTGTGTGTGTGTGTGTGTGTGTGTGTGTGTGTGTGTGTGTGTGTGTGTGTGTGTGTGTGTGTGTGTGTGTGTGTGTGTGTGTGTGTGTGTGTGTGTGTGTGTGTGTGTGTGTGTGTGTGTGTGTGTGTGTGTGTGTGTGTGTGTGTGTGTGTGTGTGTGTGTGTGTGTGTGTGTGTGTGTGTGTGTGTGTGTGTGTGTGTGTGTGTGTGTGTGTGTGTGTGTGTGTGTGTGTGTGTGTGTGTGTGTGTGTGTGTGTGTGTGTGTGTGTGTGTGTGTGTGTGTGTGTGTGTGTGTGTGTGTGTGTGTGTGTGTGTGTGTGTGTGTGTGTGTGTGTGTGTGTGTGTGTGTGTGTGTGTGTGTGTGTGTGTGTGTGTGTGTGTGTGTGTGTGTGTGTGTGTGTGTGTGTGTGTGTGTGTGTGTGTGTGGGTGGGTGGGTGGGTGGGTGTGGGTGTGGGTGTGGGTGTGGTGTGGTGTGTGTGGTGTGTGTGTGCGCTCGAGTTTGTATAGCCCGCGTTGAGTGACCTAATGTACGATACACACCAACGGTCAGAGGACTGTTTACATTGTGAGGACTTACACTCGCGTCCTCACAAAGTTTTGTCAACAAAAGAGATAGTTATGAGGACGTGGTTCATAATTTCCAAAAATAACGATGTCCTCATAAAGATAGTGTTTTATGATGTGTGTATCAGTCATACACAATTTACTCCAATTGCCGAAATGTGTGTATAATTGTCCAATCAAATCTATCCACTATAAAATATACCAAGTCCTCGGAATATCGGCAGGCTGAGGGGTGTGAAAGTTACATACACACATATTGGATAGCTATATATCTGAGGACCTTGACACACTTCTGCGCTTCGAGGACCAAGAAGAAGGAATGGGTTTATACTTTCAAAAAATTCACACACTGTCGCTCTGCATAAAAGTAAGGACCAGAGCTGCTACAACTGTTGTTGATGTTGAAAGAATATGTGCGGAAAATGTTTCAGTAAGTTTTCCTGAAACAATGACTTAAGCTATAATCGCCACTATAGATATGTGATTAAATGTTTGCTACATGTGCTACATGAAACCCCACATTATTTAGTGAAAAGTGGGGTTTGCACGGGTGTGCATTAATTTGCTATTTCTGCTCGAAAACATAACGAAGCCATTCTACTGAGTACCGCTGACCCATGTAATAAAAAATAAGCAAAATATCCCAAATTAACATATGAATAATCAATATTCTAGACCCCTAGTAGCGAGCGTATTTAGGGTAATCCCAAAGTTTGATAGACGATAATTACTGAAAATAGGAAATTTGTGTCATTTATTGAACACATTATAAGCAATGGTAAATACTATGAATGCAGAACAAATGATGTTGGTAAATATATTGTGAAAAGCAATCCCTTGAAAACGAGAAACGCATAGAAATAAATTCTAAAGTTTGGATCACTTCAACGTAAGTAAAAAATAAGATGTAAAGTTACCCATGAAATGCAACAATCACAAAACCCACCCACTCAAGCAACCGAAAGAAGAAATATAAGGAATTTGAAACACGAAAGCACAAAAGACATGTACAATTACCGAAGAAATGAACAGTGGGGAGTTACATCAAAGGTACAGCCTTGGAACGGTCAGCAGTAAGACTACTGTAGGGCTTAACTCGACTTACTCCCGCACTCTTATTCTAATTGTATGCATGGTTCTAGCAAAACGAATAAGCTGCAAAATATATATCCCGTAAGTGGGCCATCAACATCTAAACTACCAAAATCGTCCATCTTGTCCCTCTTGTGATAATTTTTAGAAGAAATGATTCCATTAGATATTGTAAAATTTAAATCCAAAGACGAAGCATCGGTATCAGTTAGCTGTATGTCTGTCTGCCGGGTGCCATCCATCCTGTATGATCTTTGTGTTACATAAACACCAAGAAATCACTCTTTTTCGCTTGTAAATTACGATTAGGTGCATGGGTCTGGTCAGGTTAGAAATGTACGTGATGAAGAAATTGATAATCTTGATTGCAGAACACCCTTAATCCACGTACAAAATATGGTCACTGCTTGTCACACATAGTACGTTAGAGTTGTTTGTTATGTTGACAAGTTGGCGTAGATGTGCAGAATGATCACTAGTGCTCAGTCCATACTTCTTATAAATAAACAGAGGGTATTTTGTGGTGACACCCATTTGTCAGTTTTTCACATTACGTTAACACGTCTATATAATATATACTCTTTACTGGGACTATGGGTGTTATGTATATGATAAGTTGGCGTAATTTTCTTATTTCCGTAATAGAACATAGTACATGTAAGTTGTTGGTGCTGTTTAGAACCAACAACCTATGTTTTCAAGCACAAACAAGAAATATAATGCACACCTATACAAACACCATGTTTCACTATATAATGAGTTTGATGGGGGTATTCATTAGTATAGACTTGTTAACGTAATGAGTCAGCCAATGTCATCTAGTTAGATTGATTTGCCTGTAGTTTCTAGTATCGAGTTCGGGTTGAAAATGTAGTTTTATGATTTACTATGTTTTAACACTGGCTAATATGGAAACCCAAATAGTCAAGCCGTCCCAAACATATTAGTCCAAATGGAATAGAGAAACTTCTCACTAGCCCAAACCCCCATAAGGCTAGTTGTCATGACCAAATTAAGCCCATCATACTTAAAGCACTGTCCAAAGAACTCCACCCTATCATTGCGGTTATATTCCACAAGTCTCTTGATATGATTACTGCCATCCCATTGGAAGTCAGTAAATATTGCTCCCATTTACAAAACAAAGGCGAACAGTCACATCCCGCCAACATTACGCATATATGCCATAGACGTGTGTTAACTTTTATATGTAAGGTATTAGAATATATTGTTTCCTCCTCCGTAGTAAATCACTTCGCAAACCTCAGTCTTCTGTATCACGTGCAACATGGTTTTAGGGCGGGGGTGTCCTGTGTGACACAATTAATAAAGCTAATAAAGTCCCTAGTTGTTCTGCCTAGATGCTTTTAACTTTTAACAGAACACATTTCATTTTCTCTCATATTTTGCTTTTAATATTAAGATTTTCATCCTTCTAATCTCTCTGCGGTTTGATGCGCGACATGTCTACAACCCTGTGAGGGGTTCGACATCATAGGAAGACATATATAAATTATGTGGGCGTTTTAATAGGCCTATCGAACTACTGAATCCGTGGTGTGTTGTTCCTGTTTTTGCCCCCATTGAATTGAATATTTCGATGCAATGATATCAGCTCTAACATGACTATGTTCAAGGACCCAAAGAAATAAGTCACCATCGACTACATGAAAATGTATACACTGGTACCATCAACACGTCGAATCTCTGTGATTACTATGCTGCCATGTGGTGGCCCGCGATTGGAAATATATTCTATTCTATTCAACGACAACAACAAAATGGAGGGAACGCGGGTAAGTACAATTTCATTGTTTTATATACTTATGACTTTATGAGGACCCTTGCTTTAATCATAACCAGCATGGCTGTAACAATAAGGGCGTGTGGTTATATTATCGTTAACAATTGTATTGAAATAAATGTTCTCCAAGATATTGTAGTTTCAAGCAATATAATTTTTACCTGACCGACAACGGTCGATTTTACATGTTCCATATAAAAGAGATAATTGCTCTTCTTACGACTTGCGCTAATATGGGAATAAAAAGATCTGATTGCAGTCAACGTGAATGAACATGGTATGACAAAAACTGTTAAGTCGCGAAAATATATGACATTGTTGACTTGATTTCTAACATTTTTAGAGGCCTCTGTTGTTGTAGTGGTATAGGTCAGACACCGCTATTGCAATTTCCATAGGCCACCATTATAACACACAGTGCCATTAGATTTTCCCCAAAAATAGTTTGGCACAAAAGAGAGTAGTTTTCAACAGAATGGCCTTTGAGCCACAGGAAAATGTCAAATTTCAATGGGGTTGACCAATTGCGTTTTTTAATTTCCCACTAAAGGCACCCACCCCCTACTCTGAAGGTAATTTGGTGGTGAATGTTGCACTGACACCTGCATTTAAAATATGCTGTTTATTTGTCACCAAATAGTCTGCAAATATTTTTAAATATTCCAAAATGCAGCTCATATATTGTATTTTAATATTTAGAAGTCATTTTCAATATTTGTGACAATACCTACTCAGCCAATCAGTTCATGTATCAATAACTCTTAAGGGCTTCCCTACACTTTTTCAACCAATCCCAGACCACTATATCAATAACACCGTCTGACCTAAAGACAATTTTGTTTGGCATTTCATTTAATATAAAAGATATATACCATTACAATGAACATTTCTGCACATAAATATGACTTTCTTATGTCTTCCACATCACCATTGCACAGCACATGCCTTCAAATGGGACACTATGCAAACATAGACTGTTGGCCATTTTTGCAATAGAACTCTAAATAAGACATTTATAATGTCGTCACATATTAATCTTTACACTAACAGTGTAATATTTCTCATGAATATATGAAATAATGTCTGCATGAGACAGACATACCACATTTATAGTATTAGATAAGACATTGTGGTGATTAGAGACAATTATTTTACCCCACCCCCCTGCAAACAAGGGTTTTTTGAAGAATGGAACTAAATCTTGCACCAGGAAGCTACTGAAAGGAAATACTTATTTGCATGGAGCACAAAAAATGTCACACAGGCAAAAAGGAAGACAACAAACATGGCAAATGATGGTCATTACAAATGCTGAGTGGGTCAGGCAGCTTACTGTAGGTCACATGACAGTAAGAAATGGCAGAAAAGTAACTACAATATGCATTTAACTTCAGCTAGTGTGTCTTGAACAAGCACTGTGAGAGGACTACAACTGTGCATTGCCTCTTGAAATATGACATTTCATCTTAGGGAGGTGAAGTTTGTTGCAAATATTAATAAATTACTGAAATATAACCACTCAAAAGCATTGAATATGCATATTTGTGCCATATATTTTACTGAAATTCTTTTTGTGAGGCCCTTGATAGCTACTGGAACCAATTGCAAGCTTGTTTCAATTAAACAACACTATTTCCTAATGAAAAAAACAATTTTAACCATAACATACTCACACTGAAGGACAGAGATATCAATTATAAAGTACTAACACTAATAAAGGGAGGTAATTTGAACATACCAGCCTGCTTATAGGTTCCTATATGGCATTATTTACTCAGTACAATGAATTATTTATCATTTTTTGGGTTCATTTTATATCAGGCAATGTAAAATGACAACTTTCATTGTTTAACTGCATTCACATTGGGCTTATTGTGCCATAATAGGCATCTTTAGTGAAGTTTCAATAAATCAAATCCAATGTTGTAGGTCTGAACCACCATAGTAATTCTTATCAACAGTAATTAGAATGAAAGCTCCCTGGAAAATTGCACCACAATAAGTACTGCGAAGGAAACCGACAAATTTTAAGAAGCGCACATGGAACCTAGGTGGCAGAATTTGCGACATATGTCGCTGAAGCCATTTATTGACTCGCGTTATGTGAAAAACTGCATTTCTCCAGACCCTACTGTTGTATGTATTAGGAACCCCTTTGAATTATTATTTAAGCTTAAAATGGTACTTAATGTACACCATGAAGTAATTCCCAACTTGATAAACTAGTATATGTGATTCAGATGTTGCAAATATCTCAGCACAGTCTTTGTATCACAGAGAATAAGGACTAATCTTCATTGTAAACAATACATAAACACCTCAGAACTATGTTATGTAACACCCTGTCTGGGCTCATATTGCATAGCTACCTATTGTTTCCAGCACTCACACATTCAAATCATACTGCCGGGCAGTTAATCAAGCTATACATTGAAAATAAGCCTCTCCCAGGCAGCATTTTGGTGTGTAGTACTTTTCAAATAACATCATTCTTTACATTGTCCTTTAGGTCAGACACTGCTATTGCAATTTCCATAGGCCACCATTATAACACACAGTGCCATTAGATTTTCCCCAAAAATAGTTTGGCACAAAAGAGAGTAGTTTTCAACAGAATGGCCTTTGAGCCACAGGAAAATGTCAAATTTCAATGGGGTTGACCAATTGCTTTTTTTTTTATTTCCCACTAAAGGCACCCACCCCCTACTCTGTAGGTAATTTGGTGGTGAATGTTGCACTGACACCTGCATTTATAATATGCTGTTTATTTGTCACCAAATAGTCTGCAAATATTTTTTAATATTCCAAAATGCAGCTCATATATTGTACCGTATTTACTCGCCTATAAGACGGGGATATTTCCCGCTGATTTAAGGCTCGAAGTCAGGGTCCCGTCTTATAAGCGGGTCACAAAACATGACCTAAAAGTTTTCAGTCATTATCAGTTGGTTTGGCATTTTCTAAATGTCAGCCAGCTATATTTTATTTGGCCAATTTGATCCATTTTTATACTTTTTTCACCGACTTTTTGACGGGTATTAAATGTAATAATAACTGACATTAAATATATACATATTTGTTAATTCATATATTCATGCAATATTAATATTATTTTCATTAAATGAACAAAACACTAAAGTGTATAGTAAATTAATTCGAAATATGTGGAAAAGTTAGCAATGACACCAGTTGGTCACAGTTTTCAAAAAGTCAGTCATACAGAAGTGTTTATCTGGGTTTATTGTTTGGCAACATTAAACTGAGACAAATTAATCTCCGTCAACGCCTTCATAACTTTTCGTGCAAATCACAATAATTACCGAACCGTTTATAATCGCCGGGTGCACCAAATACAAAATTTCAATTTGATCCCTTTTTATACATTTGTTCACCGACTTTGGGTATTAAATGAACACCTTGGTAAATTAAAAACTGCGAAAGATTCTAACCCTGTACAATTCTTATTTCAATAATTACTATATACCCCCGTTTAAACAAATATATGCAAAGTATATCTGGGACTCCTTTAAACGCCCCCTTCATACCTCTTGAAACAGTCCCTATTATCAACTAGTATAGCGTATCCATAGCAACGAACCAACACGTGTGTACACTACACCTGGAGAGCAGCTTAACCTTACATCGATTTCCATATATGGACATGGGCTGAAAAACTTCAAAGTCATTCACCGACGGGCAATGCGTCATAAAAGTGAAAGCAAGGGAACTAATTCTCTTTGGTGTAACTTACATATGTCTTTGATCTGTGCTGACAGCTCTGATACTGTGGGAACTAATGACATTTTGACATGTGCAGGCCAAGTAAATTTTAATTTTTATTATATATTTTCCCTACCATAACTATAAAATATTTCAATTCGCCGACGTCAGTTTGCAATATTTGTTTTAAAACTCACTTTGAATATATGTGCTACTTTCAAAAAAAACTACCCGATGCAGTAACCAAACGTAATCATATCAATTATCCCGGCCTAACTGGACAAAACATCATATTTTGTTGATAATTTCACAAGTTTGTGTGACATTTCTAATTGTTTTTGTTTTTTTAATTTATGTTTATTTACTGTCGCGACCGGATTCCCATTTTGAGCGACGGGCAGTTTACCTAACAACACCTGTGTATTGTCCCATGCCACTACTCAATTATAAATGTGGCATGCATGGGACAATATGCAAATTGGTCGTGTCTAAGGTGATCTTATGCGGGCTAACCGTTTAATGATCGATCTGATTGGCTGTGTCTGTAAGAAAGGTTGTCCTTGTATAATTATGCCGTGGATTAATTTACATATGTCGGATTTTTTGAGTAATTAGCAGCATGCAATAAAACATTATGTTATTGTTCACAAAAATCTTATGAATCAATTATTGAAAAATTTCTTCAACTCCTGATGTCAATTTTATCAACCCGTCTTATATGCGAGTGCATGCCAAATCCACAGATTACAGAACCAAAGTAGGGGGGGTCGTCTTATAGGCGAGTCGTCTTATAGGCGAGTAAGTACGGTATTTTAATATTTAGAAGTCATTTTCAATATTTGTGACAATACCTACTCAGCCAATCAGTTCATGTATCAATAACTCTTAAGGGCTTCCCTACACTTTTTCAACCAATCCCAGACCACTATATCAATAACACCGTCTGACCTATACTGCCGTGCCCGAAGTTCGTGGTACCTAATGATTTTATAATTAACAGAAATCTATGGAGTATTTACTTGTAAAATAATTAGCATTTCTGATAAATTTCATGTTATATCCACCATTTGCCTGTCATGCATTAACAATGTATCTCAAAATATTCTGTAGCTTGTAAATAATTTAGGTGACTGGCAGCCATTTGCATTTATGACGTCATGCCCGAAGTTCGTGGTAATAAGATCGGAGTCCACTAATATTGTCAACACTTTCAGTAATTTTATTGTTGGGAGTTCATCTGAAATGAAAAACAGTTTATATCAAAATAACATGTACAAATTTGAACCAGATGACCTGGAAACTTGTCAACAACCAGAAAAAGTGTGGTATATATGAGTTTTTTGTGTTTATCCGACTGTTTTTGGGACTACATTATGGCTCCCCGTATCATTTCTCACACATCTGGGCAGTGTGGGCACCTAAAAAAGCTGCCCCTCCTTAACACACGGACTTTGGTACAAAACTGGAGATGTACCCAGTGCCCACACACATCACACTGGCCCCATTTCACAAACACAATGGAGATACAGTCCCTGAGCTCGGCAGGTGTGGATTTTTTACACACACAACACAGTTCACCATCCCCAGCTTCACTATCACTGGATGAATCCTCATCCTCTGCAGGCAAGGCCTTGCCACGACTGTTTACAGACACCTGATGTGGATGGTTTGGGTGATGCAGGTCTCTTCTTGGTCTCTACCTTCTTGGACTTCTTGGCCTCGACCACTTCCCTTCTTTTCTCTTGCAGTTGAAGTGTGCCGACATTGGCGTCTGTAGTAAGGTTGCCAACAATCCTTACGGGTGTTTGGAATTTTTTCCTTGGTCTCTGCACAACTGTTGTGATAGTGATGCTATCAAGAAAGCTTGCAGCTTTTTCCACCTGCTTTGGTTGAGATTGCTGAGGTACATCTGTCTCTTCGGAGGCTTTGGGGTATATAGTAGCCGGGGCAGTCGCCTCCTCGGAGATCTCTGCTGAACAGAAGGGGTAAATGCCTGACCTTTTGAATGCCGATGTAATGTTTTCTGCACTGAATGCCTTCAGAAAGGGCTTTGCTGTAAGTCTTGCAATGTCTCTGGTAGTAATTGAAAGTCCGGGGTTGGCATGCATATATCCTCTGCACTCTCTGTTGAAGAATGCTTTCATTGGTCCAAACACTCCAACATCAAGTGGCTGTGTCAGATGGCTTGAGTGAGGAGGCAGAACAAACAAAATGACATTCCTTTCCTTGGCCCATGTTGTCAGTGTCAGTGAAAGATGGCTTTTGTGCCCATCATACAGGATGAGGGTTGCTGGCCTGTCCTCTCCCCTCTGAATTCCAGCATATCGGGCAAGGTGGTTTATAATATAGTCCTCAAATATGCCCCTATTTACCCATCCACTATCTGTCATCTTGCCAACTTCCCCAGCAACTGCACCTTCAATGAAGCAATCGTCCCACTGTTTCCCTGGAAAAATGTAATATGGTGGGATATGGTTCCCCATGGCATTTATGCCGCCAATCAGAGTTACATTTTTGGTCCGAGGAGAGGTGACAGCCTGTGCCTTTGTATCTCTGCTACACACAATCTTCGGCGGTGAGTGCTCTGTTGAGAAACCAGACTCATCAATGTTCCAGATGTGATCTGGGGCACCCAATAATCCATGAGTGGTCAGGACATGTCCCAACTCATGGAAATATTCGTCAATAGTCTCCTTTGATGCTGTCTTAGCACGCGGAAGGCCAAGCTTTTGCGGCTTTACCGATTTCAGTTTGTCCCATCTTTTCATGAACCTATAAAACCAGTGACCACTGAGTTCAGCTTTTGCTTTCACATCCTTCCCAAGAGATCTGCCATATTCTGCTGCCATACACCTCATGTCTATCATGGAATAGCCATAACCTATATTCCCCATGTAGATAATGTGGTCTACCAAGGCCTTCTCTTCCAACGTGAACATCGTTGGTGAACCCAATTTACAGTCCACACCTATTTTATGCTGTGCTCTGTCCCTAAGGGTTTGTTCTGGCACCCCATATAGTCGTGCCGCTCTATACACTGATGTTCCACCAAGGGTTGCCTGGTATGCACGTCTCAGGACATCTCTATCATATGGTTTTTTCCTCCTGTCTGGTCCTCGTTTCTGAAAAACACACACAAAAAGCATGCTAAGTCTATGACCTCCTTTTGTCTATACCATACCATTTTTTAAAAACAATTTTTCAAACATTTGGTTTTGAAATAATTGCTTCATTTTATGTGCTATTTTAATCCAAGTACAAAAAGTATTGGTCCGAAATAATTTGGGGCGAAGCAATAGGGGGCGAATCAAACAAAAATTTGGTCGTGCCTGACCTTTAAAATGGCAGCACTGATGCAGACGATGTGATAGGAATGATAGAGGGTGACCAAGTTGAATGAAAATTGCCAAGATATAGCAGATTTTTGTGTTGTATGGACTAGAAAGTGCATATTTAAGGATATTTTGACATTTACTTACCAGAAATCGTTCCATTCAGCTTCTGAGGAGTGTTTTCTGTCCGCCGTGAAAGTAGGTCAACCCGGTTTGTTTATTTACGAGAGCTGTGTGACGTAATACGAATACCACGAGATTCGGGATAACACGAGATTAGGGAACGCGACTATACTGTTGGCTCCTTTCCAGAAAGTTCAATGAAATACATATTGTTCAAACCTAATGACTTGCCATTACATTTGTTCATTTAAACATGTGGGAATGGAGGGGGGGGGGGGTGGCTCCATGGTCTAGACCGCTAGCTTTGAACACTAATCATTCAATGCAGTGGTTCCAGCCTGCTCAGAAAGCTATGTTCTACTTGTGGCGAAGTCGATTGTTTTTCTCTGGGTACTATGTTTTAATGTTTTATCTCCACTATTCAGATTCCTTTGCCAGATATAGCCTTAATATATGTGCTGAAAATGGCATAAAACCCCAATTCCATCCCCTCTAACATGTTAAAGCTTTGGGTCCATGTGCGTGTTTTACGTTGATTTATCGTCGTTAATGGTTGCCCACATGAGTGAGATTAATCATTTAGATTTTTGGAGGATGACAAGACAGAGCCCCAATCTAGAGGCTCGGAAGCCATTATGATGTCACATAAGTCAAATAGTACATAAAGGGGTAACTACATGTAAGGGGTAACTACACTAAATATATTATATGGATTTTCAATGTTCCACAAGTAGATTTAACTGACGCATTGGACATGGTTCATATTGGTTATACATTGTATCTGATATATTTTGTATTCTTACGTTGTATTTTGGGTAGTACTGCTTTAATTGATTATAAAATAAATAAATACAACTGTTGTCAACAAGTTGTTACAAAAGCTTAATATGCCTAAAGAATAAAATCTTCTTACCGATCTAGCAGTACCCCCCCCCCCCTTGTACATGTGTGTGTATATAGAGTGGGGGAGTATTTTCCAGCAGCCGGACCCTGAAACGTCTATCCCCACATTGTATATGTGTATTTAGAGTGGGGGTATTACATGTATACGTGTATGTATAAGGGGAGTATTTTCTAGCAGCTGAACCTGGAAATTCTACTCCCCCCACCTCTGTACATGTATGCATATATAGAGTGGGAGGAGTACTTCTCAGCAGGCCAACCCTAGAAATAGCACCCCACACCTCTGTACATCTATACATGATGTTGGGGAAGAGTATTTCCAAACTGGCTGACTGGAAATTATGGTAGATCTGCTCAGAAATGCTGAGCCATCCATTTATTCAAATTTAAATCCAAGTTTTTGCCATCTTTTGGTTTAGGGTATTTTTGCCACTTTATGGCATTGCCAGGACGGTAAAAAAGGGTTTTTACCAGTGGTTTTTACCGCCTCGGCAAAAACCTGCCAACCCTGTTCAGTATTATTGTTTCTGTACTAATACATTTAACATTGATTGATAGTGCGATTCTACAAACGATTTGGTCAGGGTAGAATTCCCAGGGTGGGATGAATATTTCCTAGGGGATTTCCTATGACATTGTTTCAAAATATTAATCATGTCATACTGCTTTTATTGAGGTAGTTCAATTACCACATAGTTTACATATTACCTGACAATGACTTTCAGTCATTACTATTAGACAAACTGTTTTCTAACATCACATCAAAAATAGTGTTGATTATACTTTCCGTGGTCGAGTGGTTAAGGTCGCTGACTTGTATACCACTGTAACATATCATCACTGTTGGTCACTGATTCGAGCCCCGCTCAGGCCGTGTCTATTTATATGAAAAAGTTGGCAGTTTCTTACAGAGGTTGGTGCACCAAGTACTGGTTAACCGCTGGAGCCTGCCCAGGAAATAGTCAGGCTCACTATGTTCAGATTAATAATTTCGTTGGAATTTTTGGGAGATTTGCAAATCTATACATAGTGTAAGCAATCAGAAAACCAATGTTTACCATTTGCCGGACGCATATATGGCGGCCATCTTGGATTTTCAAAATGTCCGCTTTAAAAATGGGTGTTTCTCAATATCTCAACATCTAGGGGACCTAGAGTCCTGATTTTAACGGCTAAACCTACAATTGTAGGGGCAATGAATATAGTGGTACCAAGTACAATAAGCTAAACGTAACCACAAGGCGGTCATCTTGGATTTTCAAAATGGCCGCCTTAAGAATGGGCGTTTCTCAGTATCTCAACTTCTAGGTGACATAGAGTACTGGTTTTAACGGCTAATCCTATATTTTTAGGGGTGAGGAATCCAGTGGCACCAAGTACAATAGGCTAAATAATAATAATAATATTATAATAATAATAATAATAATAATGGTTTATTATTACACAATATTTTTTTTTTTTTTTTTTTTTTTTTTTTTTTTTTTTTTTTTTTTTTTTTTTTTTTTTTTTTTTTTTTTTTTTTTTTTTTTTTTGTTTTTTTTTTTTTTTTTTTTTTTTTTTTTTTTTTTTTTTTTTTTTTTTTTTTTTTTTTTTTTTTTTTTTTTTTTTTTTTTTTTTTTTTTTTTTTTTTTTTTTTTTTTTTTTTTTTTTTTTTTTTTTTTTGTTTTTTTTTTTGTTTTTTTTTTTTTTTTTTTTTTTTTTTTTTTTTGGCTAAACATAATAACAGATGTAGATAGTAGATGATCTGAATGACTGAGCCAGAGATTTCACTTCCGACGATGATAATTGTTTATCATTAAACTTCAAGGGCAAGGACCATCATCATGAGCATCAGCTAGTACTCTCACTCATCATCATCACTGTCACTGGCCAACAATATGTAATTCCTAGAGTCCTCATCATTCTGACACTGAGTGCCGCACTGGCAGAGGTCTGTACACGATAGGTTGTTGGACCTGCAAGAACATCGAGCAGTAGAGCAGTCGGCTCTGCACTGGCATCTCACCATCTCGATGATGGCCTTGGGGGCTGGGAGCACCTCAGTAGTGACTGGTTTGACCTGACCAGTTGTGTCCTTGTAGAGGCCGTGCTTCAGAGGATCCAGGAACTGCTGCTGAGCAACGCTTGCCTGACCCCATAATGTGGCCTGGATCTGGACTCGGAGGATGTGCTGCTTGAGAGCACCGGGGGTGGGAGGCAGCTTGTCACTTTCAGCCATATGCTTGCAGAACAGATGCCATCGCAGCTCGGGGATGCTCGCAATCTGGATGCCCTTTGGTGAGTATGCAGCAGAGACGAATGTAGCTAACGTAGAGAGCAGGTCGTCGGTGACTTCAGTGGCATCCGAAAGCATCTGGAAAGCCTTGACGACTTCTCCGTCTGCTTTTAGGTAGACTTGCAGCCAGGTTGCTTTGCCTATACGAGAGAACCTCCCAGTGTTGTCTACCCCCGAAAATGCGTGGAAGGCTGGCAAAGCCTTTGCTCTTTCTGGACCTAGAGCTGTCCATACTGGCTGCACTTGGATCACTCCGGAGGCCATCGACATGGACGTTTTCCTCAGCTGCAGGTCATAATTGGCTATGACCAGCACCAGGACATCTGTGTCTGGGGAGAAGACCACTAACTCTGCATCAGGTGGGTTGCGCTGTGATGCCAGCACTGCCTGGTGGATCAGCAGTGTGTCCGCCTCTTCATGGTTGTTGTCCTCAAAGAGCAGCTCGTTGTTGCTTCTGGTATGTCCTGAGGCCGATATGATGACAACTTGGACAAGTCTTTGTTGTACTCCAGGGTTCTTGCTGCCAGATACTCAGTCAGATCAGCCTTCGTCTTGTCATGGGAAAGGAACCGGCTCATCGGGATGTGTTTGATGCTGGTGTCATCTCTGATCTGATATTGGACCGGATCCTTCCCTTGTCTCCGTTTCTCTCTTGTGGTACTCTTCAGGGAGTCAGCCTGGTAAGTATCAAACACCAGAATGATCTCATCACAGTCTCTTGTCAGAGACATTAGTCTGGCATTGAAGCATTCACTGAGGTCCTTGACTGTCACTACCGTGGCTGGTTTCTTTGTCAGCTTCTGCAGGACCACCATACCGTCCACCAGTGCGATCTTGCGATTTGTGTCACCCTCAGTGTGTGTGAAGTCCATGGTTTCAGAATCCACTGCATCGCGCTGCAGACCACTTGCATCTTGCAACTGCTGCTGATCGTCATCGGGTGGTTCTGCTGTTCCCAACTTCTCAAGGAGGTGGATCAACTTTGACTTGTCAGTGCATGGCATCATTGCTCCGTTTGGCGCGAACAGTGCCCTCGGTGTCAACGTGAACTCGTAGTTCCCGATGGCTTGTTTCAGGTCAATGTTTCGGTTGGACCTGGCAAGGACCATCAGCCTTCCGTAGAGATCCTTGGTCTCCTTCAGGTCTACAGTCTTGTCCCGGAGTTTCACACTGGCTTTCTTGTTGCCAGACATGTACATCTTGTTGTTCTGTTTCTTCACTGGTGCCCACAGGCTGACGTCCCCATTGATTCGCTCTGACACGTACTCTTCATACAACTTCTGCCCAGTGGCGTCAATGTTCAGGATATGTGGCACGTACTCGTCTGGAATGTAGGCATGAGTGATCAGATTGTGCAGCTGGTCACCTTCAGTGGCAAATGGATTGCCATGGCTCAGGATCGCAGCCTTGATTTTGTCGATTGCGTCATGCTCCCTCTTGACTGCACTTGGTCCAAGGTCATGGTGCTCTGTGGCCTTGCCAACTTCCGCATCAAACTGACTCTTGAACTCCTTTGACAGGCACGACAGTTCTGGTGCAGCCAAGAAGAACCTCTGTCTGGCATTGGCGTTGTTGGAAATGCCAATGAGTCCAGCACGAACCTTCATCTGCTTGTTCAGATGTTCGCATGCATGGTCTGCTCCAACAGATACGAACGGGATCTCGTTCTTGGTGACGGATATGTTGCCAGCTTCCAGTTCCTTCCAGGTGTTGGGGTGGTTGGTTCTCAGGTCATACATGTCTGCGATGTATCGGGGCCAGAGTCGCTTGTACTTGATTCGGTCCATAGCAAAGAATATCTTGCTCAGTGCTTCTCCAGCTTTGAGATGGAGCGCGAGGTCAGCATTCCGGGATGCTGCCACGACGAACAGGATCGTCTCCACTCGGTGTATGTAGTTCATCATTGATTTGAACATGGCATTCTTCGATATCTTAGTCTCCCAGTCCTGGAATGTCTTCCTTACTTCAGCAGTGGTCAGGGCTTAAATGAGCGTGGTGTTGGCTTCTTTCACGGATTCGGCCTTCGTGCATTTGTCCCCTTCCGAGCAGGCAGCTTCTACTTCCTCCGTTGCTTCCAAGCAGGCGTCTTTCAGTTGTGGGTTGTCCGTGAAGAACTCCTCCAGTGCCATATCATGCAGTGCTACATATGAGTAGATGTGGGCACGGAGAGCGCGCTTGTAGTGGTTGCATTTCAGGATCTGCCTTGTTGTGGCAGAACCATAGACATCGGCTTCCATCCAGGCATCATCTATGCCCGAGTTCTCCATGGAGGCGCCGAGAGCTCGCAGAGCAGCCATGACGACATGTAGTTCGCCCAGTCTGGGGACAACTGTGCTTTTCAAGTCCGGCCTGGCATCTAGCAGCTGCACCACCTTCTCGTAGAAAGCCATGTCAAATGAAATGACCTATCGTGTACAGACCTCTGCCAGTGCGGCACTCAGTGTCAGAATGATGAGGACTCTAGGAATGACATATTGTTGGCCAGTGACAGTGATGATGATGAGTGAGAGTACTAGCTGATGATCATGATGATGGTCCTTGCCCTTGAAGTTTAATGATAAACAATTATCATCGTCGGAAGTGAAATCTCTGGCTCAGTCATTCAGATCATCTACTATATACATCTGTTATTATGTTTAGCCTATTGTGTAATAATAAACCATTATTATTATTATTATTATTATATTATTATTATTATTTAGCCTATTGTACTTGGTGCCACTGGATTCCTCACCCCTAAAAATATAGGATTAGCCGTTAAAACCAGGACTCTATGTCACCTAGAAATTGAGATACTGAGAAACGCCCATTCTTAAGGCGGCCATTTTGAAAATCCAAGATGACCGCCTTGTGGTTACGTTTAGCTTATTGTACTTGGTACCACTATATTCATTGCCCCTACAATTGTAGGTTTAGCCGTTAAAATCAGGACTCTAGGTCCCCTAGATGTTGAGATATTGAGATATTGAGAAACACCCATTTTTAAAGCGGACATTTTGAAAATCCAAGATGGCCGCCATATATGCGTCCGGCAAATGGTAAACATTGGTTTTCTGATTGCTTACACTATACAGTTTCCAAAAATGTATAGATTTGCAAATCTCCCAAAAATTCCAACGAAATTACATAATGAGCCTGACTAAAAGGTTAGGTAAAAGGTTAGGTAAACTGCCCGCCGGCGATATAGCCCAAAATGGTGCTGATGAAGGCGTAAAACCCGAAAAACAAACTTTGAGTTATTATTTATGCAGGCAGCACAGTAGGATTTCTGTTATGCCTGCCCCAATACCTGTATGTGACCCCAACATAATTATACTTGGTATTCCTTTGTGGCGCTTTAGTTGTCCTTAGCAGTCCTTAGTTGTTTTTTCTAGTAGTCAAACACCCGTTTACCGTCATTTGCTATGTATACCGCGCACATTTATTACTAAAATCCTTGTACAATTTGTCTAGTGCGCGGTATACACAGCAGTGCTCGAAAAATAGGATAGCCCGGGGGCCCCTCAAAATCCAAGTTGGGCCTGTCTCTCCTTAAATCTGAAAGGCCCTTGAAAGGCCCACGGGCCTGTGCCTAAAAAGACTACAAGACCTTTTTTTCAAGATAAAATTTTCCAAAATGTAGCGAATATCAGCAAAAAATTCGACCCGCAGCGGCCCCATAACGATTGTAAAACAAGTTGCTATGTTCGGTAAGCATTATATAATGACTATTAAAACCATTCTTCTCATAGCTTTTCAAGATTGACCCATCTTAATCATCAGGGCTTCGAAAATTTTCAAAACCAAATCGGTCCGGGCCGAAATCGAGTCAGTACCCCCCCCCCCATCATGTCCTGCCAATATTTTTGCACCCCCCCCCCCCATAAAATCGTAAGTAAGTAAACCCAATTTGCTTTTTTTGCTTTATTTCCATGCTGTCACCAGTCAATTATATTTAAAAATCGCATGTATGTTCAGGACAAACTGTACTTTACCCGTTACTATAGGTCTGGTAAATTTTCCTTTTGTCTAATAATAGTTTTAAGTGTACGCATTTAAAAATAAATGAATGGTAGGACATTTTGATAGAGGTACATTTTATCTAGTCACCTGTATCACCGGTGGAAGCGGCCCAAATCGAACTCGGTTCCGTCAAACTATATTATATCAACTGCCTCTGATTTTCGGATTTCTATTTAAAATATTAATTATTATTTAATTGCAAATTAATCCTAGCACACTTCTTTAATTTAATGCTAACATTTTAAAAACAAATTCTTTATAAATCAATCATTCAGTCCACTTCAAAGAAACTAACAAATGTCGGTAGTTTTGCTGTAAACATCAAACGATTACCGCACTAATTTCATGTGTAATTGACATGACATGCATTGATCGCCTGATCACCATGGAGACATGGGACCTCAGGTGGCAATTATCCAGTTCGATCGTAAATTGGAAACGTGTGAAATGTGTCAACGGATTATACTTACCAAATTAGGTTCGTTATAGACCGATTTCTTGACTTTTTATACAATATTTTGGACCGATTTTTTAAGGTATTTTGACTGTTAGAATCGGTCTGAAATGATAAAAATCGGTCGAAAACCGACAAACTGGTAATTTTCGAAGCCCTGTTAATCATCATGTCCCTATTCTCTCATCGACTGAAATACTGTTAAATGGGCCGTAAAACCCAAAATCCATCCATCGATAAGGTCAGGGTTCATTTAGAATTTAAAGTAGGCCAAAATACCATTGGACCATTACACTGGTAAAATGGACATTATTTGATAGAATATACTGAGTCAAAAAAGAAACGATACCTGGTGTTTATGTGTCTATAATTTCAACATTTATTAAGAAAATTCATAAGATGATAGTCCAACATGTTTGAAAGAAGAGCACATAAGCATAATGAGCCTCCGAAACTGTCTGCTGCGTGATGACGTAATTCGTCGGACAGGGGTCTAATGGAGTTTTCACACAGACGTCAATACCGAGTATGGGCACCATTTGCGTCTCTCACTGCAATGCACCGCCGTCGCATCGAACGGAAGAGTGTCTGGATCTCTTGCTGGTCAATATTTGTCCACTCCTGACGCAAAACATCCCTCAGTTGGTTTAACGTTACCGGCTGACGTCGTCTGACACGGCGGTCTAACGTATCCCACAATTGTTCTATGGGTGACAAGTCTGGTGACAAAGCAGGCCACGGCAGGGTTTCAATATTGTTCTGCTCCAATAATGTGGTGGAAATCCGAGCAGTATGACACCTGGCGTTGTCCTGTTGGAACAGTGTGACGTTTCTGTTGGCGTTAAAGAACGGCACAACTGGCACAAGGATCTCATCACAGTACCGCTGGGCGTTTAGGTTCCCGTCCACCACTAACAGTTCAGTGCGACTGCCGAAGGTGATACCGCCCCACGCCGTAACGCTTCCGCCCCCGAACAGACGTACACATGTGTCGGTGTAACGTTCACCGCGTCTGCGATATACCCGCTCTCTGCCATCCGCTCGACGCAAACAGAACCGCGATTCATCGCTAAACATCACCGAATTCCACTGTAACCGAGTCCAGCAAGCACGTTCCGGCGGTGCCATTCCCACCCATAAGTCAAGTGACGTCGGTCAGGATGGTTCCAACGTATGGTCGATAGGCACGAATGCCCGTTCACGAGGCAGGTTTACCTGAATGTTGTGCACTGATGCGATGTTGGTCATCCCAGGAGTAACGGCAGATGTGTGCGAGCAGGTAGGAACTGGTCCCGTAAATGTGACGTCAGAATGGGACGGTCCTGTTCAGCAGTAGTCACCGGTGGTCGACCAGTTCGGTGGATGGTCGTCCCCATCAGATCCATGTGTCGATAACGGTCGAGTGACGTGTTATGGATCCGCGTAACCGAGTCGATTTGCGACGTCACGCTGCGTAACCGTCGCAATCATGCCAATGGCACGCATTCTCTGATTTCGGTTTAGCCTAGGCATTTTGTTAGAGGTAACAATGGGTATGTAAGGTGTTTTTCCTCGATGATAATGCAATACCAGTACAATAAACCGGTTTTCCGATTTGTACATGTGTAGGAAGTTGTCTTTGTTGAGGAGCACGTGCAAATCGGAAATTCGGCGTTCCAGGATTATCGGGTGTTTATTTACCTGTGTTTATGGTTGGTTGACGTTGCAATAAGATACCCGGTACTGATACGTAATAATATATTAAACCTTTCTATGGTTTTATCCGTTTTACGTCATTTTTAGTTTGGTATCGTTTCTTTTTTGACTCAGTATATATTAATAGATTATTTTAGTTCATACAAATTTATTTTTAGCTCGATTGTGAAACAGCTTATATTAATCATTCTCGAGACCCCATTCCTGAATACATTCCATATACATCAACAGTGCGAGGACTCTATCACATTATGACTTGTACAGAAGTCCAGGAATAGAAACCATCTGCGTTTATGAAACGATCAATGGTATTTAATAAATAAACGGGTTTAATAAACGGAGAATGGCGCATAATGTCAACTTTTAATGTTCACGATAATCCAAAATTCACTCGACCGGCCGGACGACCGTCTACACAAAGCTACTCGACCGAAGTATGTCATAAAAGAATGAATGAGGGTCCATGAAAGATTTTGATCGATTCCGTAACTCCAGTTTAAATGGGATCGCAAAATCGTACAGCCATCCATCCATGAGGTATTCCATATGCTGTTGGTATTTAGTTGGTTTTCAGGAATGTTATTAAAGATATTTGTATTGATGACATCTTGAGGACTTGGAACTAGATTATACATCAACAGTGCGAGGACTCTATCACATTATGACTTGTACAGAAGTCCAGGAAACCATCCAACAGTACTCCATTACATGAAAATAAGATTCTATCATAACACATATACATTGGAACTCGTACAGTGTGAGAAGCATTATGCCACATAGTACAACCTTGTTTCCCAAAATTTCTCATATTGCATGTAGCTTCCAAATATTCCATTACATTCTTACACACTGAAATATGCTTAGAACTGATAAATGTATGATACATTGTGCATACCATGACTGAGCACAGTAACCGAGCTGGGACCACAGGGATTCGGCACGTTTGGGGGTACTAGTATATATATTTAAGTACAGGGATTCTACTCTGTGGGATGTCAGATTTCGCATCGATCAGTAAAATGGCCCTGAAAAATTCTAAAGCGGCGCAATTCGCGTTGAAACGAGCGTTGAAACGAGCGTTGAAACGAGCGTTCTGATTGGATTATTAGAATGTAACAAGATGTTTTTTTATATATGAAGAATAATCATAATCCTTTCTCTGCCATATCGGCAAAATTAACCCTTTCAACACCACAGACCTCTAAATAGGCTTACAAAAAGTGTAGATCCAGATGAGCCGGCTCGTGATGAGCCGTCTCATCAGGATCTGCACTTTTTGCCAGTAATATTACTATTTTAAGACAAAATTACCCATTTTGATAAATGAACTGGTCCAAATGTAATTTTCTGATTCATTTATTGGTCTAAATATATCATGGACCAGACCATGTGAGTTACTTGGTGTTGAATGGGTTAAATGTAATCATTTCGTGGTTTTAATGTTGAATATATATAAGGTGTTTAGATGTTGACACGGTTTATGAGCTTATAGTTACTAAGCTGATCATG
>CM026391.1:89805064-89862339 GCA_014843695.1 Archivesica marissinica
CATCCCACAGAGTAGAATCCCTGTACTTAAATATATATACTAGGACCCCCAAACGTGCCGAATCCCTGTGGTCCCAGCTCGGTTACTGTGCTCAGTCATGGTATGCACAATGTATCATACATTTATCAGTTCTAAGCATATTTCAGTGTGTAAGAATGTAATGGAATATTTGGAAGCTACATGCAATATGAGAAATTTTGGGAAACAAGGTTGTACTATGTGGCATAATGCTTCTCACACTCTACGAGTTCCAATGTATATGTGTTATGATAGAATCTTATTTTCATGTAATGGAGTACTGTTGGATGGTTTCCTGGACTTCTGTACAAGTCATAATGTGATAGAGTCCTCGCACTGTTGATGTATAATCTAGTTCCAAGTCCTCAAGATGTCATCAATACAAATATCTTTAATAACATTCCTGAAAACCAACTAAATACCAACAGCATATGGAATACCTCATGGATGGATGGCTGTACGATTTTGCGATCCCATTTAAACTGGAGTTACGGAATCGATCAAAATCTTTCATGGACCCTCACTCATTCTTTTATGACATACTTCGGTCGAGTAGCTTTGTGTAGACGGTCGTCCGGCCGGTCGAGTGAATTTTGGATTATCGTGAACATTAAAAGTTGACATTATGCGCCATTCTCCGTTTATTAAACCCGTTTATTTATTAAATACCATTGATCGTTTCATAAACGCAGATGGTTTCTATTCCTGGACTTCTGTACAAGTCATAATGTGATAGAGTCCTCGCACTGTTGATGTATATGGAATGTATTCAGGAATGGGGTCTCGAGAATGATTAATATAAGCTGTTTCACAATCGAGCTAAAAATAAATTTGTATGAACTAAAATAATCTATTAATATATACTGAGTCAAAAAAGAAACGATACCAAACTAAAAATGACGTAAAACGGATAAAACCATAGAAAGGTTTAATATATTATTACGTATCAGTACCGGGTATCTTATTGCAACGTCAGCCAACCATAAACACAGGTAAATAAACACCCGATAATCCTGGAACGCCGAATTTCCGATTTGCACGTGCTCCTCAACAAAGACAACTTCCTACACATGTACAAATCGGAAAACCGGTTTATTGTACTGGTATTGCATTATCATCGAGGAAAAACACCTTACATACCCATTGTTACCTCTAACAAAATGCCTAGGCTAAACCGCAATCAGAGAATGCGTGCCATTGGCATGATTGACGGCGGTTTACGTCAGCGTGACGTCGCAAATCGACTCGGGGTTACGCGGATCACGATAACACGTCTACTTCGACGTTATCGAACACATGGATCGGTGGACGACCGTCCAAGATATGGTCGACCACGTGTGACGACGCGTGAACAGGACCGTCACATTCGGACGTCACATTTACGTGACCGGTTCCTACCTGCTACGCACACAGCTTCCGTTACTCCTGGGATGACCAACAATCGCATCAGTGCACAAACCGTCAGGAACCGGCTCGGTGAACGTGGCATTCGTGCCTATCGGCCATACGTTGGACCCATCCTGACACGACGTCACCGTGACGTACGGCGGGAATGGACGACGGAACGTGCTTGCTGGACTCGGTTACAGTGGAATTCGGTGATGTTTAGCGATGAATCGCGGTTCTGTTTGCGTCGAGCGGATGGCAGAGAGCGGGTATATCGCAGACGCGGTGAACGTTACACCGACGCATGTGTACGTCTGTTCGGAGGCGGAGGCGTTACGGCGTGGGGCGGTATCACCTTCGGCAGTCGCACTGAACTGTTAGTGGTGGACGGGAACCTAAACGCCCAGCGGTACTGTGATGAGATCCTTGTGCCAGTTGTGCCGTTCTTTAACGCCAACAGAAACGTCACACTGTTCCAACAGGACAACGCAAGGTGTCATACTGCTCGGATTTCCACCACATTATTGGAGCAGAACAATATTGAAACCCTGCCGTGGCCTGCTTTGTCACCAGACTTGTCACCCATAGAACATTTGTGGGATACGTTAGACCGCCGTGTCAGACGGTAACGTTAAACCAACTGAGGGATGTTTTGCGTCAGGAGTGGACAAATATTGACCAGCAAGAGATTCAGACACTCTTCCGTTCGATGCGACGGCGGTGCATTGCAGTGAGAGACGCAAATGGTGCCCATACTCGGTATTGACGTCTGTGTGAAAACTACATTAGACCCCTGTCCGACGAATTACGTCATCACACATCAGACAGTTTCGGAGGCTCATTATGCTTTATGTGCTCTTCTTTCAAACATGTTGGACTATCATCTTATGAATTTTCAAAGAATTTTCTTAATAAATGTTGAAATTATAGACACATAAACACCAGGTATCGTTTCTTTTTTGACTCAGTATATTCTATCAAATAATGTCCATTTTACCAGTGTAATGGTCCAATGGTATTTTGGCCCACTTTAAATTCTAAATGAACCCTGACCTTATCGATGGATGGATTTTGGGTTTTCCTGCCCATTAACAATATTTCAGTCGATGAGAGAATAGGGACATGATGATTAACATGGCTTCGAAAATTACCAGTTTGTCGGTTTTCGACCGATTTTTATCATTTCAGACCGATTCTAACAGTCAAAATACCTTAAAAAAACGGTCCAAAATATTGTAAAAAAGTCAAGAAATCGGTCTATAACGAACCTAATTTGGTAAGTATAATCCGTTGACACATTTCACACGTTTCCAATTTACGATCGAACTGGATAATTGCCACCTGAGGTCCCACCCATGGTGATCAGGCGATCAATGCATGTCATGTCAATTACACATGAAATTAGTGCGGTAATCGTTTGATGTTTACAGCAAAACTACCAACATTTGTTAGTTTCTTTGAAGTGGACTGAATGATTGATTTATAAAGAATTTGTTTTTAAAATGTTAGCATTAAATTAAAGAAGTGTGCTAGGATTAATTTGCAATTAAATAATAATTAATATTTTAAATAGAAATCCGAAAATCAGAGGCAGTTGATATAATATAGTTTGACGGGACCGAGTTCGATTTGGGCCGCTTCCACCGGTGATACAGGTGACTAGATAAAATTTACCTCTATCAAAATGTCCTACCATTCATTTATTTTTAAATGCGTACACTTAAAACTATTATTAGACAAAAGGAAAATTTACCAGACCTATAGTAACGGGTAAAGTACAGTTTGTCCAGAACATACATGCGATTTTTAAATATAATTGACTGGTGACAGCATGGAAATAAAGCAAAAAAAGCACCGGTTTTATGGGGGGGGGGTGCAAAAATATTGGCAGGACATGATGGGGGGGTACTGACTCGATTTCGGCCCGGACCGATTTGGTTTTGAAAATTTTCGAAGCCCTGATGATTAAGATGGGTCAATCTTGAAAAGCTATGAGAAGAATGGTTTTAATAGTCATTATATAATGCTTACCGAACATAGCAACTTGTTTTACAATCGTTATGGGGCCGCTGCGGGTCGAATTTTTTGCTGATATTCGCTACATTTTGGAAAATTTTATCTTGAAAAAAAGGTCTTGTAGTCTGGACCTGTGCAGTGCTCACGGAAAATATTTTTAACAGACTGTCCCATCTGAACAATTTTGTTTTTTTAGACACAGGCCCGTGGGCCTTTCAAGGGCCTTTCAGATTTAAGGAGAGACAGGCCCAACTTGGATTTTGAGGGGCCCCCGGGCTATCCTATTTTTCGAGCACTGCTGTGTATACCGCGCACTAGACAAATTGTACAAGGATTTTAGTAATAAATGTGCGCGGTATACATAGCAAATGACGGTAAACGGGTGTTTGACTACTAGAAAAAACAACTAAGGACTGCTAAGGACAACTAAAGCGCCACAAAGGAATACCAAGTATAATTATGTTGGGGTCACATACAGGTATTGGGGCAGGCATAACAGAAATCCTACTGTGCTGCCTGCATAAATAATAACTCAAAGTTTGTTTTTCGGGGGCGGGCAGTTTACCTAACCTTTTACCTAACCTTTTACCTAACCTTTTAGTCAGGCTCATTATGTAATTTCGTTGGAATTTTTGGGAGATTTGCAAATCTATACATTTTTGGAAACTGTATAGTGTAAGCAATCAGAAAACCAATGTTTACCATTTGCCGGACGCATATATGGCGGCCATCTTGGATTTTCAAAATGTCTGCTTTAAAAATGGGTGTTTCTCAATATCTCAACATCTAGGGGACCTAGAGTCCTGATTTTAACGGCTAAACCTACAATTGTAGGGGCAATGAATATAGTGGTACCAAGTACAATAAGCTAAACGTAACCACAAGGCGGTCATCTTGGATTTTCAAAATGGCCGCCTTAAGAATGGGCGTTTCTCAGTATCTCAACTTCTAGGTGACATAGAGTCCTGGTTTTAACGGCTAATCCTATATTTTTAGGGGTGAGGAATCCAGTGGCACCAAGTACAATAGGCTAAATAATAATAATATAATAATAATAATAATAATAATGGTTTATTATTACACAATAGGCTAAACATAATAACAGATGTAGATAGTAGATGATCTGAATGACTGAGCCAGAGATTTCACTTCCGACGATGATAATTGTTTATCATTAAACTTCAAGGGCAAGGACCATCATCATGATCATCAGCTAGTACTCTCACTCATCATCATCACTGTCACTGGCCAACAATATGTCATTCCTAGAGTCCTCATCATTCTGACACTGAGTGCCGCACTGGCAGAGGTCTGTACACGATAGGTCATTTCATTTGACATGGCTTTCTACGAGAAGGTGGTGCAGCTGCTAGATGCCAGGCCGGACTTGAAAAGCACAGTTGTCCCCAGACTGGGCGAACTACATGTCGTCATGGCTGCTCTGCGAGCTCTCGGCGCCTCCATGGAGAACTCGGGCATAGATGATGCCTGGATGGAAGCCGATGTCTATGGTTCTGCCACAACAAGGCAGATCCTGAAATGCAACCACTACAAGCGCGCTCTCCGTGCCCACATCTACTGATATGTAGCACTGCATGATATGGCACTGGAGGAGTTCTTCACGGACAACCCACAACTGAAAGACGCCTGCTTGGAAGCAACGGAGGAAGTAGAAGCTGCCTGCTCGGAAGGGGACAAATGCACGAAGGCCGAATCCGTGAAAGAAGCCAACACCACGCTCATTTAAGCCCTGACCACTGCTGAAGTAAGGAAGACATTCCAGGACTGGGAGACTAAGATATCGAAGAATGCCATGTTCAAATCAATGATGAACTACATACACCGAGTGGAGACGATCCTGTTCGTCGTGGCAGCATCCCGGAATGCTGACCTCGCGCTCCATCTCGAAGCTGGAGAAGCACTGAGCAAGATATTCTTTGCTATGGACCGAATCAAGTACAAGCGACTCTGGCCCCGATACATCGCAGACATGTATGACCTGAGAACCAACCACCCCAACACCTGGAAGGAACTGGAAGCTGGCAACATATCCGTCACCAAGAACGAGATCCCGTTCGTATCTGTTGGAGCAGACCATGCATGCGAACATCTGAACAAGCAGATGAAGGTTCGTGCTGGACTCATTGGCATTTCCAACAACGCCAATGCCAGACAGAGGTTCTTCTTGGCTGCACCAGAACTGTCGTGCCTGTCAAAGGAGTTCAAGAGTCAGTTTGATGCGGAAGTTGGCAAGGCCACAGAGCACCATGACCTTGGACCAAGTGCAGTCAAGAGGGAGCATGACGCAATCGACAAAATCAAGGCTGCGATCCTGAGTCATGGCAATCCATTTGCCACTGAAGGTGACCAGCTGCACAATCTGATCACTCATGCCTACATTCCAGACGAGTACGTGCCACAGATCCTGAACATTGACGCCACTGGGCAGAAGTTGTATGAAGAGTACGTGTCAGAGCGAATCAATGGGGACGTCAGCCTGTGGGCACCAGTGAAGAAACAGAACAACAAGATGTACATGTCTGGCAACAAGAAAGCCAGTGTAAAACTCCGGGACAAGACTGTAGACCTGAAGGAGACCAAGGATCTCTACGGAAGGCTGATGGTCCTTGCCAGGTCCAACCGAGACATTGACCTGAAACAAGCCATCGGGAACTACGAGTTCACGTTGACACCGAGGGCACTGTTCGCGCCAAACGGAGCAATGATGCCATGCACTGACAAGTCAAAGTTGATCCACCTCCTTGAGAAGTTGGGAACAGCAGAACCACCCGATGACGATCAGCAGCAGTTGCAAGATGCAAGTGGTCTGCAGCGCGATGCAGTGGATTCTGAAACCATGGACTTCACACACACTGAGGGTGACCCAAATCGCAAGATCGCACTGGTGGACGGTATGGTGGTCCTGCAGAAGCTGACAAAGAAACCAGCCACGGTAGTGACAGTCAAGGACCTCAGTGAATGCTTCAATGCCAGACTAATGTCTCTGACAAGAGACTGTGATGAGATCATTCTGGTGTTTGATACTTACAAGGCTGACTCCCCGAAGAGTACCACAAGAGAGAAACGGAGACAAGGGAAGGATCCGGTCCAATATCAGATCAGAGATGACACCAGCATCAAACACATCCCGATGAGCCGGTTCCTTTCCCATGACAAGACGAAGGCTGATCTGACTGAGTATCTGGCAGCAAGAACCCTGGAGTACAACAAAGACTTGTCCAAGTTGGTCATCATATCGGCCTCAGGACATACCAGAAGCAACAACGAGCTGCTCTTTGAGGACAACAACCATGAAGAGGCGGACACACTGCTGATCCACCAGGCAGTGCTGGCATCACAGCGCAACCCACCTGTTGCAGAGTTAGTGGTCTTCTCCCCAGACACAGATGTCCTGGTGCTGGTCATAGCCAATTATGACCTGCTGCTGAGGAAAACGTCCATGTCGATGGCCTCCGGAGTGATCCAAGTGCAGCCAGTATGGACAGCTCTAGGTCCAGAAAGAGCAAAGGCTTTGCCAGCCTTCCACGCATTTTCGGGGGCAGACAACACTGGGAGGTTCTCTCGTATAGGCAAAGCAACCTGGCTGCAAGTCTACCTAAAAGCAGACGGAGAAGTCGTCAAGGCTTTCCAGATGCTTTCGGATGCCACTGAAGTCACCGACGACCTGCTCTCTACGTTAGCTACATTCGTCTCTGCTGCATACTCACCAAAGGGCATCCAGATTGCGAGCATCCCCGAGCTGCGATGGCATCTGTTCTGCAAACATATGGCTGAAAGTGACAAGCTGCCTCCCACCCCCGGTGCTCTCAAGCAGCACATCCTCCGAGTCCAGATCCAGGCCACATTATGGGGTCAGGCAAGCGTTGCTCAGCAGCAGTTCCTGGATCCTCTGAAGCACGGCCTCTACAAGGACACAACTGGTCAGGTCAAACCAGTCACTACTGAGGTGCTCCCAGCCCCCAAGGCCATCATCGAGATGGTGAGATGCCAGTGCAGAGCCGACTGCTCTACTGCTCGATGTTCTTGCAGGTCCAACAACCTATCGTGTACAGACCTCTGCCAGTGCGGCACTCAGTGTCAGAATGATGAGGACTCTAGGAATTACATATTGTTGGCCAGTGACAGTGATGATGATGAGTGAGAGTACTAGCTGATGATCATGATGATGGTCCTTGCCCTTGAAGTTTAATGATAAACAATTATCATCGTCGGAAGTGAAATCTCTGGCTCAGTCATTCAGATCATCTACTATCTACATCTGTTATTATGTTTAGCCTATTGTGTAATAATAAACCATTATTATTATTATTATTATTATTTAGCCTATTGTACTTGGTGCCACTGGATTCCTCACCCCTAAAAATATAGGATTAGCCGTTAAAACCAGGACTCTATGTCACCTAGAAGTTGAGATACTGAGAAACGCCCATTCTTAAGGCGGCCATTTTGAAAATCCAAGATGACCGCCTTGTGGTTACGTTTAGCTTATTGTACTTGGTACCACTATATTCATTGCCCCTACAATTGTAGGTTTAGCCGTTAAAATCAGGACTCTAGGTCCCCTAGATGTTGAGATATTGAGAAACACCCATTTTTAAAGCGGACATTTTGAAAATCCAAGATGGCCGCCATATATGCGTCCGGCAAATGGTAAACATTGGTTTTCTGATTGCTTACACTATGTATAGATTTGCAAATCTCCCAAAAATTCCAACGAAATTATTAATCTGAACATAGTGAGCCTGACTATTTCCTGGGCAGGCTCCAGCGGTTAACCAGTACTTGGTGCACCAACCTCTGTAAGAAACTGCCAACTTTTTCATATAAATAGACACGGCCTGAGCGGGGCTCGAATCAGTGACCAACAGTGATGATAGGTTACAGTGGTATACAAGTCAGCGACCTTAACCACTCGACCACGGAAAGTATAATCAACACTATTTTTGATGTGATGTTAGAAAACAGTTTGTCTAATAGTAATGACTGAAAGTCATTGTCAGGTAATATGTAAACTATGTGGTAATTGAACTACCTCAATAAAAGCAGTATGACATGATTAATATTTTGAAACAATGTCATAGGAAATCCCCTAGGAAATATTCATCCCACCCTGGGAATTCTACCCTGACCAAATCGTTTGTAGAATCGCACTATCAATCAATGTTAAATGTATTAGTACAGAAACAATAATACTGAACAGGGTTGGCAGGTTTTTGCCGAGGCGGTAAAAACCACTGGTAAAAACCCTTTTTTACCGTCCTGGCAATGCCATAAAGTGGCAAAAATACCCTAAACCAAAAGATGGCAAAAACTTGGATTTAAATTTGAATAAATGGATGGCTCAGCATTTCTGAGCAGATCTACCATAATTTCCAGTCAGCCAGTTTGGAAATACTCTTCCCCAACATCATGTATAGATGTACAGAGGTGTGGGGTGCTATTTCTAGGGTTGGCCTGCTGAGAAGTACTCCTCCCACTCTATATATGCATACATGTACAGAGGTGGGGGGAGTAGAATTTCCAGGTTCAGCTGCTAGAAAATACTCCCCTTATACATACACGTATACATGTAATACCCCCACTCTAAATACACATATACAATGTGGGGATAGACGTTTCAGGGTCCGGCTGCTGGAAAATACTCCCCCACTCTATATACACACACATGTACAAGGGGGGGGGGGTACTGCTAGATCGGTAAGAAGATTTTATTCTTTAGGCATATTAAGCTTTTGTAACAACTTGTTGACAACAGTTGTATTTATTTATTTTATAATCAATTAAAGCAGTACTACCCAAAATACAACGTAAGAATACAAAATATATCAGATACAATGTATAACCAATATGAACCATGTCCAATGCGTCAGTTAAATCTACTTGTGGAACATTGAAAATCCATATAATATATTTAGTGCTCCTTACATGTAGTTACCCCTTACATGTAGTTACCCCTTTATGTACTATTTGACTTATGTGACATCATAATGGCTTCCGAGCCTCTAGATTGGAGCTCTGTCTTGTCATCCTCCAAAAATCTAAATGATTAATCTCACTCATGTGGGCAACCATTAACGACGATAAATCAACGTAAAACACGCACATGGACCCAAAGCTTTAACATGTTAGAGGGGATGGAATTGGGGTTTTATGCCATTTTCAGCACATATATTAAGGCTATATCTGGCAAAGGAATCTGAATAGTGGAGATAAAACATTAAAACATAGTACCCAGAGAAAAACAATCGACTTCGCCACAAGTAGAACATAGCTTTCTGAGCAGGCTGGAACCACTGCATTGAATGATTAGTGTTCAAAGCTAGCGGTCTAGACCATGGAGCCACCCCCCCCCCTCCATTCCCACATGTTTAAATGAACAAATGTAATGGCAAGTCATTAGGTTTGAACAATATGTATTTCATTGAACTTTCTGGAAAGGAGCCAACAGTATAGTCGCGTTCCCTAATCTCGTGTTATCCCGAATCTCGTGGTATTCGTATTACGTCACACAGCTCTCGTAAATAAACAAACCGGGTTGACCTACTTTCACGGCGGACAGAAAACACTCCTCAGAAGCTGAATGGAACGATTTCTGGTAAGTAAATGTCAAAATATCCTTAAATATGCACTTTCTAGTCCATACAACACAAAAATCTGCTATATCTTGGCAATTTTCATTCAACTTGGTCACCCTCTATCATTCCTATCACATCGTCTGCATCAGTGCTGCCATTTTAAAGGTCAGGCACGACCAAATTTTTGTTTGATTCGCCCCCCTATTATTGCTTCGCCCCAAATTATTTCGGACCAATACTTTTTGTACTTGGATTAAAATAGCACATAAAATGAAGCAATTATTTCAAAACCAAATGTTTGAAAAATTGTTTTTAAAAAATGGTATGGTATAGACAAAAGGAGGTCATAGACTTAGCATGCTTTTTGTGTGTGTTTTTCAGAAACGAGGACCAGACAGGAGGAAAAAAACCATATGATAGAGATGTCCTGAGACGTGCATACCAGGCAACCCTTGGTGGAACATCAGTGTATAGAGCGGCACGACTATATGGGGTGCCAGAACAAACCCTTAGGGACAGAGCACAGCATAAAATAGGTGTGGACTGTAAATTGGGTTCACCAAAGATGTTCACGTTGGAAGAGGAGAAGGCCTTGGTAGACCACATTATCTACATGGGGAATATAGGTTATGGCTATTCCATGATAGACATGAGGTGTATGGCAGCAGAATATGGCAGGTCTCTTGGGAAGGATGTGAAAGCAAAAGCTGAACTCAGTGGTCACTGGTTTTATAGGTTCATGAAAAGATGGGACAAACTGAAATCGGTAAAGCCGCAAAAGCTTGGCCTTCCGCGTGCTAAGACAGCATCAAAGGAGACTATTGACGAATATTTCCATGAGTTGGGACATGTCCTGACCACTCATGGATTATTGGGTGCCCCAGATCACATCTGGAACATTGATGAGTCTGGTTTCTCAACAGAGCACTCACCGCCGAAGATTGTGTGTAGCAGAGATACAAAGGCACAGGCTGTCACCTCTCCTCGGACCAAAAATGTAACTCTGATTGGCGGCATAAATGCCATGGGGAACCATATCCCACCATATTACATTTTTCCAGGGAAACAGTGGGACGATTGCTTCATTGAAGGTGCAGTTGCTGGGGCAGTTGGCAAGATGACAGATAGTGGATGGGTAAATAGGGGCATATTTGAGGACTATATTATAAACCACCTTGCCCGATATGCTGGAATTCAGAGGGGAGAGGACAGGCCAGCAACCCTCATCCTGTATGATGGGCACAAAAGCCATCTTTCACTGACACTGACAACATGGGCCAAGGAAAGGAATGTCATTTTGTTTGTTCTGCCTCCTCACTCAAGCCATCTGACACAGCCACTTGATGTTGGAGTGTTTGGACCAATGAAAGCATTCTTCAACAGAGAGTGCAGAGGATATATGCATGCCAACCCCGGACTTTCAATTACTACCAGAGACATTGCAAGACTTACAGCAAAGCCCTTTCTGAAGGCATTCAGTGCAGAAAACATTACATCGGCATTCAAAAGGTCAGGCATTTACCCCTTCTGTTCAGCAGAGATCTCCGAGGAGGCGACTGCCCCGGCTACTATATACCCCAAAGCCTCCGAAGAGACAGATGTACCTCAGCAATCTCAACCAAAGCAGGTGGAAAAAGCTGCAAGCTTTCTTGATAGCATCACTATCACAACAGTTGTGCAGAGACCAAGGAAAAAATTCCAAACACCCGTAAGGATTGTTGGCAACCTTACTACAGACGCCAATGTCGGCACACTTCAACTGCAAGAGAAAAGAAGGGAAGTGGTCGAGGCCAAGAAGTCCAAGAAGGTAGAGACCAAGAAGAAGAGACCTGCATCACCCAAACCATCCACATCAGGTGTCTGTAACAGTCGTGGCAAGGCCTTGCCTGCAGAGGATGAGGATTCATCCAGTGATAGTGAAGCTGGGGATGGTGAACTGTGTTGTGTGTGTAAAAAATCCACACTTGCCGAGCTCAGGGACTGTATCTCCATTGTGTTTGTGAAATGGGGCCAGTGTGATGTGTGTGGGCACTGGGTACATCTCCAGTTTTGTACCAAAGTCCGTGTGTTAAGGAGGGGCAGCTTTTTTAGGTGCCCACACTGCCCAGATGTGTGAGAAATGATACGGGGAGCCATAATGTAGTCCCAAAAACAGTCGGATAAACACAAAAAACTCATATATACCACACTTTTTCTGGTTGTTGACAAGTTTCCAGGTCATCTGGTTCAAATTTGTACATGTTATTTTGATATAAACTGTTTTTCATTTCAGATGAACTCCCAACAATAAAATTACTGAAAGTGTTGACAATATTAGTGGACTCCGATCTTATTACCACGAACTTCGGGCATGACGTCATAAATGCAAATGGCTGCCAGTCACCTAAATTATTTACAAGCTACAGAATATTTTGAGATACATTGTTAATGCATGACAGGCAAATGGTGGATATAACATGAAATTTATCAGAAATGCTAATTATTTTACAAGTAAATACTCCATAGATTTCTGTTAATTATAAAATCATTAGGTACCACGAACGTCGGGCACGGCAGTATAGGTCAGACGGTGTTATTGATATAGTGGTCTGGGATTGGTTGAAAAAGTGTAGGGAAGCCCTTAAGAGTTATTGATACATGAACTGATTGGCTGAGTAGGTATTGTCACAAATATTGAAAATGACTTCTAAATATTAAAATACCGTACTTACTCGCCTATAAGACGACTCGCCTATAAGACGACCCCCCTACTTTGGTTCTGTAATCTGTGGATTTGGCATGCACTCGCATATAAGACGGGTTGATAAAATTGACATCAGGAGTTGAAGAAATTTTTCAATAATTGATTCATAAGATTTTTGTGAACAATAACATAATGTTTTATTGCATGCTGCTAATTACTCAAAAAATCCGACATATGTAAATTAATCCACGGCATAATTATACAAGGACAACCTTTCTTACAGACACAGCCAATCAGATCGATCATTAAACGGTTAGCCCGCATAAGATCACCTTAGACACGACCAATTTGCATATTGTCCCATGCATGCCACATTTATAATTGAGTAGTGGCATGGGACAATACACAGGTGTTGTTAGGTAAACTGCCCGTCGCTCAAATGGGAATCCGGTCGCGACAGTAAATAAACATAAATTAAAAACACAAAAACAATTAGAAATGTCACACAAACTTGTGAAATTATCAACAAAATATGATGTTTTGTCCAGTTAGGCCGGGATAATTTATATGATTACGTTTGGTTACTGCATCGGGTAGTTTTTTTTGAAAGTAGCACATATATTCAAAGTGAGTTTTAAAACAAATATTGCAAACTGACGTCGGCGAATTGAAATGTTTTATAGTTATGGTAGGCTTATCAAAGCGAGGGAAAATATATAATAAAAATTAAAATTTACTTGGCCTGCACATGTCAAAATGTCATTAGTTCCCACAGTATCAGAGCTGTCGGCACAGATCAAAGACATATGTAAGTTACACCAAAGAGAATTAGTTCCCTTGCTTTCATTTTTATGACGCATTGCCCGTCGGTGAATGACTTTGAAGTTTTTCAGCCCATGTCCATATATGGAAATCGATGTAAGGTTAAACTGCTCTCCAGGTGTAGTGTACACACGTGTTGGTTCGTTGCTATGGATACGCTATACTAGTTGATAATAGGGACTGTTTCAAGAGGTATGAAGGGTGGACGTTTAAAGGAGTCCCAGATATACTTTGCATATATTTGTTTAAACGGGGGTATATAGTAATTATTGAAATAAGAATTGTACAGGGTTAGAATCTTTCGCAGTTTTTAATTTACCAAGGTGTTCATTTAATACCCAAAGTCGGTGAAAAAATGTATAAAAAGGGATCAAATTGAAATTTTGTATTTGGTGCACCCGGCGATTATAAACGGTTCGGTAATTATTGTGATTTGCACGAAAAGTTATGAAGGCGTTGACGGAGATTAATTTGTCTCAGTTTAATGTTGCCAAACAATAAACCCAGATAAACACTTCTGTATGACTGACTTTTTGAAAACTGTGACCAACTGGTGTCATTGCTAACTTTTCCACATATTTCGAATTAATTTACTATACACTTTAGTGTTTTGTTCATTTAATGAAAATAATATTAATATTGCATGAATATATGAATTAACAAATATGTATATATTTAATGTCAGTTATTATTACATTTAATACCCGTCAAAAAGTCGGTGAAAAAAATATAAAAATGGATCAAATTGGCCAAATAAAATATAGCTGGCTGACATTTAGAAAATGCCAAACCAACTGATAATGACTGAAAACTTTTAGGTCATGTATGTTTTGTGACCCGCTTATAAGACGGGACCCTGACTTCGAGCCTTAAATCAGCGGGAAATATCCCCGTCTTATAGGCGAGTAAATACGGTACAATATATGAGCTGCATTTTGGAATATTTAAAAATATTTGCAGACTATTTGGTGACAAATAAACAGCATATTATAAATGCAGGTGTCAGTGCAACATTCACCACCAAATTACCTTCAGAGTAGGGGGTGGGTGCCTTTAGTGGGAAATAAAAAAAACGCAATTGGTCAACCCCATTGAAATTTGACATTTTCCTGTGGCTCAAAGGCCATTCTGTTGAAAACTACTCTCTTTTGTGCCAAACTATTTTTGGGGAAAATCTAATGGCACTGTGTGTTATAATGGTGGCCTATGGAAATTGCAATAGCAGTGTCTGACCTAAAGGACAATGTAAAGAATGATGTTATTTGAAAAGTACTACACACCAAAATGCTGCCTGGGAGAGGCTTATTTTCAATGTATAGCTTGATTAACTGCCCGGCAGTATGATTTGAATGTGTGAGTGCTGGAAACAATAGGTAGCTATGCAATATGAGCCCAGACAGGGTGTTACATAACATAGTTCTGAGGTGTTTATGTATTGTTTACAATGAAGATTAGTCCTTATTCTCTGTGATACAAAGACTGTGCTGAGATATTTGCAACATCTGAATCACATATACTAGTTTATCAAGTTGGGAATTACTTCATGGTGTACATTAAGTACCATTTTAAGCTTAAATAATAATTCAAAGGGGTTCCTAATACATACAACAGTAGGGTCTGGAGAAATGCAGTTTTTCACATAACGCGAGTCAATAAATGGCTTCAGCGACATATGTCGCAAATTCTGCCACCTAGGTTCCATGTGCGCTTCTTAAAATTTGTCGGTTTCCTTCGCAGTACTTATTGTGGTGCAATTTTCCATGGAGCTTTCATTCTAATTACTGTTGATAAGAATTACTATGGTGGTTCAGACCTACAACATTGGATTTGATTTATTGAAACTTCACTAAAGATGCCTATTATGGCACAATAAGCCCAATGTGAATGCAGTTAAACAATGAAAGTTGTCATTTTACATTGCCTGATATAAAATGAACCCAAAAAATGATAAATAATTCATTGTACTGAGTAAATAATGCCATATAGGAACCTATAAGCAGGCTGGTATGTTCAAATTACCTCCCTTTATTAGTGTTAGTACTTTATAATTGATATCTCTGTCCTTCAGTGTGAGTATGTTATGGTTAAAATTGTTTTTTTCATTAGGAAATAGTGTTGTTTAATTGAAACAAGCTTGCAATTGGTTCCAGTAGCTATCAAGGGCCTCACAAAAAGAATTTCAGTAAAATATATGGCACAAATATGCATATTCAATGCTTTTGAGTGGTTATATTTCAGTAATTTATTAATATTTGCAACAAACTTCACCTCCCTAAGATGAAATGTCATATTTCAAGAGGCAATGCACAGTTGTAGTCCTCTCACAGTGCTTGTTCAAGACACACTAGCTGAAGTTAAATGCATATTGTAGTTACTTTTCTGCCATTTCTTACTGTCATGTGACCTACAGTAAGCTGCCTGACCCACTCAGCATTTGTAATGACCATCATTTGCCATGTTTGTTGTCTTCCTTTTTGCCTGTGTGACATTTTTTGTGCTCCATGCAAATAAGTATTTCCTTTCAGTAGCTTCCTGGTGCAAGATTTAGTTCCATTCTTCAAAAAACCCTTGTTTGCAGGGGGGTGGGGTAAAATAATTGTCTCTAATCACCACAATGTCTTATCTAATACTATAAATGTGGTATGTCTGTCTCATGCAGACATTATTTCATATATTCATGAGAAATATTACACTGTTAGTGTAAAGATTAATATGTGACGACATTATAAATGTCTTATTTAGAGTTCTATTGCAAAAATGGCCAACAGTCTATGTTTGCATAGTGTCCCATTTGAAGGCATGTGCTGTGCAATGGTGATGTGGAAGACATAAGAAAGTCATATTTATGTGCAGAAATGTTCATTGTAATGGTATATATCTTTTATATTAAATGAAATGCCAAACAAAATTGTCTTTAGGTCAGACGGTGTTATTGATATAGTGGTCTGGGATTGGTTGAAAAAGTGTAGGGAAGCCCTTAAGAGTTATTGATACATGAACTGATTGGCTGAGTAGGTATTGTCACAAATATTGAAAATGACTTCTAAATATTAAAATACAATATATGAGCTGCATTTTGGAATATTTAAAAATATTTGCAGACTATTTGGTGACAAATAAACAGCATATTTTAAATGCAGGTGTCAGTGCAACATTCACCACCAAATTACCTTCAGAGTAGGGGGTGGGTGCCTTTAGTGGGAAATTAAAAAACGCAATTGGTCAACCCCATTGAAATTTGACATTTTCCTGTGGCTCAAAGGCCATTCTGTTGAAAACTACTCTCTTTTGTGCCAAACTATTTTTGGGGAAAATCTAATGGCACTGTGTGTTATAATGGTGGCCTATGGAAATTGCAATAGCGGTGTCTGACCTATACCACTACAACAACAGAGGCCTCTAAAAATGTTAGAAATCAAGTCAACAATGTCATATATTTTCGCGACTTAACAGTTTTTGTCATACCATGTTCATTCACGTTGACTGCAATCAGATCTTTTTATTCCCATATTAGCGCAAGTCGTAAGAAGAGCAATCATCTCTTTTATATGGAACATGTAAAATCGACCGTTGTCGGTCAGGTAAAAATTATATTGCTTGAAACTACAATATCTTGGAGAACATTTATTTCAATACAATTGTTAACGATAATATAACCACACGCCCTTATTGTTACAGCCATGCTGGTTATGATTAAAGCAAGGGTCCTCATAAAGTCATAAGTATATAAAACAATGAAATTGTACTTACCCGCGTTCCCTCCATTTTGTTGTTGTCGTTGAATAGAATAGAATATATTTCCAATCGCGGGCCACCACATGGCAGCATAGTAATCACAGAGATTCGACGTGTTGATGGTACCAGTGTATACATTTTCATGTAGTCGATGGTGACTTATTTCTTTGGGTCCTTGAACATAGTCATGTTAGAGCTGATATCATTGCAACGAAATATTCAATTCAATGGGGGCAAAAACAGGAACAACACACCACGGATTCAGTAGTTCGATAGGCCTATTAAAACGCCCACATAATTTATATATGTCTTCCTATGATGTCGAACCCCTCACAGGGTTGTAGACATGTCGCGCATCAAACCGCAGAGAGATTAGAAGGATGAAAATCTTAATATTAAAAGCAAAATATGAGAGAAAATGAAATGTGTTCTGTTAAAAGTTAAAAGCATCTAGGCAGAACAACTAGGGACTTTATTAGCTTTATTAATTGTGTCACACAGGACACCCCCGCCCTAAAACCATGTTGCAAGTGATACAGAAGACTGAGGTTTGCGAAGTGATTTACTACGGAGGAGGAAACAATATATTCTAATACCTTACATATAAAAGTTAACACACGTCTATGGCATATATGCGTAATGTTGGCGGGATGTGACTGTTCGCCTTTGTTTTGTAAATGGGAGCAATATTTACTGACTTCCAATGGGATGGCAGTAATCATATCAAGAGACTTGTGGAATATAACCGCAATGATAGGGTGGAGTTCTTTGGACAGTGCTTTAAGTATGATGGGCTTAATTTGGTCATGACAACTAGCCTTATGGGGGTTTGGGCTAGTGAGAAGTTTCTCTATTCCATTTGGACTAATATGTTTGGGACGGCTTGACTATTTGGGTTTCCATATTAGCCAGTGTTAAAACATAGTAAATCATAAAACTACATTTTCAACCCGAACTCGATACTAGAAACTACAGGCAAATCAATCTAACTAGATGACATTGGCTGACTCATTACGTTAACAAGTCTATACTAATGAATACCCCCATCAAACTCATTATATAGTGAAACATGGTGTTTGTATAGGTGTGCATTATATTTCTTGTTTGTGCTTGAAAACATAGGTTGTTGGTTCTAAACAGCACCAACAACTTACATGTACTATGTTCTATTACGGAAATAAGAAAATTACGCCAACTTATCATATACATAACACCCATAGTCCCAGTAAAGAGTATATATTATATAGACGTGTTAACGTAATGTGAAAAACTGACAAATGGGTGTCACCACAAAATACCCTCTGTTTATTTATAAGAAGTATGGACTGAGCACTAGTGATCATTCTGCACATCTACGCCAACTTGTCAACATAACAAACAACTCTAACGTACTATGTGTGACAAGCAGTGACCATATTTTGTACGTGGATTAAGGGTGTTCTGCAATCAAGATTGTCAATTTCTTCATCACGTACATTTCTAACCTGACCAGACCCATGCACCTAATCGTAATTTACAAGCGAAAAAGAGTGATTTCTTGGTGTTTATGTAACACAAAGATCATACAGGATGGATGGCACCCGGCAGGCAGACATACAGCTAACTGATACCGATGCTTCGTCTTTGGATTTAAATTTTACAATATCTAATGGAATCATTTCTTCTAAAAATTATCACAAGAGGGACAAGATGGACGATTTTGGTAGTTTAGATGTTGATGGCCCACTTACGGGATATATATTTTGCAGCTTATTCGTTTTGCTAGAACCATGCATACAATTAGAATAAGAGTGCGGGAGTAAGTCGAGTTAAGCCCTACAGTAGTCTTACTGCTGACCGTTCCAAGGCTGTACCTTTGATGTAACTCCCCACTGTTCATTTCTTCGGTAATTGTACATGTCTGTTGTGCTTTCGTGTTTCAAATTCCTTATATTTCTTCTTTCGGTTGCTTGAGTGGGTGGGTTTTGTGATTGTTGCATTTCATGGGTAACTTTACATCTTATTTTTTACTTACGTTGAAGTGATCCAAACTTTAGAATTTATTTCTATGCGTTTCTCGTTTTCAAGGGATTGCTTTTCACAATATATTTACCAACATCATTTGTTCTGCATTCATAGTATTTACCATTGCTTATAATGTGTTCAATAAATGACACAAATTTCCTATTTTCAGTAATTATCGTCTATCAAACTTTGGGATTACCCTAAATACGCTCGCTACTAGGGGTCTAGAATATTGATTATTCATATGTTAATTTGGGATATTTTGCTTATTTTTTATTACATGGGTCAGCGGTACTCAGTAGAATGGCTTCGTTATGTTTTCGAGCAGAAATAGCAAATTAATGCACACCCGTGCAAACCCCACTTTTCACTAAATAATGTGGGGTTTCATGTAGCACATGTAGCAAACATTTAATCACATATCTATAGTGGCGATTATAGCATAAGTCATTGTTTCAGGAAAACTTACTGAAACATTTTCCGCACATATTCTTTCAACATCAACAACAGTTGTAGCAGCTCTGGTCCTTACTTTTATGCAGAGCGACAGTGTGTGAATTTTTTGAAAGTATAAACCCATTCCTTCTTCTTGGTCCTCGAAGCGCAGAAGTGTGTCAAGGTCCTCAGATATATAGCTATCCAATATGTGTGTATGTAACTTTCACACCCCTCAGCCTGCCGATATTCCGAGGACTTGGTATATTTTATAGTGGATAGATTTGATTGGACAATTATACACACATTTCGGCAATTGGAGTAAATTGTGTATGACTGTGATACACACATCATAAAACACTATCTTTATGAGGACATCGTTATTTTTGGAAATTATGAACCACGTCCTCATAACTATCTCTTTTGTTGACAAAACTTTGTGAGGACGCGAGTGTAAGTCCTCACAATGTAAACAGTCCTCTGACCGTTGGTGTGTATCGTACATTAGCTATACACACACACACACACACACACCACACCACACCACACCACACCACACCACACCACACCACACCACACCACACCACACCACACACCACACCACACCCACACCCACACCCACACCCACACCCACCCACACACACACCACACCACACCACACCACACCACACACAACACAACACACCACACACACACCACACCACACACACACACACCACACACACACACACACACACACACACACTTTTTATGAACATCAGTACTTCCCGAATCCTATGCTTGTATGCCAGGCGCCAGGCATATATGTTTATATGTTTTATATTCATAAATAGGTCGTGATTTTATATTTGAATATATTAGAAATTTAGAATAAATAGCAGCTAACCATTGGAATATTGAGTAATTTTATTGTTTTATATTGATAAATAAGTCGTGATTTTATATTTGAATATATTAGAAAATTAACAGCTAACCATTTGGGATATTGAGTACTACTGTACAGGGCTGAAACTGATTCTGGTCAAGGATATTTTATACTTCTGTATTTGCTAGTTAGGTGAATGCTGGCACTAGTTTAGTTAAGATATTAAAATCATAAATGTATTATTAAAGTTAGTACATTGGCGACGAGTGATTACACTTGTAAGTGTTAAATTTTAAATTTAAAAACGGCAGTTTATGAAACAATTGTAAAAATCTGTGAAGAAAATGAAGAATGGACACACTATGTAGAACACTTGGAACATTATCATCAAGCGAACGAAATAACAGATGAAGGAAAATAAAAATCAAATTTGTCTGTCAATTGTTGGAAGTAAAAGAAATAAATTGATATTGTGTAAAACGGAACTATGCCAAAGCCTATGTGCTCAGTTTGCTACTTCCAGCATACTGCAATGATTACGCCGCAGGCGACCTCCTCGAAGCCGCCCAGTTATACCACCCATTCCTTCCAGGAGCAATATAGTGTCTGAACGCGGAAGTAATGCGTTGGAAGGCGTACTGGGCCCGACAGGTGACCACCCGTGATTCCATCGAGATTCCGATGGTGTTTTTAGGTTTAAAAATTGATACCTCCAAATCGCCCCGATACTTTGTCCTAGGGGGTTATCTGGCCTCCTAATCACGAATCCGAAGTCCGTTTTAAGATATCTCACCCCCTTCACCGAGATATAGGGGGTGTTATTTTGGGGGTGAAATTTTTTACCTCCAAATCGTGTCCCAAATACATTGATCTAAGGGGTAATCTGGCCTCCTAATCACGAATCTGAAGTCCGTTTTAAGATATCTCACCCCTTCACTGAGATCGAGGCTATGGAAGGTGCTATTTTAGGGGGGCAATTTCTTTACCTCCAAATCCTCTCATACTGTGTCCAACCTCCTCGCATACATTGTCCTAATGTGCTACTTGGCATTCTACGCACGGATCTGACTCCGTTTTACCGTATCTCACCCCCTTCACTGAGATCACTGAGATCTAGGGTGGGGTGTCTGGTGCTATTTTAGGCGGAACATTGTTCTCACCTCCAAAACCCTCTCATACTTTGTCCTAGGGGGTTATCTGGCCTCCTAATCACGAATCTGAAGTCCGTTTTAAGATATCTCACCCCCTTCACTGATATCACACACACCACATAGCCTCCACAGACACCACGGCTCCTCCACAGACACCATGCATCCTCCACAGACATCACATCCTCCACATACACACATCCTCCACAGACACCATGCATCCTCCACAGACACCATGCATCCTCCACATACACCATGCATCCTCCACATACACCACATACCCTCCACATACACCATGCATCCTCCACATACACCATGCATCCTCCACATACACCATACATCCTCCACAGACATCATGCATCCTCCACAGACATCATGAATCCTCCACATACGTCATGAATCCTCCACACAAACCATGCTTCCACCACAGCCACCATGCTTCCACCACAGCCACCATGCTTCCTCCACATACACCATGCTTCCTCCACATACACCATGCTTCCTCCACATACACCATGCTTCCTCCACATACACCATGCTTCCTCCACAGACACCATATATCCTCCACAGACATCATGCATCCTCCACAGACATCACCGAACCTCCACAGACACCTCCTCATAACCCTAACCCTCAACCTCCAACATAGCAACTTCCCCAGCCTATATCTCAGTGAAGGGATGAGATATCGTAAAACGGACTTCAGATTCATGATTAGGAGGCCAGATAACCCTTTAGAGAGATGTATCAGAAGATTTGGAGGTAAAAAATTTCACCCTTAAAAATTCACCCTAACCCTCCTATGAGGGTGAAGGGGGTGATATATCGTAAAACGGACTTCAGATTCGTGTTTAGGAGCCCAGATAACCCCCTAGGACAAAGTATGGGGCCTATTTGGAGGTATCAATTATAAACCTTTGGTGTTTTTCTGGTTAAATATTTTTTACCCCCAAACCCCCCGGTTGTTTGTCCTACTTAGTTGTAATTCATTCTAAGCACGAATCTGAAGTCCGTTTTAAAATATCTCACCCCCTTCTATGAGAACCCTTCGTGGGTGGGCAGTGCAATATGGTGATATATGCCGCTTGGCGGTTTTTCCCATTTTCTCTACCTTTTTGGGCTCCACAATGTTTGTACCCTATGTATTTGTCAAAAAACAGGTAATATCTGATGATTTTATTTAAAGAAAATACTTCACAGGAGCTCACTGAGGTCACTTACAGTAGTTTTTGACACCAAAATGAACCACCATGTTCAACCCCCTGCCCCTATCACCCCTTGAACATGTACGTTCCCAATATTGCATTTATTCAATGCCACCAGTAGCGTGCGCTAACTAATACTCACTTTAAAGCGCTAGCTCTAATGATTCAAGAGAAAAACGTCGCCAATATAGGTCAATGGCAACACCTAACACCCCCTATCGACGCTAGGTTTCCTCAAACTGGGTGAGCTGTTGTAACACGGTTTTTTGGGCGTGCTTAGAATGTTAGAGACTCCGTTATGGCACAGTATGAGCCCCATCTGAGCACATCTAGAAATAGCTAATATTCCAAAAGGGATCATTTAGGTTTACTCCAAACCCTGAGGTGTTGTAGTTTGAGGCCCATTTAGCGCGGAATATCATACCTTTTTGATACTACTTTGCGGGTTAGGCCCTAAAAAAAGTTTAAGATTGTTGGGGTATACCCTTTTATAATATACCTACCTAGATATGTTAGGGGTATCAGACTGTGAAATATCAGCAGTTAATACCTACCTAGATATTTTAGGGGCCTCATACTGTGCAATATCAGCAGTTAATACCTACCTAGATAGGTTAGGGGCCTCAGACTGTGAAATATCAGCAGTTAATACCTACCTAGATATGTTAGGGGCCTCAGACTGTGAAATATCAGCAGTTAATACCTACCTAGATATGTTAGGGGCCTCAGACTGTGAAATATCAGCAGTTAATACCTACCTAGATATGTTAGGGGCCTCAGACTGTGAAATATCAGCAGTTAATACCTACCTAGATATGTTAGGGGCCTCAGACTGTGAAATATCAGCAGTTAATACCTACCTAGATATGTTAGGGGCCTCAGACTGTGAAATATCAGCAGTTAATATCTACCAGAACAAAAGTGGTCAACCCTCACCGATGCACGCACTCAATGATGCACGCACTCACCGATGCACGCACTCAATGATGCACGCACTCACGCACTCACCGATGCACGCACTCACCGATGCACGCACTCAATGATGCACGCACTCACCGATGCACGCACTCAATGATGCACGCACTCACCGATGCACGCACTCACCGATGCACGCACTCAACGATGCACGCACTCACCGATGCACGCACTCAATGATGCACGCACTCACCGATGCACGCACTCACCGATGCACGCACGCAATGATGCACGCACGCAATGATGCACGCACTCACCGATGCACGCACTCACGGATGCACGCACTCACCGATGCACGCATGCACGCACTCACCGATGCACGCACTCACCGATGCACTCACTCACGCACTCACTCACTCACCACCCACGCACTCACACACTTACACACTCACGCACTCACACACTCACCGATGCACTCACGCACCCACGCACTCACACACTTACACACTCACGCACTCACACACTCACACACTCACCGATGCACGCACTCACGCACTCACCGATGCACGCACTCACGCACTCACGCACTCACCGATGCACGCACTCACGCACTCACCGATGCACGCACTCACGCACTCACCGATGCACGCACTCAATGATGCACGCACTCACGCACTCACCGATGCACGCATGCACGCACTCACCGATGCACGCACTCACTCACGCACCCACGCACTCACACACTTACACACTCACGCACTCACACACTCACACACTCACCGATGCACGCATGCACGCACTCACCGATGCTTTACGTCTAAGTCGTAAGTCCTAACATCTAAGTTCTAAGTCCTAAGTTCTAAGTCCTAAGATCTAAGTTGTAAGTCATAAGTCAAAATGGCCCCTGTAGGCTTCCGTAAGTCCTAACATCTAAGTTCTAAGTCCTAAGTTCTAAGTCCTAAGATCTAAGTTGTAAGTCATAAGTCAAAATGGCCCCTGTAGGCTTCCGTAGAAAAGGCTTAGGTCAAATGGGAAATGTTTCTACATGAAACTCTAACTGAGTATAAGAGACATACACTTACATGAAATATAACAACATGAGAGATAACTATTACATCAATAATGTGACACCATTATGTCTCTGTATGGTATAGAAATGTGTGTATGTTTAGTTTGTATCCTATAATGAGACGAATCTAATATACTCTCGTACGTCTGCCACGCCTAGTAATTGTTGATGAGAATTTGCATTGTTATTTACAAGTTTAACCATTTCCCTCATAGAAGCACCTCTTGACGTCATTACCAATACGACATACATTGATAATGTAGTAGCCAAACCAATGTTCATAATAAAGGCCAGAATCTCCTGTAGTCCCAGTAATATATATGGAGGTGGGATATATATGGCGACTACTCATCCACTGCATGATAGCTAAATGGCTGTCGTTTGTATGAAGCTATAATAGTATATTAACCTAAATCTCTATGAAGGAAACGGTTAATGTCGTATTGCTGTTCAAGCTGGCCATCACACTTTCTAAGAAAGTTGCCATCATGTATTCGTTAGAAAACCACTATTCCTACGTTTTGTAGTAACGAAATCCATCCTTTATTGCTTATCACCAGGGACAGGGTTGAATACTCATAAGATGTATTGAATACGAATATGAATACTTTCCAAATGCTTGAATATAATTACTAATACAACAATATTGAAAAAGTACTTTAATACAATAAGAGACATCTCTATTTTTTTATTACCTCCCTTGGCAGATAAAGTCTGATTTATTCTCAAATGTGAATAGGTCCTTTTAGTTAGAATCCTTTGTTTTTACTGTTGTCCCCTAACCAGATGTTGTTGCGGTATGATAAATGTGATTTTATCAAAATCGTGTTAATTAACTGATAACATTCTTTTACAAATAAGTACCCATTGCATATACTGTAGGAGATCTGTCGAGATATAGTAATTTAATAATTATAAGAAGCGATAGTGGAATAAAATTGCAAGCATGTTGTGCAAAGGAAACAATGATAAAAACAGAGGAAACACTTAATAGTACCTATCTATTTTAGGGAGTATTCAGGGGAAGTAACTGACCGATGTCTCTCATTACGAATACACACCCACACACGTACACATTAATATATTACTTTATTTAAGATGGTTTTAGCACATTTTACCCACATTTGAGAGTTATACAAATAATGTATTCTGTATTTTACCGATGTTTGATCAATAAAAGTTTAGTACTGTATAAGTATGTCCGAGTCTGTGGTCGAGTGGTTAAGGTCGCTGACTTGTATACCACTGTAACCATGTAGGCCTTGTCTCATTTATATGAAAAAGTTGGCAGTTTCTTACGGAGGTTGGTGCACCCAAGTACTTGTTAACTGCTGGAGCCTGCCCAGGAAAGGTGTTGTTAGGTAAACTGCTCGCCGGCGATATAGCCCAAAATGGTGCTGATGCAGGCGTAAAATCCGAAATATAAATATAACATAACAGAATAATCACCCCCATATGTGTAGATTATATGAGTGGGAGGGAGTCACTATCCATATCATAGGATAATCACCCCCATATGTGCAGATTATATGAGTGGGAGGGAGTCACTATCCATATCATAGGATAATCACCCTCATATGTGTAGATTATATGAGTGGGAGGGTGTCACTATCCATATCATAGGATAATCACCCCCATATGTGCAGATTATATGAGTGGGAGGGAGTCACTATCCATATCATAGGATAATGGAAAAGCGAACCCCCTCACTCATAGTTAATATACAGGGGGGTCATTATTCTATGGCATGGAAAAGTGACCCTCCTCACTCATAGTTAATATACTGGGGGGTCATTATTCTATGGCATGGAAAAGTGACCCCCCTCACTCATAGTTAATATACTGGGGGGTCATTATTCTATGGCATGGAAAAGTGACCCCCCTCACTCATATAGTTAATATACAGGGGGGTCATTATTCTATGGCATGGAAAAGTGACCCCCCTCACTCATAGTTAATATACAGGGGGGTCATTATTCTATGGCATGGAAAAGTGACCCCCCTCACTCATAGTTAATATACTGGGGGGTCATTATTCTATGGCATGGAAAAGTGACCCTCCTCACTCATAGTTAATATACAGGGGGGTCATTATTCTATGGCATGGAAAAGTGACCCTCCTCACTCATATACTTAATATACAGGGGGGTCATTATTCTATGGCATGGAAAAGTGACCCCCCTCACTCATAGTTAATATACTGGGGGGTCATTATTCTATGGCATGGAAAAGCGACCCCCCTCACTCATAGTTAATATACTGGGGGGTCATTATTCTATGGCATGGAAAAGCGACCCCCCTCACTCATAGTTAATATACTGGGGAGTCATTATTCTATGGCATGGAAAAGTGACCCTCTTCAGGGTCATTATTCTATGGCATGGAAAAGTGACCCTCTTCACTCATATACTTAATATACAGGGGGGTCATTATTCTATGGCATGGCTCACTCATAGTTAATATACAGGGGGGTCATTATTCTATGGCATGGAAAAGCGACCCCCCTCACTCATAGTTAATATACAGGGGGGTCATTATTCTATGGCATGGAAAAGCGACCCCCCTCACTCATATAGTTAATATACAGGGGGGTCATTATTCTATGGCATGGAAAAGCGACCCCCCCCTCACTCATAGTTAATATACTGGGGGGTCATTATTCTATGGCATGGAAAAGCGACCCCCCTCACTCATAGTTAATATACTGGGGAGTCATTATTCTATGGCATGGAAAAGCGACCCCCCTCACTCAAATAGTTAATATACAGGGGGGTCATTATTCTATGGCATGGAAAAGTGACCCCCCTCACACATATACCTAATATACAGGGGGGTCATTATTCTATGGCATGGAAAAGCGACCCCCCCTCACTCATAGTTAATATACAGGGGGGTCATTATTCTATGGCATGGAATAGCGACCCCCTTCACTCATATAGTTAATATACAGGGGGGTCATTATTCTATGGCATGGAATAGCGACCCCCTTCACTCATATAGTTAATATACAGGGGGGTCATTATTCTATGGCATGGAAAAGTGACCCCCCGTCACTCATATAGTTAATAAACAGGGGGTTATTATTCTATGGCATGGAAAAGTGACCCTCCCCCCTCTCTCATATAGTTTACATACATACAGGGGGTCATTATTCTATGGCATGGAAAAATGACCACTCTCACTCTTACTGTGTAAACATAGGGGGTCATTATTCTATGGCATGGAAAAGTTTCTTGCACTGGGAGGCACACGTTATCTGTCCTTGCTCATACAGTAATAAAATATTATGTATTATGAATGATATAAAACATGTAACACAGGAAGTGTCACAGTTCTTGTTCGTGCCTCCACACAGTGCACGTCGGGAACAATGCACAGCTCACAGCAGGAAATTGGATCACCTGTTCCGAAGTGACCAATCCACTCCGCTGACGCATACAGACGAGGACCCGCATCGACTCTTTTGAGTGTCTTACACTTGCCTAGATCAGCGACAGCTAGCACTGGGGGGCTGAAGAGGCGACGAGTGACTGGGTAGGAGAAGACGGCAGTCGTTTCGCGTGGATGGCGCACTCGTCGCCTCGAACTCTTTTATCTGTCTCCAACTACGGGCGAGCGGTTGGAGACGGAGGGATGCGACCTCGACCCCGGATGCGTCAATGGGGTGGACAACAACGGAACAACCGAACCATTTTGCTGCTGTGAGCCGACTAATCGTGGAGGATGTGGCCCTAAAAAGAACCGAGAAAATAATCACCTTGGACATGATGGCGGAGAGACACCAGTACCATAATCTTCTAGAGCATAATCTTCTTAGACATAACCAACAAAGAATAATCATCGAGTAACATAATCATCTTGGATCGAAATCTTGAATCCACAACTTCAATCTACACTACTCTACAAGACACCGACGACTACAACACTTCATCGAATAATCGACGGTGCGCAAGCACGTGAGCTCGCCCATATGGTTTACCGGTGGCGAGGGTAAATAAACGGAATCATCATCGTGTCACAGTTGATTGCAGTGCTCCAACAATAAGGTTTTATTGCTTTATTATGGGGATTTTCACACCTGTGGAAAAATTTAGCCACACCAGTCAGAATTATAATTGTTAACAGCATATTATATATTTTCTGGAAAGTTTAAGAGAACATGCATGAATATGATAAGAATGGTTAGTACTGTGCTATTTTATGGTATTTATTTTGAGCTGCATGGTTTCAAATACCAATTAAGTTGAGTGTATGTCTTTTTTCATACATAAATTCAATATAATTTTATTGACAATTGTTAATTTTATAGCTTTAAGCAATTATTAATAAAATATATTGATAACATTGTTTTTGTAGGCTTTGGGGATGGGGGGGTCATTATTCTATAAGGGGGGTCATTATTCTATAATAGAATATGGACCCACGGGTCACTTTTTCCTATAGAATAATGACCCGTGGGTCATTATTTTGGCGGGTCAATATTCTATATGACACCGGCATAACTTGCTTAACTGCTACAGAAAATCCTGCAATGTATCCAGCAAGACCATGTATATATGTATCGAACAGATAATCTTCATTCTTAGTAGCTAAATAAATCACTAAATATGTGAACGACGTCCCTATAGCAACACATACATTTGTGATGAGGACAAATAGTAACATATCCATTGCTCCCCAAAGCGGTTCTAGTAGTTTACCACACAAAATCACCACCAATATATTTGCCAACACATCCCAGAAATGGAACTCAATAAAGCTGTGGGTGAGAAAAGTCCAAACCCAGACGTTTGGGGGCAAAACGTAACCCGGTGTCACCGTGATATAGTGCGTTCCATTAGGAATGAAGGATAAAAAGTAACCGAAAAAAACACGGCAATAGTCTTAATAACCAGACTGCTGTTTCCAAACGCAGCGGATACATTTTGTTTAAAAACAGGAATATTTCTCTGAAACATGGAGGCTGCGTTGAGTCTGTATAGTCGGATGAGAGTGCTATGACGTTGAGTTTGTATAGCCGGATGAGAGTGCTATTACGTTGAGTTCGTATAGCCGGATGAGAGTGCTATTACGTTGAGTCCGTATAGCCGGATGAGCGTGCTATGACGTTGAATCCGTATAGCCGGATGAGCGTGCTATGACGTTTAGTCCGTAGAGCTGGATGAGAGTGCTATGACGTTGAGTCCGTATAGCCGGATGAGTGTGCTATGACGTTGAGTCCATATAGCCAGATGAGCATGCTATGACGTTGAGTCCATATAGCCGGGTGAGAGTGCTATTACGTTGAGTCCGTATAGCCGGGTGAGCGTGCTATGATGTTGAGTCCGTATAGCAGGATGATAGTGCTATTACGTTGAGTCCGTATAGCCGGGTGAGAGTGCTATGACGTTGAGTCTGTATAGCAGGATGATTGTGCTATTACGTTGAGTCCGTATAGCCGGATGAGAGTGCTATTACGTTGAGTCCGTATAGCAGGATGATAGTGCTATTACGTTGAGTCCGTATAGCCGGGTGAGAGTGCTATTACGTTGAGTCCGTATAGCAGGATGATAGTGCTATTACGTTGAGTCCGTATAGCAGGATGATAGTGCTATTACGTTGAGTCCGTATAGCCGGGTGAGAGTGCTATGACGTTGAGTCCATATAGCCAGATGAGAGTGCTATGACGTTGAGTCCGTATAGCCGGGTGAGAGTGCTATGACGTTGAGTCCGTATAGCCAGATGAGTGTGCTATGACGTTAAGTCCGTATAGCCGGGTGAGAGTGCTATGATGTTGAGTCCGTATAGCCGGATGAGAGTGCTATGACGTTGAGTCCGTATAGCCGGGTGAGAGTGCTATTACATTGAGTCCGTATAGCCGGGTGAGAGTGCTATGATGTTGAGTCCGTATAGCCGGATGAGAGTGCTATGACGTTGAGTCCGTATAGCCAGGTGAGAGTGCTATTACATTGAGTCCGTATAGCCGGATGAGCGTGCTATGATGTTGAGTCCGTATAGCCGGGTGAGAGTGCTATGATGTTGAGTCCGTATAGCCGGATGAGAGTGCTATGACATTGAGTCCATATAGCCGGATGAGAGTGCTATGACGTTGAGTCCGTATAGCCGGGTGAGAGTGCTATTACGTTGAGTCCGTATAGCCGGGTGAGAGTGCTATGACGTTGAGTCTGTATAGCAGGATGAGAGTGCTATGACGTTGAGTCCGTATAGCCGGGTGAGAGTGCTATGACATTGAGTCCGTATAGCCGGGTGAGAGTGCTATTACGTTGAGTCCGTATAGCCGGGTGAGAGTGCTATGACGTTGAGTCCGTATAGCCGGGTGAGAGTGCTATTACGTTGAGTCCGTATAGCCGGATGAGCGTGCTATGACGTTGAGTCCGTATAGCCGGGTGAGAGTGCTATGACGTTGAGTCTGTATAGCAGGATGATTGTGCTATTACGTTGAGTCCGTATAGCCGGATGAGAGTGCTATTACGTTGAGTCCGTATAGCAGGATGATAGTGCTATTACGTTGAGTCCGTATAGCCGGGTGAGAGTGCTATTACGTTGAGTCCGTATAGCAGGATGATAGTGCTATTACGTTGAGTTCGCATAGCGGGATGAGAGTGCTATTACGTTGAGTCCGTATAGCAGGATGATAGTGCTATTACGTTGAGTTCGTATAGCCGGATGAGAGTGCTATTACATTGAGTCCGTATAGCAGGATGATAGTGCTATTACATTGAGTCCGTATAGCCGGGTGAGAGTGCTATGACGTTGAGTCCATATAGCCGGATGAGAGTGCTATGACGTTGAGTCCGTATAGCCGGGTGAGAGTGCTATGACGTTGAGTCCGTATAGCCAGATGAGTGTGCTATGACGCTAAGTCCGTATAGCCGGGTGAGAGTGCTATGATGTTGAGTCCGTATAGCCGGATGAGAGTGCTATGACGTTGAGTCCATATAGCCAGGTGAGAGTGCTATTACGTTGAGTCTGTATAGCCGGATGAGCGTGCTATGATGTTGAGTCCGTATAGCCGGGTGAGAGTGCTATGACGTTGAGTCCATATAGCCGGGTGAGAGTGCTATTACGTTGAGTCCGTATAGCCGGATGAGCGTGCTATGATGTTGAGTCCGTATAGCCGGGTGAGAGTGCTATGATGTTGAGTCCGTATAGCCGGATGAGAGTGCTATGACATTGAGTCCATATAGCCGGATGAGAGTGCTATGACGTTGAGTCCGTATAGCCGGGTGAGAGTGCTATTACGTTGAGTCCGTATAGCCGGATGAGCATGCTATGACGTTGAGTCCGTATAGCCGGGTGAGAGTGCTATGACGTTGAGTCCGTATAGCCGGATGAGAGTGCTATGACATTGAGTCCGTATAGCCGGATGAGAGTGCTATGACGTTGAGTCCGTATAGCCAGATGAGAGTGCAATGACGTTGAGTCCGTATAGCCAGGTGAGAGTGCTATTACGTTGAGTCCGTATAGCCGCATGAGCGTGCTATGACGTTGAGTCCGTATAGCCGGGTGAGAGTGCTATGACGTTGAGTCTGTATAGCCGGATGAGAGTGCTATGACATTGAGTCCGTATAGCCGGATGAGAGTGCTATGACATTGAGTCCGTATAGCCGGATGAGAGTGCAATGACGTTGAGTCCGTATAGCCAGATGAGAGTGCTATGACGATGAGTCTGCATAGCCGGATGAGAGTGCTATGACGTTGAGTCCATATAGCCGGATGAGAGTGCTATGACGTTGAGAATAGAAGGACATTACAATATGAGAGATACAAGGGGGAGAATAGAAGGACTGTACAATATGAGAAATAGAAGGGGGAGAATAGAAGGACAGTACAATATGAGAGATAGAAGGGGGAGAATAGAAGGACAGTACAATATGAGAGATAGAAGGGGGAGAATAGAAGGACAGTACAATATGAGAGATAGAAGGGGGAGAATAGAAGGACAGTACAATATGAGAATAGAAGGGGGAGAATAGAAGGACAGTACAATATGAGAGATAGAAGGGGGAGAATAGAAGGACAGTACAATATGAGAGATAGAAGGGGGAGAATAGAAGGACAGTACAATATGAGAGATAGAAGGGGGGAATAGAAGGACAGTACAATATGAGAGATAGAAGGGGGAGAATAGAAGGACAGTACATTTATTTTTGTATTCAGGTATAGGAATATACATTGTCACTTTGGATTTGATGCCATTTTGCTAAGAAATGAGTGTACCATTTAAGCAAATTTACCGATTATAATTGTCAAATTTAAAGCGACACTACATCAGTTAAAACACAAACTTCTACAGAATGTATTTTCCTATTATATTTTATAATATTTTTCCAAATATTTGCCTCAAATACTGAGTATTTCAACTAATAAACAAACGTCGTATACGCGGTTTGTTGACATAATGTTGACAAACTAATGTAAACATCCATGCGTAATACAACTAGTGCATCCTGAATAACACGATTTATGGTAGATATTTACCGTTATATCTCATATTTGTGCCTATATATTTGTAGACTATTCTTAATTTATCTATCTCTAAACGACACTATTCCTTATATTTACATTGTATTTGTATGAACGTTTCAAGACTCTAAATTATGGGCGCCCTTTTGCTGTTTATTCACTATTTTTGGATATCCATGATTCCAGGCGCACCGTTTTGTTATTTACTCAGCATTTATGGATATCCATGATTCCAGGCGCACCGTTTTGTTATTTACTCAGCATTTATGGATATCCATGATTCCAGGCGCACCGTTTTGTTATTTACTCAGCATTTATGGATATCCAATCTCGAATTATGTATACACAATGATCAACAAAAATCGAATCATGAATATCCAATAATCGAGTTATGGTAAGGACAGCTGTGGTACCCTGTGCATATGTATGGTTCCATACGCTTCTCCTGTATCATATCACCACAGGCACAAGTACACAAACAATTCTTTATTTGCCCTATGGTCATAATAGTAAGCAATGTTTACAGTAAATAAAAAAGAGGGCAAAAAAATGTTTGTGCCTGTGCATACGTTTATGATTGTCCCATTCTGTAAAATATGGGCAAATTGGACCGCAAATCCAGTTCCGCCCATATTTAGAATTGCACTGATTTGAAAATTCCAAATCCGGTGCAACCCTAGTGAATATACAATTACTACTTACTGTATAATACCGTGTTCAGCTTTAGGGACTCGAATCTAAGTTTTCTTCTACGTTTCCTGGCAACTGCTCTTTCTGTATTCTTCAACAAACTACGTACACTCTCAACCTGCCCTTCTCCCTGGAAAATGATTAATGTATGTCCTGTATACAAACACATCCGATCCTTCTAAACCTTCTAACTACTGTCCAATCTCCCTCCTTAGCTGCCTTGGAAAACTCTTGGAGCGTTGTGTACACAAGCATCTGTACAACTACGTTGTAACTAATATTCTTCTAACTCATTTTCAGTCAGGCGTCGTCAATGGTGTCTCTACTACCAACCAACTTGCCTTTTTGCATAGTGATATCTCCAGAGCCTTAAGACGACGGAAAAAAGGTTCGGGCAGTTTTCTGTGACATTTCTAAAGCATTCGACCGTGTGTGGCACCATGGTCTTCTTAACCAACTTTCCTCTCTGTGTATTCGAGGTTATCTCTATAACTGGTTCGCGTCCTATCTATCCTTACGAAAGCAACGTGTTGTAATTACCAACTCCAACTGTTCCTGGGTGTCGATTAAAGCTGGTGTTCCTCAGGTGTCTATCTTAGGTCCCCGCCTCTTTCTTATCTGCATCAACGACATTGCATCTGCTATCAAGGCCAACATACGCATATGTGCTGACGACACTAGTTTGTACATCAACGACATTGCATCTGCTATCAAGGCCAACATACGCATATTTACTGACGACACTAGTTTGTACATCATCGTCGAAGACCAAAACACCACTGCCGCTAGTCTGAACAGCGATCTCGCTCGAATTGAATCTTGGTCAAAATCTTGGTTGGTGACATTCAATCCATCGAAGACGGAATCCATGATATTCTCCAGGAAGCGCAACAGACTCAATCACCCACTATTGTACATGGATGGCATCCCCATTAACCAGGTTGATTCGCACAATCACCTAGGTCTAACTTTGACCGAAGATGGGAAGTGGTCGGCACATATTACATCTATGGTTAATAAAGCGTGGCAGCGTATTGGCATTCTCAGATCACTCAAATTGTATCTATCTCCACGGTCTCTAGAGCGGATGTACATATCGTATGTTAGGCCCTATCTGGAATATGGTGATGTGGTATGGGACAACTGCTCTGATGAACTGAAAAACGAAATAAATCTGTGCAGGTTGAAGCTGCGCGCATTGTAGCAGGAGCCAAAAAGCTTTGCAATAAAAACGGCTTCCTATGAGGACTTTACTGGGAAATACTCGCAGCCACCAGATTCTTAGTTATGTGTGTGTTTTGCGTTTATTTATCGTCGCTACCGGTTACCCATATGAGCGACGCCTCCTGAAGAGATTAGTCATTTTAGAATTTTGGAAGATAGTGGATAGATATAGACAGAGAGACCCATTCCAGAATCTCCTCTGGTCCTTTTACGTGCACAGCACCGACACGAGACCTCTGTTTAATGTCCCATCTGAAAGACTGTTAAATTTATTATGGTCAGATGGGGGATCGAACCTGCGATCCCTGGATTATCAGTCCAGCGTGAACCATAGAATGACCATGAGGTATTTATTCACCCAATATGCAACATTACATCTGTTTCTGATAATAACCAATCTCAACCATATTTCGCATACAGTATACATATTATAATCAATTATTATATTTTCCACCTGCATACTTTTTAGAGCTAACAATATGACACCAAACTGGGACTTATTCTAATTTCTAACAAACGTATATAAAACGTTGTATAAAAGTAAAGTAAGTAAGTAAAGTGTTTGTTTATTATAGTGTCACCCCTATAAACCACCACACTATGAGACACCTCTTTTTTATGAACATCAGTACTTCCCGAATCCTATGCTTGTATGCCAGGCGCCAGGCTGGTAGGCAATCGGTAACCATTATTTAACTAGCTGGCGGCTCACCAACCGGCCATATCAGAACGAACCCCTGACGAGATTCGAACCTTCGACCTCCCGCTCCGTAGGCGGACGCCTTAACCACTGGGCTACGGAGACGTATATTCAAGAAAGGTAACCACGGTGGTGGCGCCTGACCAATTTCAACCGATAACCTCCCTTGCATATTCGAACGAATTATCCTAGACTAGTTTCCTCTGCAACACTCTTTTAGCATGGGCTCAAATCATAAAGACAGAGAAGCAGACGAAGCAAACAAAATGTTATCACTTGGCAATCATGGACAATATTAAAGCGCGGCAACAACAGATAAGCTAATAGAATATTCTTGGGGTTCAAATAAACACAAAACGGTTTCATAAGTATGCCTATGGCCATTTATAAATGATATTTATGTGAAATATGTCCAAAGTCCAATTACAACACACACAACATATATTTACAGTATACATACACAACATATATTTACAGTATACATACACAATATATACATACACAATATATATTTACAGTATACATACACAATATATATTTACAGTATACATACACAACATATATTTACAGTATACATACACAATATATATTTACAGTATACATACACAACATATATTTACAGTATACATACACAATATATATTTACAGTATACATACACAACATATATTTACAGTATACATACACAATATATATTTACAGTATACATACACAATATATACATACACAATATATATTTACAGTATACATACACAATATATATTTACAGTATACATACACAATATATATTTACAGTATACATACACAATATATATTTACAGTATACATACACAATATATATTTACAGTATACATACACAATATATATTTACAGTATACATACACAATATATATTTACAGTATACATACACAATATATATTTACAGTATACATACACAATATATATTTACAGTATACATACACAATATATATTTACAGTATACATACACAATATATACATACACAATATATATTTACAGTATACATACACAATATATATTTACAGTATACATACACAATATATATTTACAGTATACATACACAATATATATTTACAGTATACATACACAACATATATTTACAGTATACATACACAATATATATTTACAGTATACATACACAATATATATTTACAGTATACATACACAATATATATTTACAGTATACATACACAACATATATTTACAGTATACATACACAACATATATTTACAGTATACATACACAACATATATTTACAGTATACATACACAACATATATTTACAGTATACATACACAACATATATTTACAGTATACATACACAATATATACATACACAACATATATTTACAGTATACATACACAACATATATTTACAGTATACATACACAATTCAACATATTTTAGATTAGTCATATATTATACACATGAAACACATATTATTACAACCAAACATTTTCTCAAGAAATTTACAGATTTTTTTGTTTTTAATGCAGCGGCACATGCACAACCACGCGTTGCTGCGCATGTCTATAAACATACACATCGAGACAAGGTTTATATTATAGTAAGACAAGTATATATACATGTATACTTTTACTTCCCTATATCTACAAATCTACTTGGTAAACCAATATATATATATATATTTCCATAATATTAAAGCGACATTACATCGCAAAAAGCAAATAAAATCCATGTTTTCACGTATAAATTCGTTGCTACTACAAATTCTTCCGAATACATTCGAACACTAACACTGAATCAATAAAGTGAAAGTAGGATTTCATATAATGCTCAACCACGCTTCTGCATTGACGTTTGTTTGTCATCGGAGTCAATACTAAGCGCGAGATAACGTCGTTTAAAAATAATTGAACTAAGACTAGTCTACAAATAAATATGCATAGGCACACATGTAAGATATAACGGTAAATATATACCATAAATCGAGTTATTCAGGATACACGAGTTGTATTACGCATGAATGTCGACCATGTTTACATTCTGTTGTTATGTCAACAAACCGCGTATACGACGTTTGCTTATTAGTTGAAATATTCAGTATTTGAGGCAAATATTTGGGGGGAAATTATACCATATAATAGGAAAATACATTCTGTAGAAATTTGTTTTTTCACCGATGTAGTGTCGCTTTAACATAGAAAAGTTACAAAATCGCGCGAAATAGTTTCTAGGTTTACAATACACTATGGAACTAACATTTCCCCTAAAATACTTCATATATCCAGTTTTAAGACCAAGGTTTCAATGTGGATGCTCTGTTATGTACCTTCTACAACCCTACTGCTGTGGGGTGTTGCCACATTCTGTGGAGTAATGGCTGGGGAAGATGGTCATGGCTGGTTGCTGAAGGTTCTGGAATCTTATGTGGTGTTGTTACTGTTGATAACTGTGGTAAATCACGCGAAGGCTGGTGAAGATGGTCATGGCTGGTTGCTGAAGGTTCTGGAATCTTACGTGGTGTTGTTACTGTTGATAACTGTGGTAAATCACGCGAATGCTGGGGAAGATGGTCTTGGCTGGTTGCTGAAGTTTCTGGAATCCTCCGTGGTGTTTTTACTGTTGATAACTGTGGTAAATCACGCGAAGGCTGGTGAAGATGGCCTTGGCTGGTTGCTGAAGTTTCTGGAATCCTTCGTGGTGTTTTTACTGTTGATAGTTGTGGTAAATCACGTGAGGCTGGTGAAGATTGCCTAAAAATTGCTGGTTGCTGAAATTTCTGGAATCCTCCGTGGTGTTGTTACTGTTGATAACTGTGGTAAATCACGCGAAGGCTGGTGAAGATGACCATGGCTGATTGCTGAAGTTTGTAATGTGATACAGACTGGGTATGAGTAAGGCTGGTGAAGGTAGTCATGGCTGGTTGCTGAAGTTTGTAATGTGATACTTTGACCAGACTGGGTATGAGTAAGGCTGTATGAAGATGGTCATGGCTGGTTGCTGAAGTTTGTAATGTGATACTTTGACCAGACTGGGTATGAGTAAGGCTGGTGAAGATGGTCATGGCTGGTTGCTGAAGTTTGTAATGTGATACTTTGACCAGACTGGGTATGAGTAAGGCTGGTGAAGGTGGTCATGGCTGGTTGCTGAAGTTTGTAATGTGATACTTTGACCAGACTGGGTATGAGTAAGGCTGGTGAAGATGGTCATGGCTGGTTGCTGAAGTTTGTAATGTGATACTTTGACCAGACTGGGTATGAGTAAGGCTGGTGAAGATGGTCATGGCTGGTTGCTGAAGTTTGTAATGTGATACTTTGACCAGACTGGGTATGAGTAAGGCTGGTGAAGATGGTCATGGCTGGTTGCTGAAGTTTGTAATGTGATACTTTGACCAGACTGGGTATGAGTAAGGCTGGTGAAGATGGTCATGGCTGGTTGCTGAAGTTTGTAATGTGATACTTTGACCAGACTGGGTATGAGTAAGGCTGGTGAAGATGGTCATGGCTGGTTGCTGAAGTTTGTAATGTGATACTTTGACCAGACTGGGTATGAGTAAGGCTGGGGAAGGTGGTCATGGCTGGTTGCTGAAGTTTGTAATGTGATACTTTGACCAGACTGGGTATGAGTAAGGCTGGTGAAGATGGTCATGGCTGGTTGCTGAAGTTTGTAATGTGATACTTTGACCAGACTGGGTATGAGTAAGGCTGTATCATGAGTAGGAGACACGTTGGTATCATAATACTCATCATGCGTAGACTTTGATGTAAAGTGTTATATTGTGTAATTACATCCGAGTAAATCTGTTGTTATATTTCGACGGCTTCGGTTATGAACTAGATAATCGAACATAGAACCTGGGTTGATACGGTCACACAATAGCAGCATTCTCAAGAATTGCTCAAATAATTTACATGTATATGACTTCAAGAGATTTACGACCTATCATAAACGTAATTAACTCCTTCCCATGCTTTGCATGTTTAATATAGTCAAAATGAGAGTGTGGATGTCGTGATAGCCCAGCGGTAGCGCGATCGACTCATGTCCGAATGGCCGTAAATTTGTATAAACTATTATGAATTTAAATTTTTATTTATTTTACAAATAAACGATTGCGAAGCAAGGTTTAACATCTTGTATTAATCTTCGCTCTCCCTTGTGGCGATGGAATCCACCAGGAATGATGTATCGAGAGTGAATAATATAAGTTGTAAGAACTTGTTTCACAATCGAGCTAACATAAATTTGTATAAACTAGGTGACACATTACCGTTCATGGATTATAGATATAATGTCGTTGCGTACCATTGAGCGCACTCGTTTTTATTTATTATACAGACGTTAGGCGGACGACAGTTTAACCCAAATAGGGTATGTCTATTAATACTGACAAACATTTCAGGGTCAGGCTGTTGTATGCATGGTAAGTCTGGTCTAGTCATGGTCAGGCTGTTGTAGGCATGGTAAGTCTGGTCTAGTCATGGTCAGGCTGTTGTAGGCATGGTAAGTCTGGTCTAGTCATGGTCATGTTGTTGTAGGCATGGTAAGTCTGGTCTAGTCATAGTCATGCTGTTTTAGGCATGGTAAGTCTGGTCTAGTCATAGTCAGGCTGTTGTAGGCATGGTAAGTCTGGTCTAGTCATGGTCAGGCTGTTGTAGGCATGGTAAGTCTGGTCTAGTCATAGTCAGGCTGTTGTAGGCATGGTAAGTCTGGTCTGGTCATGGTCAGGCTATTGTATGCATGGTACGTCTGGTCTAGTCATAGTCATGCTATTTTATGCATGGTAAGTCTGGTCTGGTCTGGTCATGCTGTTTGAGGCATGGTAAGTCTGGTCCAGTCATAGTCAGGCTGTTGTAGGCATAGTAAGTCTGGTCTAGTCATGGTCAGGCTGTTGTAGGCATGGTAAGTCTGGTCTAGTCATAGTCAGGCTGTTGTAGGCATGGTAAGTCTGGTCTAGTCATGGTCAGGCTGTTGTAGGCATGGTAAGTCTGGTCTAGTCATGGTCAGTCTGGTCTAGTGATGGTCAGTCTGATCTAGTGATGGTCAGTCTGGTCTAGTCATAGTCAGTCTGATTTAGTCATGGTCAATCTGATCTAGACATGGTCAAGCTGGTCTAGTCATGGTCAGTCTGATCTAGTCATGGTCAGCCTAGTCGAGTCATGGTCAGTCTGATCTAGTCATGGTCAGTCTGATCTAGTCATGGCCAGTCTTATCTAGTCATGGCCAGTCTGATCTAGTCATGGCCAGTCTGACCTAGTCATGGTCAGTCTGATCTAGTCATGGCCAGTCTGATCTAGTCAAGAATTATTGTGTAATGGAAACATCTGTTATGAACTGTTCTATATTGAATTATTGTGTAATGGATACATCTGTTATGACCTGTTCATTATTGAATTATTGTGTAATGGAAACAATTTTAAGGTTTGGTCCAGGTTTGAGAACATTGTAGTTGAAGTCGCAAGCGTTAGTAATATATGAATCATTTGTATCAACTTCTAATCCAATGGAGTCCTCAATAAATTGTTAAAATTGTGTCTGAGTTAGGCGGACGATATAATAACGCAAAGATGATATGTTTATTACAGTAACTACTGACAAACATTTCAAGAGTTAGGCGGACGATATACTAACGCAAAGATGATATGTTTATTACAGTAACTACTGACAAACATTTCAAAAGTTAGGTGGACGATATAATAACGCAAAGATGATATGTTTATTACAGTAACTACTGACAAACATTTCAAGAGTTAGGCGGACGATATAATAACGCAAAGATGATATGTTTATTACAGTAACTACTGACAAACATTTCAAGCCAGATACATTCAAGACGATTCATCTCAAGATCAATTCGACGTAGTGGATAGTATATTGTATGTATTACGCGACGATTCGAGTCTCCGGTTCGATCAAGATGTTCTGGTTTGTGGATGTTTGGGTATGATATTGTCATCCTGTGAAATTGAATTATTCAACCATCATTGAACCATGCCTGGTGGTTATAAAACTTTTCTCCAATCTCAAAACTCAGAGTCTCAATCGTCTGATTGGTTCAGCTGGTAGTAATATTCAGCATCAACCAATCAGATCACTTGAGCTTGAGTTTGAGAGAAAAGTTTTATAACCTCGGGGCCATGTCTCAGAGAATGCAAGAACTCACTGAGTTCTGTATATAGAATAGCAAGCTTACGTTGGTGATTCAGATGTACAAAGTAAACGTTACTTGATATACCAAGCATGTGTGTCACTGTACTTGAGGTCGACTATGCAAAATTGGATCTGTTAGAAACGTGTCCCGGGTTCCAGTGTACATCCCCGGCAACGATTCAGATGTACAAAGTAAACGTTACTTAATATACCAAGCATGTGTGTCACTGTACTTGAGGTCGACTATGCAACATGGGATCTGTTAGAAACTAGCCTGGAAACATATCATTTTGCCAGAAGTAAATTAGTGCAAAATGGACAGGCTGGAACCCAGGCTAGGTAGAAACTTGTCCCCGGCAATGATTAACAGTAGGCCTAGCTTCGGGCATGTATTGGCAAACCACACAACTAAGAGAGAATATCGTGTAATATTAGCATTATGTATATAATACACACCAAGATAGGCGACGGCGATCTCAATTACACCAATAACAGAAGCTGAACATTTGATGGAATTTGTGTTTTACGTTTATTTATCGTCGCTACCGGTTGCCCATATGAGCGACGCCTCCTGAAGAGATTAGTTATTTTAGATTTTTGGAGGATAGTGCAATGATACAGACAGAGACCTATTCCAGAATATCCTCTGGTTCTTTTACATACACGGTGTAAAACACCGACACGAGACCTCGGTTTAACGTCCCATCTGAAAGACTGTTCATTTTATTAGTGTCAGACGGGGGATCGAACCTGCGATCCCTGGATTACCAGTCCAGCGTGTTACCACTGGACTACAGATCCGTCTGTAACTGGATGGAAAATATAATTTTCTACGTTTGAAGTATGAATAAGGACAACATTATTTTCCCTTCTACTGGTAAAGTCTCCGATAGAGGGCGTAAGAGGATTAAGTTGCATGGGATTAGTAAATGTTTAGCGCGGTTTTATCATTCAGTGTTGAGAGAGCGACCCACACAGACGTGTTTATTTAGTTGGTGAAATATGATAAACAGATAAATACTCGAAAGGCTATATGTTTTCAAATGTTTGACAAAATAGATGACAATATTCTATAGATTCATAAAGGTTACTTACTTTATGAATAGTTTGAACGGATATAGAGATATGAAAAGACTCCATGAAAGTGTATAGTGACAATTATATAGGTTTAAATATGAGCATCGGTTGTGATCAGTTGTACAAGAGTATATCGAGGGCTTGGCGCAACACTAGTCTAACTCAATTTTTTCAGAAAATCACTTTTGTGCATAAATTGAATATATGACCTGAACTACACATTCTGTGAAAAAATTGGCCATAATTGCTAATTAATTAACACCCTAATTAACCAGAAACCAATAAGTCTATCTCAAACTGACAACATTTGTTAGCGCAACACTAGTCTAACTTGAGTTGGACTTATTGTGCGCTATTTTCCTCAGCGCAACACTAGTCTGACAGCCCGAGTAGAACAGAAACAGCCCAGAACGATGTCAGTATCAGCGCGAGTGTCTCACAAATAGTACAGGATGACATCAGTATGAACAGTGATGGGTTTTCTGACAGCCCGAGTAGAACAGAAACAGCCCAGAACGATGTCAGTATCAGCCCGAGTAGAACAGCAACAGCCCAGAACGATGTCAGTATCAGCCCGAGTGTCTCACAAATAGTACAGGATGACATCAGTATGAACAGTGATGGGTTTTCTGACAGCCCGAGTAGAACAGAAACAGCCCAGAACGATGTCAGTATCAGCGCGAGTGTCTCACAAATAGTACAGGATGACATCAGTATGAACAGTGATGGGTTTTCTGACAGCCCGAGTAGAACAGAAACAGCCCAGAACGATGTCAGTATCAGCCCGAGTAGAACAGCAACAGCCCAGAACGATGTCAGTATCAGCCCGAGTGTCTCACAAATAGTACAGGATGACATCAGTATGAACAGTGATGGGTTTTCTGACAGCCCGAGTAGAACAGAAACAGCCCAGAACGATGTCAGTATCAGCCCGAGTGTCTCACAAATAGTACAGGATGACATCAGTATGAACAGTGATGGGTTTTCTGACAGCCCGAGTAGAACAGAAACAGCCCAGAACGATGTCAGTATCAGCCCGAGTGTCTCACAAATAGTACAGGATGACATCAGTATGAACAGTGATGGGTTTTCCGACAGCCCGAGTAGAACAGAAACAACTCGAAACGATGTCAGTAACAGCCCGAGTAGAACAGAAACAGCCCAGAACGAAGTCAGTAACATCTCGAGTGTCTCACAAATAGTACAGGATGACATCAGTATGAACAGTGATGGATTTTCCGAAATCAGCGACTCGGCATACAACAATATCCAGACTTTCAGTGATGCAGACAACAACATAGATTCATCACAAGATGATTTCAGTGGTTATTCAAACATGAGTGATGGTGAATATAGTTGCCGGCTCTATGCTCTTAATGAGGATAGGGATATCATACTGACACATATAGGAAATGAAAGTACTTCCAGTGTTTCCTCTGTTTCCTCTGTACATGACAGTGAACTTGACAGTCTTTTTTTACTAAGTAGTTCTGAACATGATGAAAATGAGTTTGATTCCAACTCATTGCACAGCGCATCTCCAATGCATGATGGAGCTTTGTGCAAACTGTCTGTGTGTTACCACCCCATGGTCCAAAGTATTGACCTCATGACTCATGCTGCTATTTCTGATGCTGTCATGGCTGAGGAAAGCACGATATGCAATAGCGACTCTCCATCTGTCCCAGCTAGTGAAACCGTGACCTGCAATGATATATCCAAGTCTGTCCCAGCTAGTGAAACCGTGACCCGCAATGATATATCCAAGTCTGTCCCAGCTAGTGAAACCGTGTCATGCAATGATATATCCAAGTCTGTCCCAGCTAGTGAAACCGTGTCATGCAATGATATATCCAAGTCTGTCCCAGCTAGTGAAACCGTGTCATGCAATGATATATCCAAGTCTGTCCCAGCTAGTGAAACCGTGTCGTGCAATGATATATCCGAACCTGTGCCAGCTAGTGAAACCATGACCCACAATGATCTATCCGAACCTGTCTCGGCTAGTGAAACCATGACCCACAATGATCTATCCGAACCTGTCCCAGCTAGTGAAACCATGACACACAATGATCTATCCGAACCTGTCCCAGCTAGTGAAACCATGACCCACAATGATCTATCCGAGCCTGTCTCAGCTAGTGAAACCATGACCCACAATGATCTATCCGAACCTGTCCCAGCTAGTGAAACCATGACCCACAATGATCTATCCGAACCTGTCTCGACTAGTGAAACCATGACCCACAATGATCTATCCGAGCCTGTCTCGGCTAGTGAAACCATGACCCACAATGATCTATCCGAACCTGTCCCAGCTAGTGAAACCATGACCCACAATGATCTATCCGAACCTGTCCCGGCTAGTGAAACCATGACCCACAATGATCTATCCGAACCTGTCTCGGCTAGTGAAACCACGACCCACAATGATCTATCCGAACCTGTCCCAGCTAATGAAACCATGACCCACAATGATCTATCTGAACCTGTCCCAGCTAATGATCCACTGCGGACCCAGAACATGACTATACTGAACCTTTTTCGGCTAGGGAAGTACAACAGGGTTCCTAAATGAATCTGAAATTGATAATTCAGATCCTTGATGGATCAGAGTCTGAGGATGATATACCATTGAGTAAATACAGAAAAAGCTCATCCATTGAGACAAGTGTAAGTACACCGCTAAAGCCCATTGATATGAATGTAATGTCAACTACACATGGAAATCAAGAAAATATTAAATACACTTGTGTTAACCATGTTAGTCCAGTTTCTCAAGAACAGAATGGCATTCATGCCACAATTGAGCACAGCAGTCGAGGCAAATCGATATATACTACTCCTCAATGGGCTGCAACGGTACGAAATGCTCGTCAGGCAAACCCATATAGTGTGGCAGAACTTGATTCTGACGACTTCTTCGATTTTAAATGCCTGTCGCAATCAATACCAAATATTGACTTTGATGTAGATGCTAAATAAATACGATGGATGAAAATAAAGGTGGTCTCATTTGATGAAAAGGAATATGAAATTATGAATCTGAGATACAACGACTTCACTTCTGCAAGAGTTAATCTTGGTGTGAAACGCAGTAGCACAAGATTAGCTCGATCACAACAGCAATATTCTACCCAAATGAATTTTCCACCACTGAAGAAACTGTACTGCGACAGTGAGCCCCCAAAAGTGGCATTGGCCAAATACAAGGCATTAACCCAGCTATGTACATCAAATATCATTCCCAAAGTTCATCATACTTTTTTCTATTCATTGCCCCACAAGTCGCAAGCAGTCAGTGATTCAGATTAATTTGACATGCACTTAATGTAGATATGTGAAGGTTTATTGATTGATATTCTGATTACCCCACCCCCCCCCCCCACCTCCCGACTCCATACCTAGTATGTTGCGCTCTAAAAATGATGCCAATAGTAAGTCGGATGGACTTTAAATTTTATATACCTCTTTATCACACCCATTGGTCTTACATGCCAAATTTCATATTACAATCACAAAATAAAAATTACTAGTCAGACTAGAGTCGGTGTATCTATAAACCCCTGCTCACTTAGTCTAGTGTTGAAAATACACAATATTAACATTTCCATTTTGTCATTTAGTTCAGTCCTCAGCGGATCAATGAAAAATAAGTTTGCCGTATTTCCACACCCATGATCTGACGGATGAGACTGTAAACTGTGGTGTCGTCTTAGTTTTTATGTGATGTTGAAATTTCCACTTCATAATGTTTTCAATTGCAAACATCTTGAAAGTCATGCTACATTATCATCACTTAACCCATTGCATGCTAGCGGCGAACATAGCGGCCAAATATGTTGTGGAATTTCATAGGAATTGCATCATAATGATGCAATTTAATGATATGCCATACCATATTTTCAGTTTTCAAAGAGATGTAAGAAAAACTAAAATATGAAATGACGTCTGCTGCTAAAATTTGAACTATTTTAACCGTGATTTACCCAGCATGTAAAGAGTTAAGATCTTGTTTTGAATCTAGAGATTCTCATACATGTATATCAATGTTGAATAAATAAAATAAAGTATAAACACAGTTATGTTATCATTACACATCTGCTATTGTGGCAAATATTTTGGAACAAAACTAGTCTAACTTGAGATGGACTACTGTTTCACTGGTCATTTCACTGGTCATTTCACTGTGAAACTAGTCTAAGTTGAGTTGGACTAGTGTTGCGCTGAAAATTTCAGTGCGCAACTAGTCTAACTTGAGTTGAACTAGTGTTGCGCTGAAAATTTCAGTGCGCAACTAGTCTAACTTGAGTTGAACTAGTGTTGCGCTGAAAATTTCAGTGCGCAACAAGTCTAACTCTTCAAATATATATTTTCAATTATTAAAAAAAAAAACAAGTTGATATTTTAATTTCATATATAATATATACCAACACTCTGAATTATCAAATCTCTAGTCCTAGTAGTTTTGGGAATAATCAGTTTTTACCTTCTCCTGAAAAGTTTACAAAAACCTAGTTAGACTAGTGTTGCGCCAAGCCCTCGACATGTAATCCATTGATAATTTAGCAAATCACATGTAATCCATTGATAATTTAGCAAATCACATGTAATCCATTGATAATTTAGCAAATCACATGTAATCCATTGATAATTTAGCAAATCACATGTAATCCATTGATAATTTAGCAAATTACATGTAATCCATTGATAATTTAGCAAATCACATGCAATCCATTGATAATTTAACAAATCACATGTAATACATTGATAATTTAGCAAATCACATGTAATACATTGATAATTTAGCAAATCACATGTAATCCATTGATAATTTAGCAAATCACATGTAATCCATTGATAATTTAGCAAATCACATGTAATCCATTGATAATTTAGCAAATCACATGTAATCCATTGATAATTTAGCAAGTCACATGTAATCCACTGATAATTTAGCAAATCACATGTAATCCATTGATAATTTAGCAAATCACATGTAATCCATTGATAATTTAGCAAACAAATATGCATATTCCTATATTACACGGTTAAGTAACTTTAGCCACCGGTTTTAGTGCACAGTGACCAAGATAGTCGGCTGACCGGTTTTCATAATTTTAGGTCAAGGATTCAAATAATTGTTGCATATTTTGTTACCCTGCGTTTCTTTATCCTTTCAGTATATATAGAAATTGGTTATATTGTCTCATTCTAAAATTACTCATTAGTCTGCTTGACAAGTTTGACAGTAAAATGTATATGTTTATTTAATAATTATGTTAATAGACAAAGCTGAATAACGGTGCGTTTCATTTTTCCGGCCTTTGCTTTATTACAATGCAATGTTTTTATCACATAATCAGATAAATTAGCATCAGTTTACGGACACGCCTCATCCAAAATACTTACCAAATATCTGAAAATAAATCAAACTTACAATGCCATTAAGGCAATGTACATATAGCCAGGAATCAAATTATCGTTTCCAATCGAAACTGTATCCGAGTACTCGAGTATTAAAATTGCTACTCATTGCCATCCTTAGTTTTCAATCATAAAAGAACTTTTCACCCTTTGGTTGATTTTAAAAAGTGAATGATCAAATAATATTTCATTTATGAACATAGAAAGCTATAGTGGCTGGCTCCACTCAGGATTATAATGTTCTTTCTGTGATATATAAATCAATCATAAACAAACAAATATCCTCTTAATCTTCATTAGATGTCAAACGCCTCGCAGTTATCGCGGGGAAGTAGTGGTGATCCTTCTATAATGTCTAATGCAATAATTGATTTCGGCTTCAAGCCTTTATTGGCTTTCCTCGTTGATAGGTAGTGCCTATTTCATATTATTTACCAACAAGTACTTATATTTACCAACAAGTAATTATATTCAACAAAATGTACTCATATCATTATGTAATATTCATCAACAAGTACTTATATTCACCAACATGTACTTATGTTCACCAACATATACTTATGTTCACCAACAAGTACACATTATATTCACATACATATACTTATGTTCACCAACATGTACTTATATTCACCAACATATACTTATATTCACCACCTACATGTACTTATGTTCACCAACATATACTTATGTTCACCAACAAGTACACATTATATTCACATACATGTACTTATATTCACCACCAACATATACGTATGTTCACCTACATGTACTTATGTTCACCAACATATACTTATGTTCACCAACAAGTACACATTATATTCACATACATGTACTTATATTCACCAACATATACTTATGTTCACCTACATGTACTTATATTCACCAACATTTTACTTATATTCACCAACATATACTTATATTCACCGTCATGTACTTATGTTCACCTACATGTACTTATGTTCACCAACATATACTTATATTCACAAACATGTACTTATGTTCACCAACATGTACCTATGTTCACCAACATATACTTATATTCACAAACAAGTAAGTACATATTAGATTTACCAACATGTACTTATATTCACCAACAAGTACATATTATATTCACCAACAAGTACATATCATATTCACCAACAAGTACTTATATTCACCAACAAGTACATATTATATTCACCAACAAGTACTTATATTCACCAACAAGTACATATTATATTCACCAACAAGTACTTATATTCACCAACAAGTACATATTATATGCATCCACATGTACTATTATTTATCAACATGTACTTAACATAATAATAAAATTAACTTACAGAGTGGAAGTATTTCGTTGCCATGGTGATAACTTTGTCTGGAATGGATGTTATTTTCACAGGAAGTGTATGTTTACTGCTAGTTCCTTGCCCCAGTTGTCCAAAGTAAGCACAGCCAAATGCATACAGCTCCCCCTTCAACGTAAATGATGTGCATTGAAAACCATCAGTCATTGCAGTAACATACAACATACAGGTGGCTGTTGTTGGAAGGTTGTTAACCCTTTCAACACCACAGACCTCTAAATTGGCTTACAAAAAAGTGTAGATCCAGGATCTGCACTTTTTTCAAGTAATATAACTATTTTTAGAAAAAATATTACCCATTTTGATAAATGAACTGATCCAAATGTAATTTTGTTATTAATTTATTGGTCTAAAAATATCATGGACCAGTCCATGTCAGTTACTTGGTGTTGAATGGGTTAACTGTATTTATTTAATGAAGTTTTAATAAGCAATATTAATCGTGAATCTCGTTGGTTAAGGTGTTACGATGCAAGGGCATTATGCGGTCCTTCATGTGGAAGGAAACCATACTAGTTATTGGGTTTGCTAATGATCCTTCACATAATTATGTGGGTTCAGTACACACTCTATGGGGGTCAGTAGCAAATCCAACAACGATTTTATTGCACCAACCACTTTTAATTTAATAAATGTTGGAACTATTGCATCACTTCATAATTTTAAAAGTGTATATTTGGTTTCTGAACTTATTTTAATCAAATAAATGTAATGTCGGAGGATGACTGCTGGTTAGAAGAACCTGCCAGTATCTTTTCGGTATTTAAACTTCCTTTGCTTCCATTTCCGTTGACCTTGATGTTATTTTGTTGTCTGTCTGCTGTCAGTGTCAACAATGGCTGCGGCAAATAGATTTGGTTCCTTTACTGACGCTAGGAGACTATCGCTTCATTCTAACTTTATATTTTGGCGCCAATTCATTTGACTAAAATCACAGGGATTCGGCACTAGTATATATATTTAAGTACAGGGATTCTACTCTGTGGGATGTCAGATTTCGCATCGATCAGTAAAATGGCCCTATCTGAAATAATTTTGTACACAGCTGTCCAAATATAACGCCTATCCCGAGTCTTTATATTGTTCTTCAAATAAAACACAACTTTAAGCTGCATGCATGTATACTTTGCAAACAATTGCCACAGACATTGGCCATAGCAGGTCACATTTCCATACTAGGACACGGGTTCTGTCAGCAACAACAAAAAAATCTTCGACGGGAGAGTTTTAACTGTGAATAACATTATCAATAAAATGTGTTTCCACTAACGTGTAGGTTTATTCGGCAAAAATGTACGTCAAAAAGAGATTTCGTAACATTTTCAATTTGTTTTGAAAATTTCTAAAGCGGCGCAATTCGCGTTGAAATGAGCGTTCTGATTGGATTATTAGAATGTGTTTTTTTTATATATGAAGAATAATCAATAATCCAATCAGAACGCTCGTTTCAAAGCGAATTGCGCACGCTTTAGAAATACACGTTAAAACACAGTTAAAAAACTCTCCCGTCGAAGATTTTTTTTGTTGCCGAATCCCTGTGACTAAAATGAGTACTAAAAGCAAAATTCTGAAGCGAGAGTTTAGAAAGCAGCCACTATATTTTCTACTGACCCTCTACAGTCCCATGTAGTGTCACCACATGATACCTTTGACCTATGGAAAGGATACAATTTAGTGGAAGGTGCATAAATAAAAGTACCTGAAGAAAAAGCTGGCAACAATCAAACCATCATGCATACTGCCCAGACAGATTATTGAAATGGGTTGCATGCACATGTAATAACGGCAATGCATTGAGAAGCCAGAATGCAGAATATTGTGCAGTTAACACACTATTCATTATTACCAGGGCCTCCTCTGACTATATCCATTATTACCAGGGCCTCCTCTGCCTATATTCATTACCAGGGCTCCTCTGACTACATCATTATTACCAGGGCCTCCTCTGACTATATTCATTACCAGGCCTCTCTGACTATATCCATTATTACCTGGGCCTCCTGACTATATCCATTATTACCAGGGCCTCCTCTGACTATATCCATTATTACCTGGGCCTCCTCTGACTATATCCATTATTACCAGGGCCTCCTCTGACTATATCCATTATTACCAGGGCCTCCTCTGACTATATCCATTATTACCTGGGCCTCCTCTGACTATATCCATTATTACCAGGGCCCCCACAACCAACCCCCCCTGACTATATCCATTTTACCAGGGCCCCTCTGACTATATTCATTATTACCAGGGCCCCTCTGACTATATTCATTATTACAGGGCCTCCTCTGACTATATTCATTATTACCAGGGCCCATCTGACTATATCATTATTACCTGGGCCTCCTCTGACTATATTCATTATTACCTGGGCCTCCTCTGACTATATTCATTATTACCAGGGCCCCTCTGACTATATTCATTATTACCAGGGCCTCCTCTGCCTATATCCATTATTACCTGGGCCTCCTCTGACTATATTCATTATTACCAGGGCCCCTCTGACTATATTCATTATTACCTGGGCCTCCTCTGACTATATTCATTATTACCAAGGCCTCCTCTGACTATATTCATTACCAGGGCCTCCTCTGCCTATATACATTATTACCAGGGCCTCCTCTGCCTATATACATTATTACCAGGGCCTCCTCTGACTATATTCATTATTACCAGGGCCTCCTCTGCCTATATACATTATTACCAGGGCCTCCTCTGACTATATTCATTATTACCTGGGCCTCCTCTGACTATATTCATTATTAGGGCCTCCTCTGACTATATTCATTATTACCAGGGCCTCCTCTGACTATATTCATTATTACCAAGGGCCTCCTCTGACTATATTCATTATTACCAGGGCCTCCTCTGACATATCATTATACCTGGGCCTCCTCTGACTATATTCATTATTACCAGGGCCTCCTCTGACTATATTCATTATTACCAGGGCCTCCTCTGCCTATATCCATTATTACCAAGGCCTCCTCTGACTATATTCATTATTACCAGGGCCTCCTCTGACAATATCCATTATTACCAAGGCCTCCTCTGACTATATTCATTATTACCTGGGCCTCCTCTGACTATCCATTATTACCAGGGCCTCCTCTAATTATATTCATTACCAGGGCCTCCTCTGCCTATATCCATTATTACCAGGGCCTCCTCTGACTATATCCATTATTACCTGGGCCTCCTCTGACTATATCCATTATTACCAGGGCCTCCTCTGACTATATTCATTACCAGGGCCTCCTCTGACTACATTCATTATTACCAGGGCCTCCTCTGACTATATTCATTATTACCAGGGCCTCCTCTGACTATATCCATTATTACCTGGGCCTCCTCTGACTATATCCATTATTACCAGGGTCCCTCTGACTATATTCATTATTACCAGGGCCCCTCTGACTATATTCATTATTACCTGGGCCTCCTCTGACTATATTCATTATTACCAGGGCCCATCTGACTATATTCATTATTACCTGGGCCTCCTCTGACTATATTCATTATTACCAGGGCCCCTCTGACTATATTCATTATTACCAGGGCCTCCTCTGCCTATATCCATTATTACCTGGGCCTCCTCTGACTATATTCATTATTACCAGGCCCCTCTGACTATATCATTATTACCTGGGCCTCCCTGACTATATTCATTATTACCAAGGCCTCCTCTGACTATATTCATTACCAGGGCCTCCTCTGCCATATACATATTACCAGGGCCTCCTCTGACTATATCCATTATACCAGGGCCTCCTCTGACTATATCATTATTACCAGGGCCTCCTCTGCCTATATACATTATTACCAGGGCCTCCTCTGCCTATACATTATTACCAGGGCCTCCTCTGACTATATTCAAACCCCCCCACAAATTATTACCTGGGCCTCCTCTGACTATATTCATTATTACCAGGCCTCCTCTGACTATATTCATTATTACCAAGGCCTCCTCTGACTATATTCATTATACAGGGCCCCTCTGACTATATTCATTATTACCTGGGCCCCTCTGACTATATTCATTATTACCAGGGCCTCCTCTGCCTATATACATTATACCAGGGCCTCCTCTGACTATATTCATTATTACCAGGGCCTCCTCTGAATATATTCATTATTACCAGGGCCTCCTTGACTATATTATTATTACCAGAGCCTCCTCTGCCTATATACATTATTACCAGGGCCTCCTCTGACTATATCATTATTACTGGGCTCCTCTGACTATCCATTATTACCAGGGCCTCCTCTATTATATTTCATTACCAGGGCCTCCTCTGCCTCTATCCATTATTACCAGGGCCTCCTCTGACTATATCCATTATTACCTGGGCCTCCTCTGACTATATCCATTATTACCAGGGCCTCCTCTGACTATATTCATACCAGGGCCTCCTCTGATACAGTCATTATTACCAGGGCCTCCTTGACTATATTCATTATTACCAGGGCCTCCTCTGACTATTTCATTATTACCAGGGCCTCCTCTGACTATACCATTATTACCAGGGCTCCTCTGACTATATCCTTATTACCGGGCCTCCTCTGACTATATCCATTATTACCAGGGCCTCCTCTGACTATATTCATTATTACCAGGGCCTCCTCTGACTATATCCATTATTACCAGGGCCTCCGTGACTATTCATTATTACCAGGGCCTCCTCTGACTAATCCATTATTACCAAGGCCTCCTATGACTATATCATTATTACCAGGGCCTCCTCTGACTATATTCATTACCAGGGCATCTCTGACTATATACATTATTACCAGGGCCTCCTCTGACTATATACATTATTACCAGGGCCTCCTCTGACTATATTCATTATTACCAGGGCCTCCTCTGACTATATTCATATTACCAGGGCCTCCTCTGAATATATTCATTATTACCAGGGCCTCCTCTGACTATATTCATTATTTACCAGGGCCTCCTCTGACTATATTCATATTACCAGGGCTCCTCTGACTATATACATTTATTACCAGGGCCTCCTCTGACTATATTCATTATTACCAGGGCCTCCTCTGACTATATTCATTATTACCAGGGCCTCCTTGACTATATCCATTATTACCAGGGCCTCTGACTATATACATTATTACCAGGGCCTCCTCTGCCTATATCCATTATTACCAGGGCCTCCTCTGACTATATCCATTATTACCTGGGCCTCCTCTGACTATATCCATTATTACCAGGGCCTCCTCTGACTATATTCATTACCAGGGCCTCCTCTGACTACATTCATTATTACCAGGGCCTCCTCTGACTATATTCATTATTACCAGGGCCTCCTCTGACTATATCCATTATTACCTGGGCCTCCTCTGACTATATCCATTATTACCAGGGTCCCTCTGACTATATTCATTATTACCAGGGCCCCTCTGACTATATTCATTATTACCTGGGCCTCCTCTGACTATATTCATTATTACCAGGGCCCATCTGACTATATTCATTATTACCTGGGCCTCCTCTGACTATATTCATTATTACCAGGGCCCCTCTGACTATATTCATTATTACCAGGGCCTCCTCTGCCTATATCCATTATTACCTGGGCCTCCTCTGACTATATTCATTATTACCAGGGCCCCTCTGACTATATTCATTATTACCTGGGCCTCCTCTGACTATATTCATTATTACCAAGGCCTCCTCTGACTATATTCATTACCAGGGCCTCCTCTGCCTATATACATTATTACCAGGGCCTCCTCTGCCTATATACATTATTACCAGGGCCTCCTCTGACTATATCATTATTACCAGGGCCTCCTCTGCCTATATACATTATTACCAGGGCCTCCTCTGCCTATATACATTATTACCAGGGCCTCCTCTGACTATATTCATTATTACCTGGGCCTCCTCTGACTATATTCATTATTACCTGGGCCTCCTCTGACTATATTCATTATTACCAGGGCCTCCCTCTGACTATATCCATTATTACCAGGGCCTCCTCTGACTATATACATTATTACCAGGGCCTCCTCTGACTATATACATTATTACCAGGGCCTCCTCTGACTATATCCATTATTACCAGGGCCTCCTCTGCCTATATTCATTATTACCAGGGCCTCCTCTGACTATATCCATTATTACCAGGGCCTCCTCTGACTATATCCATTATTACCAGGGCCTCCTCTGCCTATCCATTATTACCAGGGCCTCCTCTGACTATTCATTATTACCAGGGCCTCCTGTGACTCTGGATTTCAAGGAAATTTTATTTTAACAACTTTGGAGAGTTTTCACCTAAGGTACATACAAGTAGAGTTTCTTGAACATTGGCTGATCAGTTTGTGAGAAGAAGGCGTTTGAAATCACTTATAAAATGTTGACCGTTTGACCTTTTGGATGACGTAATAATTCCTACCAAGATTCATCAAAATCCGGCTGGCGGTTCACAAGAAGATCTTTTTAAGAATTTGTGCTATTTTTAGACAGTGGCCATCTTAAGATTACATAATGACTGGATTTTAACATTGTTGTAATCCCCTACCTACCAAAGTATGATAACCATAAATAGTGGATATAGACCCAATCACTGAGGAGAAGACGTTTGAAAATGTTCACGGACGACGGACAGGCACATTGCGGTGAAAATATACAAATACATGCACCAAACAAGTAACTTCATGGGTCATTGGTCGGAACATAACATGCACGTTTTTCCGAAATCGGAGGAGGCTCATGAGAGGGAGCATCGTGTTAGGTGGTGCAAATCGGGAGACTACCAACGGAATCGGAGATTTGTAGGTCTACAAATCTAAAAATCCACAGGACTTGAGAAGTTTCTGTTTATACGGATCTTATACATTACAAAAGTGTACATAACTATACACCTCAGAGTAGGAGGCTGACCGATTAGCGCAGTGGTTAGCGCGCTCGCTTCTCATTAATGCAACCCGGGTTCGATCCTCGAATCGGGAAGTATGTGAGATGGTACGGTGGTCGCCAGATCAGACAGGTGGGTTTTCTCTGGCAGTTTCCTCCCACACGTATGACCACATATACGCTTTCATCCGCGCCAACGAGAGTGATTAATATAAGTTGTTAAAACTTGCTTTGCAATCGTTGTAAAATAAATAAAGTTTAAACTTTTTTAGGAGGGTTGATATATTGGGGTTTGGTCCAGACCCCTTATTATTAGGGATGGCAACGAATGTTCGAATATTCGAATATTAAAACCATATTCGAATATTAAAAAAAAAATTCAAATCAAATTTTAATCAATTGCAGTTAAATCATAACTTAAAAGGATATATATGTTTGTTT
>CM026391.1:89863339-89922620 GCA_014843695.1 Archivesica marissinica
TTTAAGATCTATCCAGTCATTGGTTGTGACGGTAGACCACGAGTGCCCCGACATTTAAGATCTATCCAGTCATTGGTTGTGACGGTAGACCACGAAGTCGCGCCGACATTTAAGATCTATCCAGTCATTGGTTGTGACGGTAGACCACGAAGTCGCGCCGACATTTAAGATCTATCCAGTCATTGGTTGTGACGGTAGACCACGAGTGCCCCGACATTTAAGATCTATCCAGTCATGGTTGTGACGGTAGACCACGAGTGCCCCGACATTTAAGATCTATCCAGTCATTGGTTGTGACGGTAGACCACGAGTGCCCCGACATTTAAGATCTATCCAGTCATTGGTTGTGACGGTAGACCACGAGTGCCCCGACATTTAAGATCTATCCAGTCATTGGTTGTGACGGTAGACCACGAGTGCCCGACATTTAAGATCTATCCAGTCATTGGTTGTGACGGTAGAACACGAGTGCCCCGACATTTAAGATCTATCCAGTCATTGGTTGTGACGGTAGAACACGAGTGCCCCGACATTTAAGATCTATCCAGTCATTGGTTGTGACGGTAGAACACGAGTGCCCCGACATTTAAGATCTATCCAGTCATTGGTTGTGACGGTAGACCACGAGTGCCCCGACATTAAGATCTATCCAGTCATTGGTTGTGACGGTAGAACACGAGTGCCCCGACATTTAAGATCTATCCAGTCATTGGTTGTGACGGTAGACCACGAGTGCCCCGACATTTAAGATCTATCCAGTCATTGGTTGTGACGGGTAGACCACGAGTGCCCCGACATTTAAGATCTATCCAGTCATTGGTTGTGACGGTAGACCACGAGTGCCCCGACATTTAAGATCTATCCAGTCATTGGTTGTGACGGTAGAACACGAGTGCCCCGACATTTAAGATCTATCCAGTCATTGGTTGTGACGGTAGACCACGAGTGCCCCGACATTTAAGATCTATCCAGTCATTGGTTGTGACGGTAGAACACGAGTGCCCCGACATTTAAGATCTATCCAGTCATTGGTTGTGACGGTAGACCACGAGTGCCCCGACATTTAAGATCTATCCAGTCATTGGTTGTGACGGTAGAACACGAGTGCCCCGACATTTAAGATCTATCCAGTCATTGGTTGTGACGGTAGAACACGAAGTCGCGCCGACATTTAAGATCTATCCAGTCATTGGTTGTGACGGTAGAACACGAGTGCGCCGACATTTAAGATCTATCCAGTCATTGGTTGTGACGGTAGAACACGAGTGCCCCGACATTTAAGATTCTATCCAGTCATGGTTGTGACGGTAGACCACGAAGTGCCCCGACATTTAAGATATCCAGTCATTGTTGTGACGGTAGACCACGAGTGCGCCGACATTTAAGATCTATCCAGTCATTGGTTGTGGTAGAACGAACCGAGGTGCCCCGACATTTAAGATCTATCCAGTCATTGGTTGTGACGTAGAACACGAGTGCCGCGACATTTAAGATCTATCCAGTCATTGGTTGTGACGGTGAGACCACGAGTGCCCCGACATTTAAGATCTATCCAGTCATTGGTTGTGACGGTAGACCACGAGTGCCCCGACATTTAAGATCTATCCAGTCATTGGTTGTGACGGTAGAACACGAGTGCCCCGACATTTAAGATCTATCCAGTCATTGGTTGTGACGGTAGAACACGAGTGCCCCGACATTTAAGATCTATCCAGTCATTGGTTGTGACGGTAGACCACGAGTGCCCCGACATTTAAGATCTATCCAGTCATTGGTTGTGACGGTAGACCACGAGTGCCCCGACATTTAAGATCTATCCAGTCATTGGTTGTGACGGTAGACCACGAGTGCCCCGACATTTAAGATCTATCCAGTCATTGGTTGTGACGGTAGAACACGAGTGCCCCGACATTTAAGATCTATCCAGTCATTGGTTGTGACGGTAGAACACGAGTGCCCCGACATTTAAGATCTATCCAGTCATTGGTTGTGACGGTAGAACACGAAGTCGCGCCGACATTTAAGATCTATCCAGTCATTGGTTGTGACGGTAGAACACGAGTGCGCCGACATTTAAGATCTATCCAGTCATTGGTTGTGACGGTAGAACACGAGTGCCCCGACATTTAAGATCTATCCAGTCATTGGTTGTGACGGTAGAACACGAGTGCCCCCGACATTTAAGATCTATCCAGTCATTGGTTGTGACGGTAGAACACGAGTGCCCCGACATTTAAGATCTATCCAGTCATTGGTTGTGACGGTAGAACACGAGTGCCCCGACATTTAAGATCTATCCAGTCATTGGTTGTGACGGTAGACCACGAGTGCCCCGACATTTAAGATCTATCCAGTCATTGGTTGTGACGGTAGACCACGAAGTCGCGCCGACATTTAAGATCTATCCAGTCATTGGTTGTGACGGTAGACCACGAGTGCCCCGACATTTAAGATCTATCCAGTCATTGGTTGTGACGGTAGAACACGAGTGCCCCGACATTTAAGATCTATCCAGTCATTGGTTGTGACGGTAGACCACGAGTGCCCCGACATTTAAGATCTATCCAGTCATTGGTTGTGACGGTAGAACACGAGTGCCCCGACATTTAAGATCTATCCAGTCATTGGTTGTGACGGTAGAACACGAGTGCCCCGACATTTAAGATCTATCCAGTCATTGGTTGTGACGGTAGAACACGAGTGCCCCGACATTTAAGATCTATCCAGTCATTGGTTGTGACGGTAGAACAAACACATTATTTCAGGCAGGATACCCGGTTAGAACCACATACCTTCCACAAGCTAGTCTCACATGAAAGAATATAATACGCGATGCAGGACTCGAACCTACAGCGGTGTTTGTGCAATATATTTGAAGTCAACGACCTCGCCAAACTCCAACACTGATGCATACCCCAACACACAGCTTCAGTTACATTGTACGTGCAGCTTACGTTGTGCAAGTCGTTCTAAGTTGTAGTTACGATGATATATTGGCATTGCATTGTTTTAACATGCATTGGTAGAGTTGGGGCGTTTCCTCTTTTCCAACAAATTGCGTATTACATTTACAGTCATTCCTTATAAAGACGCTGCCAATCATTCACCGTCGGTATGGGGTAAAGAAAGACGATGCTATAGACACATACAGTCGACAGTGCATCGCCGTCACATGGAGGATGACCATTCAAGATCCACCTTTGCACCTGGACATTACCGCAACAGAAACCACTATAGAATTCAGTATACATTCATAATACTACTAGTGGAATAGATGTTAACATGTTTAAGATATTTATGCTTCTATATGCTGATGACATTGTTATATTTGCAAAATCAGCGGAAGAACTACAACGGAGTATTGATTTACTGTATGAATATTGTAGTATTTGGAAACTGAAGGTTAATGTAGCCAAAACAAAGGTAATGGTCTTTAAGAAAGGTGGTTCAATCCCAAGAAATACTGTGTTTTATTATGATGGTCAGCAAATTGATATAGTCAATTAATTTTGTTATGTAGGCATAGTATTTACGACTGGTGGGAGTCTTAGCAATGCACAGAACACTTTATCAGGCCAAGCACAGACAGCCATGTTTCAATTAAACAAGTATTTGTATAAGTTTACCTACAGACCGCCTAAAGACAGGATAGAATTGTTTGATAAATTAGTGTCGCCTATTCTGAATTATTGTTGTGAAGTAGTAGGTTTTGCTAATGATTTGTCAATTGAAAAGGTACATATGCAGTTTTGCAAAAAGTTGTTAGGAGTTAAAAAGACTACGCAAAATGATTTTGTATATGGTGAACTAGGACGTACATCATACAAAACTATAAAAATGTTTCAAATAATAAAATATTGGTTAAGAATTTTGCAACTAAGGGACAATAAATATGTATTTATAGTATATCAATTACTGAGAAATGATATGGAGTCATATCCGAATAAAAGTAATTGGTGTACGCTTTTGAAAGATTTACTATGTTCACTTGGTTTTGTGGATGCTTGGTTATACCAAGGCGTTGGAAATGTGGATATGTTCCTTACTAGTGTAAAACAAAGATTAAATGACCAATTTATACAGAACTGGAATGCAAGATTGGCTAATTCTAGTAGAGCATTGTTTTATAGGAATATATCATGTTTTAGATTCCAACCATATTTAGAGTGTTTTAATGTTAATAAATTGTGTCAATCATTATCCCGTTTAAGAATGTTGTCACATAGGTTACAAATAGAGGCCGGCAGGCGGTCTAGGCCTGTACGGACACCTGTGTCCGAAAGAAAATGTTTAACCTGTAATATAATTGAAGATGAGTACCATTTTATCATTGAGTGTAATATGTATGCTAATATTAGAAACTTGTATATATCTAGAAAATACTGGATCAGACCGAATATGTTAAAATTTTCTGAACTCATGAACTCAGTAAATAAGCAGGAAATACGAAATTTAGGTCTGTATATTTATACGGCATTCATAATTAGAAATACAGTCATGTATAGAAGTTAGTTGAATTACAATTATGCTTTTGCTTTGAGCACAAATGATGCTATGTATTATACATATTTAAAACGTTATATAGGTGTATACTATATATGATAATGTTGTACAGGTATACTTGTGATGCTATATACTATTGAAAAATGTATTTAATAATTTGTTATATAGCTGAGGTATGTAATACATATAATAATGCTGTATGTGTATACTTGTTATCCACTGGCCGAATCTTGTTATCTTCGCTTTCGAACAAGATAGACTGATGGTGGAACAGCGTTGTAGCGTTGCATAGTATTCAGAATGTGCATATGGAGTGCAAAATTTTGATCTTCTATGATATTTTCGCTATGATTTGGAGAAAATAGCAATTAAGAACAGTTATAAATGCGTATGTTTTCTATATGTTTGTGCTAGCTTACATACTATTTATGTTATATTATGTGTGTTCTCATGTGATTGGAAAGTTGAATGGAATTTAAGTAATGAATCTATGTATATGTCATGTAATATTAATCTACAAAGCCTCTCTGAATTAAATAAATGGATGCGTTCTGATCTACAAATAAGACCACATGTTAAATTTATAATATTTAACATTTAGCAATGAATATGGTTACGAAGGGTTTACTACTCGGCCATGTTATACAACTTTGCAACAACTTCAATTTTGTATGTTTGGTTTTGTGTTTTGTTGTGTCTTTTGACATTCTCCTTGTTAGAAATAAAGAACTATTTTGCTTTAATTAGAAGACACATATCAGATAAATATTACATGTATTTACACATAGATATAAATATAAATGGCTGTGGGAGCTCATTTGTATAAAATGTATGCTTTATGTTTGCACTGTTCCCTAACTGTATATAATATGTATATATGTCCTCATGGGCTTGACAGCCTAATGGAATTTAATAAAATAAACTAAACTTAAACACCCCTTTCCCCCCAAGAAACAATCATCAAGCACACGGACTATATACGTTCCAAATGTCCTGCTATCATTTTAATAATATTATGTTACAACTCGAAGTTATTGATTTGTAATTAATTGTATTTCATCAAACGAATCTGTAACCTAATAACAGCAAATGCATTTATTTAGAATACTACTTTTAAGTGAGATATAAATATTTAACTATAGCAAATGCATTTATTTAGAATACTACTTTTAAGTGAGATATAAATATTTAACTATAGCAAATGCATTTATTTAGAATACTACTTTTAAGTGAGATATAAATATTTAACTATAGCAAATGCATTTATTTAGAATACTACTTTTAAGTGAGATATAAATATTTAACTATAGCAAATGCATTTATTTAGAATACTACTTTTAAGTGAGATATAAATATTTAACTATAGCAAATGCATTTATTTAGAATACTACTTTTAAGTGAGATATAAATATTTAACTATAGTAAATGCATTTATTTAGAATACTACTTTTAAGTGAGATATACATATTTAACTATACCCGTTGTAGACGTTCTGTCGCTAACTCTGCATTGTCATATCTATATTGCTGGAGCATTTCATTAGGACTTGTCGGCGGTTTTACATATGTCGGCGGTTTTACACCTGTCGGCGGTTTTACATCTGGCAGCTGTTTTTGAAAAGTACAAACATAATACTAATAATAATTCGTGAAATAAGCATTCCATAACAATAGATAATATTACCTGTCTGGAGGGGGTGGTGGAGGGGTGGTGGAGGGGCTCCGTGGTATGGGGGAGATAACATCAACTTTCTGGATGGGGTGGTTGAGAGGCTCCGTGGTATGGGGGATATAATATCAACTGTCTGGAGGGGGTGGTGGAGGGGATCCGTGGTATGGGGAGATAACATCAACTGTCTGGAGGGGGTGGTGGAAGAGCTCCGTGGCATGGGGATATAATATTACCTGTCTGGAGGGGGTGGTGGAGAGGCTCCGTGGTATGGGGGAGATAACATCAACTGTCTGGAGGGGGCGGTGGAGGGCTCCGTGGCATGGGGGAGATACTATTACCTGTCTGGAGGGGTGGTTGAGAGGCTCCGTGGTATGGGAGAGATACTATTACCTGTCTGGAGGGGTGGTTGAGAGGCTCCGTGGTATGGGGGAGATACTATTATCTGTCTGGAGGGGGTGGTGGAGAGGCTCCGTGGTATGGGGGAGATACTATTACCTGTCTGGAAGGGTGGTTGAGAGGCTCCGTGGTATGGGGGAGATACTATTACCTGTCTGGAGGGGTGGTTGAGAGGCTCCGTGGTATGGAGGAGATACTATTACCTGTCTGGAGGGGGTGTGGAGAGGCTCCGTGGTATGGGGGAGATAATATCAACTGTCTAGAGGGGGTGGTGGAGAGGCTCCGTGGCATGGGGGAGATACTATTACCTGTCTGGATGGGGTGGTGGAGAGGCTCCGTGGCATGGGGGATATAACATCAACTGTCTGGAGGGGGTGGTGGAGAGGCTCCGTGGTATGGGGGAGATAATATCAACTGTCTGGAGGGGGTGGTTGAGAGGCTCCGTGCATGGTGGATATCATATCAACTGTCTGGAGGTGGTGGTGGAGAGGCTCCCTGGCATGGGGGATATAATATCAACTTTCTGGAGGGGGTGGGTTGAGAGGCTCCGTGGCATGAGGGATATAATATCAACTGTCTGGAGGGGGTGGTGGAGAGGCTCCGTGGCATGGGGGATATAATATCAACTGTATGGAGGGGGTGTTGGAGGGGCTCCGTGGTATGGGGGAGATAATATCAACTGTCTGGAGGGGGTGGTGGAGAGGCTCCGTGGCATGGGGGATATAATATCAACTCTCTGAAGGGGGTGGTGGAGAGGCTCCGTGGCATGGGGATATACTATCAACTGTATGGAGGGGGTGGTGGAGGGGCTCCGTGGTATGGGGGAGATAATATCAACTGTCTGCAGGGGTGGTGGAGGGGCTCCGTGGCATGGGGATATAACATCAACTGTCTGGAGTGTGTGGTGGAGGGGCTCCGTGGCATGGGGGTTAATGTCTCTGATTTCAAATCACTTGCACCTCATCACTGTATGCTTGAATCCCACTGGGGTATCGAATTAATTTCATGTGAGGCTGGATTGGGAAATTCGGTGGTTCTACACGGGTGTCTGTCCGTGTCTGAATTAATGCCCGGAGGGAGAGGCACGGTGGGTTTTCCGCCACCAATAATAGCTGGAGAATCGCCGTATTGCCTAGGCTGCTGGTGTGACTTTAACCTCCCATGACAAAATTGAGTTCGAGCCCCGCTGGAGCCGTTACGATTGTGCCCTTAGGCAAGGCATTTAAATTCCACATTGCATCTTCTCTCTCGTTCATGGCGATGGATTCCACCAGGAATGAGGTCTCGAGAGTTATTAATATAAGTTGAAAGAACTTGTATTAGACTGGTGTGATAAATACTACATGTTACCTTGCCGGTCCTTACTATTTGGTGTGCACACTCTTCAACAACAGTTAGTTGTTTCCTTGCTTCCAGCTTGTTGTATTCGGAGGCATCCTGTATACAAACAAACATATACAAACAAAACATATACAAACAAACATATATAAATAAACATATGCAAACAAACATATATAAATAAACATATACAAACACACATATACAAACACACATATACAAACAAACATATATAAATAAACATATACAAACAAACATATACAAACAAACATATACAAACAAACATATACAAACAAACATATATAAATAAACATATACAAACAAACATATACAAACAAACATATACAAACAAGCATATATAAATAAACATATACAAACAAACATATACAAACAAACATATACAAACAAACATATATAAATAAACATGTACAAACAAACATATACAAACAAACATATACAAACAAACATATACAAACAAACATATATAAATAAACATATACAAACAAACATATACAAACAAACATGTATAAATAAACATATACAAACAAACATATACAAACAAACATATACAAACAAACATATACAAACAAACATATATAAATAAACATATACAAACAAACATATACAAACAAACATATTTGACATAACACTACATATTGAATTCGCTTTATTTACGACTAGCTTGTTTACATAAACAATATATCAGGGTGTATATTGTGTTTGTCATTGTTAGATCACGTGCATTAAGCATTTATCTATATGTCAAGCGTAGCGGTAGTCAACACTCTGGACCTGTAGGGGTCCCGGGTTCGATCCCTAATATGGGCAACCGGTAGCGATGCCGGCGATAAATAACATGTCAGGGTATATTGGGATTTCCGGATAATACCAATGGTATTGAATTGTACCGATACGTTTAGTCACTGGAGATAGTTATAATCCAAACAAACTAGCTCATTTTAAAGGTCATCTTTGAAAATAAAGCAACATAAATTATATTGCCACAGTGTATTTAAATGATGTCTCCAGCACACCATACTAAAAGTCCCAAAATATCCCATCATGCAAATTTGCATAAATCCAAGATGGCCGCCAAATTGAACTATTTTCGTTTATTACCTTTTACAGATGACATGTTAGAGAGGATTAAGATTCACTTTATGTTTAATTTTGTCATTACTATGCCCATGTTATACACTATTATCGACTTCATGTTAAATTATGGTGAGTAAATTATATCTTTGCATATTTTTCAATACAAATAAAAGATATACTTTAAAAATATCATGATCATGGCTTCTCGTGTTCATATGCTGAAGTGAAGAAGAAATATGGAGTGTTTCACAAGACAAATAAGTGTTTACAATATATAACTGACATCATCGCACCACTTGGTGGAAGAGGAACGTTTCATGGGATGGGCCTAATGTATTGTATTGACCTCTGGTATGCACACCTATATTGTATTGACCTCTGGCATGCACACCTATATTGTATTGACCTCTGGTATGCACACCTATATTGTTATGACCTCTGGCATGCACACCTATATTGTATTGACCTCTGGTATGCACACCTATATTGTTATGACTTCTGGTATGCACACCTATATTGTATTGACCTCTGGTATGCACACCTATAAATGCCTCGACCTCAGTTGCATGTATTATGGATGTATTATCGCTCCTTCACTCGCCAAGGCCAGCATGGTCTGGTATGATGCAAACGTTACAACGTGTCACAGATCCTTGTCAGTCATCTGTTCAATTTCTACCCATGATCGATCTTGACCCGAATGATTATTCATGCATCTACACTATACTACAGTGCAGTTTCTATCATCGCATGGTGGTAAATATAACGTCATTCCATGTGTAGCATTTGATCAACCATTGTACTGGAAGGCAATTACAATTGTCAGGTTTCAAGCCAGTGATAGTCTGTTAAACCGCATTGTCCTGAAGCTGGGCGGATTTCACACACAGATGAGCGTTCTTGGTACCATTGGCCATCTTATGACTGGATCTGGACTGCAAGAACTATTAGAACTACACTATTCTAGCAATATAGTATGTCATATTTTGCTCGTAAGGCTGTGTCTTTAGCAATAATGGTCACCTGCTTATAGATACCACACTGAACACAATTATGATGCATATGATGTGCCAGTACCAACATAGGGGACCACATATGCCCATGAAATCGCGAAAGAGCCTACTATTCATTCCGAGCCTCACATAACTATACATGTTGGACAATTTGAAGATTTGAAGATCGAGATACTATTATGACCTGATAGAGTCCAAAACGCTGTATGTCAACTTTATATCTACGTCTATAACTATGGATGAAGTATGCTCAGCTGATGTGTTATGTCGAATAAAATGAAAAGTAAACACATGAAACGGAGAATGGACTACCATGAGAATATCATTGCTATGGTTACAGTATACGGAAATAATAGACATCCTACGAAGATTCCTCAGGCAACTGTAAACTGTATCAATCTGTCCGTGGCATGTTATGTTGTACCTTTATTAGCAGTATCATAATTTGTATGTGAAATCTGCATGGGTATATCTGCAAATGAGGAATGTCTTGCCACGTACACATCCAGATGTATATAAGAAATTTGAGGATGGAAATCATGCAAGTGAGAGGTACTGGGCTGGACTGTCTTACATAACTTATCATTGAATAGGTTTTAGTGAAACGTTTGAAGACGAATGTGGGCTTGTCAGGTGGTAAGGGTATGACAGAAATGCAATGATTAATGTGGATACAGTCCATGCTGACATACCCACACACGAACGAGGCCATGCAGCCATTAACAGGCACAACATACCTAACAAATTACCAACATAATGTCTGTACAATGGCGAGACAGAGAAGAGACGTGCGTGGCATTCATGATCCAGTTTCCGAGGGAGAAGCACCCGAGACGTGTGTGACACTCATGATCCAGTTTCCGAGGGAGAAGAACCCGAGACGTGTGTGACACTCATGATCCAGTTTCCGAGGGAGAGGAACCCGAGACGTGTGTGCCACTCATGATCCAGTTTCCGAGGGAGAGGAACCCGATATATGTGTGACACTCATAATCAAGTTTCCGAGGGAGAGGAACCCACTTGTGGATAGGACATCAGTATTCAACATAGCTAATGGAATGACAGCAACATAAAGATTTTATGTTATATTTCGGGTTTTACGCCTGCATCAGCACCATTTTGGGCTATATCGCCGGCGGGCAGTTTACCTAACAACACCTTTCCTGGGCAGGCTCCAGCGGTTAACCAGTATTTGGGTGCACCAACCTCCGTAAGAAACTGCCAACTTTTTCATATAAATGAGACACGGCCTGAGCGGGGTTCGAACCCGTGAACATCAGTGATGATAGGTTACAGTGGTATACAAGTCAGCGACCTTATGCAACAGAAAGAAAAAACATTGAGAGATCAAGATAAATATTAGACACAATGAACAACAAGTCAATAGATGAGTATGTATTTAGAAAAGCTGCATACGCACTTACACTTGGACCAAAGTCGGTCATCAAAGTTAAAAGTCGACCTTTGCATGTTGACCCATAGTTCCAGTGACTAGTCTTTGTTGGTGACGGTTTAATGGATGTTCAATCATTGTTCAAATATGAGCTATGAGGACAGCCTCCAGCATTGTTTAACACTTGCTGGTGTTCTTCGCAAGTGCATCGTAAATGAACAACAAGAACATAACGAACCTGTTCATTACAGTATTGATGCTGGTGCCCTATTCCATCAGATAACATGGTCAAGAGGACGTACATATGGTGACGTATGGAATGGGAGTTATATGTGATGGTGGTGACGTATGGTTCTGCAGATATCATCTTGGACGGATATAGTGACAAACCAACAACAAAAGATGCAACATACACGAGACGATCGAGTGTACATCTATCCATGTGTTGTAGTAAACTTTAGTAGGGATATGGTAAACCTGTCTAAGAAAGATGACTTCTTAAGCAACACCTAAAACAAGCAATACTTTCTACATCGTCATGGAGAAAGCTGGTTGTGTCATAAACCACGTCATGATGCTGATGTTCTAATTGCATCTACCATAATCCAAACTGCTGTTCTGATTGGCGACGACACATATTTGTTAGTCCTACTACAGCATCATACTGAGATGGATTCTCACGACTTGTTATTTGCGCAGGAACCTAAGCAGTTCCATTGCATGAATCGGGTATGGTGCATTAAGCCAACCAAATTGCTGTTTGATACATACGTGACTGATAATCTACTTATCGTCCACGCTATTCTTGGCTATGATTCAACATCTCCTCCATTAGGTTAACGGATAGGGTAAGTTATTAATAAACTCCGATCTGATGTTACATTCCGTAATTATCGAGAAATGTATGCAGATTGAACAGGAAATGAATGAAGTCATTAAATCAGGAGAGAAGGTCCGTATAGCCATGTATGATGGTGAGCAATGTGCAGGATTCCCATATTCTAAGGTATCGACGATTCTGTGACACGGTGATTAAGGGTACGCCACAGTCACGTGGAACCGTATACACTACCTTCTACCTCAGCAGCAGCAACCAAATACCACAACTTCCGTATGTATTATCAGGTTATGGAATGAAAAGCCTGTGGACTCAGCATTGACTCTAGAGGAATGGGTATGCCAAGATGTGAACAATAAATATTTACTAGTGAGGACTGCCATAGGTCAGCTCCATCTGAGCTTCTTGGTGTCATTTATTGTTGCAACAAGAAATACACGCACTATCCATACATGTATGCAAATAATAGAACTGGGACCGTTGAATTGTGTGTGTTTTACGTTTGTTGATCATTGCTACCGGTTGTCCATATGAGCGACGCCTCCTGAAGAGATTAGTCATTTTAGATTTTTGGAGGATAGTGCAATGATACAGACATAGACCCATTCCCGAGTCTCATCTGGTTCTTTTACGTGCACGACGTACATCACCGACACGAGACCTCGGTCTAAAGTCACATCTGAAAGACTGTTCATTTTTATTAGGGTCAGACGGGGGATCGAACCTGCGGTCCCTGGATTACCAGTCCAGCGTGTTACCACTGTTCTACAGATCCGTCTGTACAGTTGAATTTGCACCAGCTATGACATCATATATACCAGTGGCTGATACAATGTTCAGTTACCATGGTAATCCGAGGGTACTTGACATGCGAAAATAGAAATGCATTCAATATTTCTAAACTTCTTGCATTCCATACTAAAATGTAATACAAATCAAGCAGCATTCCAAACGATAAAGCTCAATTTTAAGGATACAGTTGGCGTCCCCTCCATATTACTGAACATATTTGAAAATTGACAAAATAATTAGTCATTTTAGATTTTTAGTAACCGCTTCATCTAAGGGTGCACAGTGTGAGTTCTGTTTTATACTGTACCATGCCGACTGTCAGGGTATGTCCGACAGTTTGTGCGACAGACTTGGAGATGATTCTCGCATTGGGGCCTGGAAGTGTATAGCTTGCAACAACATGAACATAACTCTACCTAGCTCTGCTAGTCTGGAATCATACGAATCACCTAACAGATTCAGCAGCTTCAACAGTAGCACTACATATACTAGCATTGCTGAACATGTAAATACTAGTGACAACATTCATCCAGTCACATCAACACCAAAAGGTAATAAGCAAACATCACATAAACCCAAACAAAATCCGAAAAATAAAGTCAGACGACCATTAAAAGTATTGACTATAAACTGTAGGTCAATAGTCGATAAAAATCTAGACTATGATAACATGATTGCGTCTACCCAACCTGACATAGTATTAGGCACAGAGTCATGGTTAAAACCTAAACATTACGATAACGAGATTTTCAGCCCGGAACTGGGATACACCCCTTTCAGAAGAGATAGGCAGAAGCAGACTGGGGGAGGGGTATTCATTGCAGTAAAAAATTCCCTGATAGCACAAGAAGCCACCCACCTTCACACCGATTGTGAAAACATATGGGTTAAAATACAACTCCAAGGTTCCAAGCCACTGCTCGTCTGCTCCTACTATAAGCCCAAAGAACATGACCCCCATAGTACTGATGAATTCAATAAATCCCTCTCCATGGCCACAAAAACCAGTGCAACCGTATGGGTTGGTGGAGATTTTAATATGCCCAAAATGGACTGGTCCAATATTTCTCCAACCCCAGACTGTAAGCTGCAATCCCACTACCGTGATTTTATTAATATCTTATTTGATAATAACCTCACACAAATGGTCCAAGACCCCACACGCGGGAACCATATCCTTGACCTGTTCTTGACAAACAACCCCTCCAGAGTAAACAGAGCCCAAGTTATCCCAGGTATCAGTGACCATGATGCAGTCCTGGTTGTTATTAATACCTCCGCCCGAATGAAACCACAAAAGCCCAGCAAAATCCACTTATATAAGAAAGCAGATTGGGATGGTCTCCGGACACATATTACCAATCTACATGAATCCCTCTCCAAATCCAAAAAATATATCAGTGATTCAGTAGCAGACCTTTGGCAATCCATTTCCAGCTCCATCGAGGAAGGGGTCAATACTTTTATCCCGTCCAAAATGTCATCCACTAAAAACAAATTGCCCTGGATTAAGGTTGAACTAAAACGCCTATTCAGGAAACGGGATAAAGCATTCAGGAAATATAAGAAAAGCAAACAAACCACACACAAAGAACACTATCTTAAACTAAAACACCTCTGTAGAAAACAAACTAAAATAGAATATCAAAAATATCTAGGTGACATACTCAACGTAAATACCAGCAATTCAGATGAACAACAACAACAACAACCTGAAACCAAGCCAAACAATAAAAAAATCTATTCACTACTAAAACACTCCAGACAAGACTCTGTTGGAATAGACTCTCTTAAAAAGCACAATAAACTACACACAGCAGACACAGACAAAGCCACAATACTAAATGAACAATTTCAATCTGTCTTCACCCCCAAGTCCCCAGTTTCTCTAAAATCCCTGGCTGAAATGAAAGTACAGGATATGGCAGATACAGGTAGAGAGACCTCACACCCAACGATTAGCCCACACGACCCTATGCCAGATATCGACATCTCTGTTAATGGCATTGAGAAACTCCTCAAAAACCTCAACCCCCATAAGGCTGCAGGACCAGACCAAATTAGACCAATAGCACTCAAAAATACCTGCAAAGAAATGGCCCCAATCCTATGTGAACTTTTCAAAAAGTCCCTGCAGACCAGTACCCTACCTGATATCTGGAAAATGGCAAATGTAGCCCCTATTTATAAAAAAGGCACAAAGTCCGACCCTGCAAACTACCGACCAATCTCTCTTACCTGTATCCTGTGCAAAACCCTGGAACACATTGTCTCATCTAGCGTAACAAAGCACTTCACACAAGCAAACCTCTTCTATGAACTACAGCATGGTTTCCGAGAAAAAAGTACATGTCAAACCCAACTCCTCATGCTAATAGATGACATCCTCAAATCCATAAACCAAAGAAGTCAAGTTGACTTAATACTCCTTGACTTCTCAAAAGCCTTTGATATGGTCAACCATGAAAAGCTCCTGTATAAGCTACATTATTATGGCATAAGGGGTCAAACTCTCTCATGGATTAAAAGCTTCCTAGACAACAGGTCACAGTCCGTCGTAGTCAATGGCTCTAAGTACAGTACCATACCAGTCTCCTCCGGTGTCCCACAGGGTTCGGTCCTCGGACCACTCCTCTTTCTCATATACATCAATGACCTCCCAGATTCTGTCAAACACTCTAAAGTCCGCCTCTTCGCCGATGACACAGCTCTTTATCTTTCTCTGACTGTTTCTTCTCATTCCAGCCTATTACAGCAAGACTTACACCAGCTTGAACAATGGGAATCCAAATGGGAAATGAAATTCAATCCATCAAAGTGCCAGGTTATTCAGATCACCAAACGCAAACTAGTCATATCCACGAAATATCGTCTGCATAATACCTTCTTAGAAACTGTTTCCTCAGCAAAATACCTGGGAGTAACAATATCAAGTGATTTAAACTTTAACAAACACATAGACAACATCAGCAAAAAAGCAAGTCAAACATTGGGTTTTCTAAGACGTAACATCAAAGTGCACTCAGAAAGGTTAAAATCAACAGCATACAAGACACTGGTAAGGCCCCAGCTTGAGTATAGCTCCACGGTTTGGTCACCGTATACGGCAGTTCTCATAGACCAGCTTGAGTCTGTACAGCGCAGAGCTGCCTGCTGGGCCAAACAAGACTACGGCCGAACGTCCAGTGTCACAGAAATGTTGAACTCCTTAAATTGGAGACGCCTTGACCTTCGTCGCATCGACCAAAGATTGGTTATGTTCCACAACATCCTCCATAACCAAGTCGCCATTCAAGCTGAAAACTACCTAACCCCAAATACAAGATCTTCCAGAACATCCCATTCCCAAGCATTCCGACAGATCCAAACAGTGACTGACTACCATAAATATTCCTTCTTTCCAAGAACCATTGTCCACTGGAATGCTTTGCCCCCAGATAGTGTCACCTTGTCTGGCCCACAGTTCAGTCTGGCTGTAAGTCGGATTGAACATGTTTCTCCCTAAATAAACCTGCCCTGTTCTTAACCTGTTTTTAACCAACCTAACATCATTCTTTTATCATCTTTTATTTCATTTCTTACTAACATTCTTGTCAGATGACGCGCGTCAAAGTCTAAGGTCCCCATCAGGGGTTTGACTTATAGGAAGATAGATAGATAGAAAATACGATTGCTTTCGTGGAGATATGTCGCAATACCTTTACAATTCCGAGAAGACATTCTATGACTTCTGATTGTGATCATGTCTGTGTTTCTAGCTGTCGGAAGGCATTAATCCACGAACCATGATCAAATATATTTCGGAATGCATGTACCAATCCTGCCCTTCCTCGTTCCAGTTTCCTGCAGCGAGAAAATGACAATTTTATTAATTCTCTGAAGAAATGTGCACCGGAAGTACTTGGTCTTCCTAAGATATTTGACCGTTCAACATTAGCGATGTTTAGTCCGCCTTAGTCGTCGAGTGTTTACGGTCGCTAACTTGTATACCATGATGGTCACGGGTTCGAGAACCGCTTAGACCGTGTATTTTTATATGAAAAAATTGGCAGTTTCTTACGGAGGTTGGTGCACCAAGTACTTGTTAACCGCTGGGGCCGCCTGCCGTCTGTCCGTTAGGTAAGCTGCCCGTCGCTCAAATTGGCAACCAGTAACGACGTTAAATAAACTTAAAGTGAACAAAAAGCAATGTTTAGTATATATGGGATTTCTAAATAAGAATGAAACATATCACCAGATATATGGCTTACATAGGATATTACAGTGAACAAAAAGCATTTATTTATAGTATATATGAGATTTCTAAATAAAAATGAAACATATCACCAGATATATGTCTTACATAAGCTATTAATTTATATAAAGCTTCATAACTCAAAACAAAACAGATATATTTATAGAACGTGACCTAATTAGTTCTCAACTAATTCTCATTAGTGCCTTTAGCAATATATCACACATGGCCTTTAACAATATATCATACATGGCCTTTAACAATATATCATACATGTACATACACAATAATTATAACCACATTGCATAGTAATACCATTCAATACTACACTACACTATACCACAGGGATTCGGCACGTTTGGGGGTACTAGTATATATATTTAAGTACAGGGATTCTACTCTGTGGGATGTCAGATTTCGCATCGATCAGTAACATGGCCCTATCTGAAACAATTTTGTACAAAGCTGTCCAAATATAACGCCTATCCCGAGTCTTTATATTGTTCTTCAAATAAAACACAACTTTAAGCTGCATGCATGTATACTTTGCAAACAATTGCCACAAACATTGGCCATAGCAGGTCACATTTCCGTACTAGGACACGGGTTCTGTCAGCAACAAAAAAAAATCTTCGTCGGGAGAGTTTTAACTGTGAATAACATTATCAATAAAATGTGTTTCCACTAACCTGTAGGTTTATTCGGCAAAAATGTACGTCAAAAAGAGATTTCGTAGCATTTTCAATTTGTTTTGAAAAATTCTAAAGCGGCGCAATTCGCATTGAAACGAGCGTTGAAACGAGCGTTCTGATTGGATTATGATTATTCTTCATATATAAAAAAACATCTTGTTTACATTCTAATAGAGGTGACCACTAACACATGTTTGACTGTATAATAGAGGTGACCACTAACACATGTTTGACTGTATAATAGAGGTGACCACTAACACATGTTTGACTGTATAATAGAGGTGACCACTAACACATGTTTGACTGTATAATAGAGGTGACCACTAACATATGTTTGACTGTATAATAGAGGTGACCACTAACACATGTTTGACTGTCTAATAGAGGTGACCACTAACACATGTTTGACTGTATAATAGAGGTGACCACTAACACATGTTTGACTGTATAATAGAGGTGACCACTAACACATGTTTGACTGTATAATAGAGGTGACCACTAACACATGTTTGACTGTATAATAGAGGTGACCACTAACACATGTTTGACTGTATAATAGAGGTGACCACTAACACATGTTTGACTGTATAATAGAGGTGACCACTAACACATGTTTGACTGTATAATAGAGGTGACCACTAACATATGTTTGACTGTATAATAGAGGTGACCACTAACACATGTTTGACTGTATAATAGAGGTGACCACTAACACATGTTTGACTGTATATTTCAGATTTAGATAATGGAATATAGAGATTTGAAACAAGCAATGTCATATTTGAAGATAGTGTTGTATTGCAGTGTCTTAATTGAAAATGTTCATTCACATAATTCGCTACAAGATTGTGCATAATTTGGTACCGATTTACTGCGTTTTGAAATATAATCCGTATAACGTAGCTACCTATAGACATTCAACAGCACTAATACTATGTTATTGGACAGACGGATCTGTTCCAGTGGTAACACGCTTGACTGGTAATCCAGGGATCGCAGGTTCGATCCACCGTCTGACCCTAATAAAATGAACAATTAGTGCTTTACAGTTTTATCTCAGACATGCAATTATCACATGTATATACTATATTAGTGCAATATGTTATAAATGAATGATGTATATATAGTTATATACATAGTCTCTTGTAACTCTGAATTGAGTTGACACTCTGTACATTGTAATAATTATGTAAACTATATTTTGTGTTTGTTATATGCTGTACATTGATGAGACTGAAATAAAGAATAACATCAAATAATTGAGCAGAAAACAAATACACGACACTACAATCAAAACATAATTAAATTTAATACCATACATATACTAAACAATAGGGCGGCAGTGATCAATATATGTATATTGATTTGCATGGGTTACTGTTACAATACATTTATTTGTAGGATCTTACAAATATCGTAACGCTTTGTTTCTTTGCATTTGAACGTTTATAGACGTGTGTTTTTAGGTTTATTTATCGTCGCTACCGGTTGCCCATATGAGCGACGTCTCCTGAAGGGTCATTTTAGATTTATGGAAGATAGTGCAATGATACAGACAGAGAGCTATTCCAGAGTCTCCTACGGTTCTTTTACGTGCACGGTGTAAAGTACCGACACGAGACCTCGGTTTAACGTCCCATCTGAAAGACTGTTAATTTTATTAGGGTCAGACGGGGGGATCGAACCTGCGATCCCTGGATTACCAGTCCAGCGTGTTACCACTGGACTTCAGACCCGTCTGTCGTTTATAGAATTAGTAGGTTGCACTAGATATAGTCCAGCGTGAACGTTGTTATTATCATGTCATTAACAGTCCTTATATGAGCATAATACTAAATAATTTTGCATAAATAGGTAATAGATATGTATAACCTCGATTTAAGGTATTCATTATGAAACGGTATCTGTATATCTGAAACTTTTCCATTTCTGCACTTTTGTAACATTTGTTTTTAAATTTCTGTAGTTGTACCTGTTTGTGAGTTGTTTGGCCGACGGACTGCTCATAATGTCTCCTGTGCCTTCAGTGCCGTGTGGTTTTGTATCTATTTTGTTAGCATCGTTTGCGTTGTCTTTGTTATGGCTTCGTTCTTTTTCCTACAAAGTCATATATACTTATAAGAATCAATGGATTGGTGAGGTAGGGAGCAAAGAGAAATAATATACATGTGAAGTGCGACTAAGGCGTTCGTCGACGGAGGGGGAGGTCGAATGTTCGAACCTCATCAGGGGTTTATTCTGATATGACATGTTTGTGAGCTGCCAACTACATGTAGTTAAACAATGATACTACTGATTGCTATATGGAAATACTGTTCATAAGGTGTGAAATGGCGGTAAATAGCTACAATAAAGTTTATTTAACGTCGTTACCGGTTTGCCCTTTTGAGCGACAGGCAGTTTACCGAACAACAACTCTCCTGGACAGGCTCCAGCGGTTGACCACACCAGTAATTAGTGCAGCAACCTCCGTAAGAAACTGCCAACATGTTCATATAACTGAGACACGGCCTGAGCGGGGCTCGAACCAGTTACAATCAGTGGTGATAGGTTAAAGTGGTATACGAATCATCGAGCTTAACAACTCGGAGGCTGACTAAATCTCATTATTCACAATAAATAGGTCTAATCTAAAATAGTTCGACCTAACAGCCACTAGTATTCCGCGTACTGACAATATAGGCCGAAGTACATTGTAGTAAAACAAGACAAACTAACATGTACAAAACTAAACTAAGCATTTAAGTGTGGCGTCCGTGGTCCAGTGGTAGAGCGTCGGATTTGGAATCGAACGGTCCCGGGTTCGATACTCGGTCAGGCCACGTATGTAGTGTCATTGAGCAAGGTACCTCACACACATTGCTTAGTACTGGTTAATCGCTTAGGTCGGCTGAGCCTGCCCAGGAAAACATGTCTAAGTCCCCGCGAGGGGTTTGACATTAAAGGAAAATACTTAAAGGAGCATACATGTCAGTAAAACAACATTATGCCATCAACGAGCATGTGCAACTCCTTTCGACAAGATTTGACCGCCGTCTTTGTGGGTACGTAGGGGTTGCCACACATAGAATGTCACGGACTGTCCGAATTTCGTATACGTCGTAAAAGCTCTGCACTGAAGAGACGATGGACTAAGATTGATTTGACACTATAATAACCAAATGCTTCACTTCGTATTTATATTTTTCATATGATGACATATGATTATGTCACTGTATATATACATGGATGGTATAGAAATGGACGGTATAGACATATATACATGGATGGTATAGACATGGATGGTATAGACATATATACATGGATGGTATAGAAATGGACGGTATAGACATATATACATGGATGGTATAGACATGGATGGTATAGACATATATACATGGATGGTATAGACATGGACGGTATAGACATGGGCGGTATAGACATGGACGGTATAGACATATATACATGGACGGTATAGACATGGACGGTATAGACATATATACATGGATGGTATAGACATATAGACATGGACGGTATAGACATATAGACATGGATGGTATAGACATGGACGGTATAGACATATAGACATGGACGGTATAGACATGGACGGTATAGACATATAGACATGGATGGTATAGACATGGACGGTATAGACATATATACATGGACGGTATAGACATGGACGGTATAGACATATATACATGGGTGGTATAGACATATAGACATGCACGGTATAGACATATAGACATGGATGGTATAGACATGGACGGTATAGACATATAGACATGGACGGTATAGACATGCACGGTATAAACATATAGACATGGATGGTATAGACATGGACGGTATAGACATATATACATGGATGGTATAGACATGGACGGTATAGACATATAGACATGGATGGTATAGACATGGACGGTATAGACATATATACATGGATGGTATAGACATGGACGGTATATACATGGATGGTATAGACATGGACGGTTATAGACATATAGACATGGATGGTATAGACATGGACGGTATAGACATATAGACATGGATGGTATAGACATGGACGGTATAGACATATAGACATGGACGGTATAGACATGGACGGTATAGACATATAGACATGGATGGTATAGACATGCACGGTATAGACATATATACATGGATGGTATAGACATATAGACATGGGCGGTATAGACATGGACGGTATATACATATAGACATGGACGGTATAGACATGCACGTTATAAACATATAGATATGGACGGTATAGACATATATACATGTACGGTATAGACATATATACATGTACGGTATAGACATATAGACATGGACGATATAGACATGGACGGTATAGACATATAGACATGGATGGTATAGACATGCACGGTATAGACATATAGACATGGATGGTATAGACATGGGCGGTATAGACATGGACGGTATATTCATATAGACATGGACGGTATAGACATGCACGTTATAAACATATAGATATGGACGGTATAGACATATATACATGTACGGTATAGACATATATACATGTACGGTATAGACATATAGACATGTACGGTATAGACATATAGACATGGACGGTATAGACATGGACGGTATAGACATATAGACATGGATGGTATAGACATGCACGGTATAGACATATAGACATGGACGGTATAGACATATATACATGTACGGTATAGACATATAGACATGTACGGTATAGACATATAGACATGTACGGTATAGACATATATACATGTACGGTATAGACATATAGACATGTACGGTATAGACATATAGACATGTACGGTATAGACATATATACATGTACGGTATAGACATATATACATGTACGGTATAGACATATATACATGTACGGTATAGACATATATACATGTACGGTATAGACATATATACATGTACGGTATAGACATATAGACAACGAAATGGTGACACAACACTAATATTATAGAACAGTCCTAATACATAATACTTATAAATAAATGATCGTGCAATGTCAGTGGAATATTCGAAACCGGAAGTGTAGGTCAAAACCGAAAGTACTAGGCTACTAAATGCTGTATTTAGAACTTAAAATAAACAAGGACTTACCTGTATGAATGGTTTGATGTGCTTATCAAACAGGTTTCGAACATTGCATTGCTGCTCCTGTACTGATCTCTGCTGATTATTGCTGACATTGTCAAGAAATTTCTTGATGAGGTTCAAATTTACTTTAATATTTCCTTCAATCTTAAGGAGCTCAGTCTTCGCCTGTTTACACAATGGGATGGCATCAGTCACATTATTCTGTTCAACACAATCTATAACCTTCCAAATAGCATATTTTTGCCAAGACTCCATATTTTCTATTTACTTTATTATCCCGTATTTAACTGGCGGCACGATTGAACAGACGACGAATTACTTCCTGGTTTATTATTATTGACAGACATGATTACTCAGGTAACTATGGAGCGCCATTTTGCTATTTATTCAGCATTTATGGATATTATGGGGCGCCGTTTTGCTATTTATTCAGTATTTATGGATATCTATAATTAGATTTATGGACATCCATAATTCAATTATTGGATATCCATAATTCGATATATGGATATTCATTATTCCAAGCTATTTATGTATATCCAAAAATCGATGTTAAGATATCCATAATTCGATAAGTCTATTTTTGGATATCCGTAATTCCTTTTGATTATTGGATATCCATAATTCTATTTTTGGATATCCATAAATGCTGAATAAATAGCAAACGGCACGCCTGGAAATATGGATATCCAATAATCAAAAGGAATTACGGATATAGACATGTATCCAATAATCGATTTATGGATATCCATAAATGTTGAATAAATATCAAAACGGCGAACCTGTAATTACATACTGTATACATAAATGGATTATTGGATATCTATAAATAGATTTTTGGATATCCATATTTCGATTTTTGGATATCCATATTTCGATTTTTGGATACTAGTATCAACAATTCCTTTTGATTATTGGATATCCTTAATTCGATTTTTGGATATCCATAGATCGATGTTTGGATATCCATAATTCGATTTTTGGGTAGCTTGGTATTATGGATATCCATAAATACTGAATAAATATCAAAACGGCGCCCCATAGGTGACGGGTTATTTTTGGCGGGAATGCGATCCTCAGATATAGGTCCGTATAGTTGGTGCGAATTCAATTGTCTCCAATAAACCATTATTTGCATACATTTACAGATAGTGCCCTAATATTGACGGTACGTGTACTGGACAATTGTAAATGCACGAGAAACTGAGTGCAATAAACGTACTGTTACAAAGCAGCGACCTATTTCAACAATAGGCATGTCATATGAATATACGTGTGACCCCTGCACTAACAATGTGGAGTATTAAACCATGATTTCTCAATCTTATACAGATGCATCAGCTGTTATTCGTACACACAGTAATGGTGTTGTTGTTGTTGTTGTTGTTGTGGTAGTAGTAGTAGTGGTAGTAGTAGTAGTAGTCAGGCCCGTCGCTGGGCATACGCAAGTACGCACGTGCGTATCATTGGTCTCAGAAAATGAAAAAAATGAAAAAATCCAAAAATGCAATAAAACCCCAGGGGGGTAGTAGGGATACATAGGCGCCGTGATGTGTGGAATGGTGGAATAATATAGCCCATTGCAAATATGGTGCATCTCGAAATTTAGTGTGTGCTATTTTACGTGCTTGTTTAATTGATAAGGGCGATAGATCATGTATATTATACATCTAACCTTAATTTATACCTTTATACGGATTGTCGTAAGAACTGTACGTTACAAAATGCAATGAAATGCAGGAAATTGCTTCCTCATTTCAAACAATTTCAGGGGAGGGGCATGCTCCCGGACCCCCCTAGCGTACTCGCTCGCTATGATCACTCGACAAACAAGCATATTTGGCCGTGCGTATCATAAAAATAGCTCCAGCGACGGCCCTGGCAGGCCCTGGCCCTGGCATACGCAAGTACGCACGTGCGTATCATTGGTCTGAGAAAATGAAAAACAATTAAAACTCCAAAAATGAATTAAAACGCCAGGGGGGTAGTAGGGATACATAGGCGCCGTGATGTGTGGAGTGGTGGAATAATTGAGCCAATTGCAAATATGGTGCATCTCGAAATAGTTTGTGCTATTTTACGTGCTTGATTAATTGATAAGAGCAATAGTCCTGCAATTCTATGTTACAAAATGCATTGAAATGCAGGAAATTGCTTCCTCATTTCCAAAAATATCCCGGGGGGGTGGGGAGACCCCCCTAGCGTAATCGCACGCTATGTTCAATTGACAAACAAATTTGACCGTGCGTATCATCAAATTAGCTCCAGCGACGGCCCTGGTAGTAGTAGTAGTAGTAGTAGTAGTGGTGGTAGTAGTAGTAGTAGTAGTAGTGGTGGTAGTAGTAATAGTGGTACTAGTAATAGTAATAATAGTGGTAGTAGTAGTGGTGGTGGTGGTGGTGGTGGTGGTGGTGGTGGTGGCGGTGGTGGTGGCGGTGGCGGTGGCGGCGGCGGCGGCGGTGGTGGTGGTAGCAACAGTAGCAGCAGCTGCAGTAGCAGTAGTAGTAGTTAAACCGAGGTCTCGTGTCGGTGCTTTATACCTTGCACATAAAAGAACTCCTAATTGCACTATCCTCCAAAAATCTAAAATGACTAATCTTATCAGGAGGCGTCGCTCATATGGGCAACCGGTAGCGACGATAAATAAACGTAAAATCACCTGAAGGCCTTCGTGGCCAAAATGTCGTTGACATCAAGTCACTAACCCCTCACAATGGATCACTAAAAATATACTTATCTGGAATATTACGGGACCTTTGTCAAGTAGCTGATATCTCAGTTATATATTACATAATAAAGTATTTGATTGTGTTGTTTATAGTTTATAAATTTTATTTATTTTGCAACAATTGCGAAGCAAGTTTTAACAACTTATATTAATCACTCTCGTTGGCACTGATGAAAGCGTAAATGTGGTCATTCCTGTGGGAGAAAACAAGAGTACCCGGAGAAAACCCACCTGTCCGATCTGGCCACCACCGTACCGTCTCACATACTGCCTGGTACGAGGATCTAACCCTGGGTTGCATTGGTGAGAAGCGAGTGCGCTAACCACTGCGTAATCGGACAATAAGTAATTATCTTATTTCAGTTATAAGCTTATAAATAGTTAAACAAATAATGTACACACTATGATCGAATTACAAACACCCAGCCCGATGGGCCTATTAGTCACTATAAATAGAACATAAACTTATTACACGGACAGTCTGGTACTGTCCGTTCTATAATAAATATTAACATAGAAAATATTGTAATTTATAGATTATATACAAGTTCAACATTGGAATCAATCAATGTGTGAATAAAAATACGGTATTAATAAATATCGATATGTACAGACGGATCTGTAGTCCAGTGGTAACACGCTGGACTGGTAATCCAGGGATCGCAGGTTCGATCCCCCCGTCTGACCCTAATAAAATGAACAGTCTTTCAGATGGGACTTTATACCGATGTATCGTGTCGGTGCTGTACACCGTGCACGTAAAAGAACAAGAGGGGAATCTGGAATGGGTCTCTGTATCATTGCACTATCCTCCACAAATCTAATTCAATCTCTTCAGGAGGCGTCGCTCATATGGGCAACCGGTAGCGACGATAAACACACATAAAACACACATATATCGATGTGTGTACGGTTGCTGCTTTACAGTAGCTTTAATTAAAAACGTTTCTATGGTTGTCAGGGGTGATATATAAGTAACGAAACGTTTATTCTATGGCTGTCAGGGGTGATATACAAGTAACGAAACGGTTATTCTATGGTTGTCAGGGTTGATATACAACTAACGAAACGGGTATTCTAGGGTTGTCAGGGGTGATATACAAGTAAAGAAACGGGTATTCTAGGGTTGTCAGGGGTAATATACAAGTAACGAAGCGGGTATTCTATGGTTGTCAGGGATGATGTACAAGTAAAGAAACGGGTATTCTAGGGTTGTCAGGGGTGATATACAAGTAAAGAAACGGGTATTCTAGGGTTGTCAGAGGTGATATACAAGTAACGAAGCGGGTATTCTATGGTTGTCAGGGGTGATATACAAGTAAAGAAACGGGTATTCTAGGGTTGTCAGGGGTGATATACAAGTAACGAAGAGGGTATTCTAGGGTTGTCAGGGGTGATATACAAGTAACGAAACGGGTATTCCAGGTTGTCAGGGTGATATACAAGTAACGAAGCGGGTATTCTAGGGTTGTCAGGAGTGATATACAAGTAACGAAGCGGATATTATAGGGTTGTCAGGGGTGATATACAAGTAACGAAGCGGGTATTCTAGGGTTGTCAGGTGTGATATACAAGTAGCGAAGCGGGTATTCTAGGGTTGTCAGGGGTGATATACAAGTAACGAAGCGGGTATTCTAGGGTTGTCAGGGGTGATATACAAGTAACGATGCGGGGTTTCTAGGGTTTTCAGGGGTGATATACAAGTAACGAAACGCGTTTTCTAGGGTTATCAGGGGTGCTATACAAGTAACGAAACGCGTTTTCTAGGGTTGTCAGGGGTGATATACAAGTAACGAAACGCATTTTCTAGGGTTGTCAGGGGTGCTATACAAGTAACGAAACGCGTTTTCTAGGGTTGTCAGGGGTGATATACAAGTAACGAAACGCGTTTTCTAGGATTGTCAGGAGTGCTATACAAGTAACGAAACGCGTTTTATATGATTGTCAGGGGTGCTATACAAGTAATGAAACGCGTTTTCTAGGGTTGTCAGGGGTTATATACAAGTAACGAAACGCGTTTACTATGGTTATCAGGGGTGATATACATGTAACAAAGCGTGTCGGTCAAATGGAAGATATTTCAATTATTGCTATAGATCAATGTATCAAAACATGTCAACTTATCCTACCTTCATGCGTACTATTTAAGTGTCTGTCAAATACGCTGTCACAAGCCTCTCTTCCTTCTTATGTCTATTTTCCGATATCAGTGCTCTAACCAGGGTCTATCCTATCATAGACTCGCTTGAGTTGTCTAGGGGGTTTCTCTACGGTCCTTCAATAGTGCTCTAACCAGGGTCTATCCTATCGTAGACTCGCTGGAGTCGTATATGGGGTTTCTCTACGGTCCTTCAATAATTTATAACTCAACACAGTCTATCATTTTCCTTGTATAATATAATTTATAACAATCGCCTTTATTTTATATCTATACATGTATCATATATTCGTGATATCTCGTATCTTATTATTCGCCTCACTATTTCAATGTGTTCATAATAGTTCTATGACTATACTAATTTCCTTCCTTTATCAAACTATTCCAATAGATATATTAGCCAAAACAATCGTTTCTTAAAAGGCCTAATTATCTTCCGTTCACGTATTTAATACGACTTTAATATTTAAGAGTTAATACTTCTTTGAATATTAATATAATATAATATATATATATATATAATATAATTTGTTCCCGCGAAAACAGAGAACTGATAATTTAGGGCGAAAATAATAGCAGACGATTATACATAATACATAATAATCATAATCTTACATGGTTAACAATGTGTCATATATATATAAATAAATAAATGTATTTATATAATACATTTCTATTTATATATGACAATAATTTATTCGTGCAAATATATGTTTGTTTTTTCTATCTTTTGCACAACGCTTTGATCCCCCGTCTGACCCTAATACAATTAACAGTCTTTCAGATGGGACATTAAACCGAGGTTTCATGTCCGTGCTGTAAGCCGTGCACGTAAAGGAACCAGATGAGATTCTGGAATGGGTCTGTATCATTGTACTATCCTCCACAAATCTAAAATAACTAATCTCTTCAGGAGGCGTGGCTCATATGGGCAACCGGTAGCGGCACGCACGCACGCACGCACGCACGCACGCACGCACGCACGCACGCACGCACGCACGCACGCACGCACGCACGCACGCACGCACGCACGCACGCACGCACGCACGCACGCACGCAGCACCGCACGCACGCACGCACGCACGCACGCACGCACGCACGCACGCACGCACGCACGCACGCACGCACGCACGCACGCACGCACGCACGCACGCACGCACGCACGCACGCACGCACGCACATATGTATCACGTATCACATAGATAAATTGAATACATCTACTAGGTTATTGTCTTATATATTATAATTTATCAGGCTCGTTTCCGAAAAACGTAAGAGCCTCGCCATGTATATTTCCTCCAACTTACCTTATACATTAGTTTATACAAATTCAATTTAGCTCGATTGCGAAACAAGTTCATACAACATATATTAATCACTCTCGAGACTCAGGAGAGAGAAGATGCAATGTGGAATTTAAATGCCTTGCCTAAGGGCACAATCGTAACGACTCCAGCGGGGCTTGAACTCCGGGTATTTCGCACCAGAAGCGAACGTCTACCACTACGCTATCACGACTTCCCCTAAATTAAATTTGATAAGACAGTTCACTAAACCTGATTTATCTATGTATTTCTGCACACTGTTTACTTAGTTTATACACATTCATTTTAGCTCGATTGCGAAACAGGTTCTTACAACTTATATTAATCACTATCGAGACCTCATTCCTGATGGAATCCATCGCCACGAGTAGGAAAGTAGAGGCAACGTGGAACTTAAATGCCTTGCCTAAGGGCACAATCGTAACGGCTCCAGCGGGGCTCGAACTACGGACATTGCGCACGTGAAGGGAACGCGCATCCACTGCGCTATCACGACTTCCACTGTTTACTTGAGAACACTTCAAACTTTATTAGATACTCATTGTATCTGTGCATCATCTGTCTGCTCACTAACTAACATCAGACTATTTGGGGAAGGCGGAATTGCCTTTCTCTGGCATATAAAACTTGACAAGATCATCACGTCTTTGTCTCTTAACCTTTCCTTCATGGAGATTTAGGTTAATATACTATTATATCTCCATATATACGACAGCCATTTAGCTTTCATGTAGTGGATAAGTAGTCGCCATATCTACCCCACCTCCATATATATTACTGGGACTACATGAGATTCTGGCCTTTATTATGAGCATTGGTTTGGCTACTACATTGTCGATGTATGTCGTATTGGTAATGGTGTCAAGAGGTGCTTCTATGAGAGAACGTGTTATTGATGACCGCATTGTAGGCATACAGCTGCAACTATCGCTTACTCAGGCAACCAGGTAACATAACTGTATGATCTCTAGTCAGGCAACCACAGCGTAACATAACTGTAGCATCTATAGTCAGGCAACCACAACGTAACTGTATCATCTCTAGTCAGGCAACCACAGCGTAACATAACTGTACCATCTCTAGTCCGGCAACCACGTAACATAACTGTATCATCTCTAGTCCGGCAACCACGTAACATAACTGTACCATCTCTAGTCTGGCAACCACGTAACATAACTGTATCATCTCTAGTCCGGCAACCACGTAACATAACTGTAGTATCTCTAGTCCGGCAACCACGTAACATACCTGTATCATCTCTAGTCCGGCAAACACAACGTAACATAACTGTACCATCTATAGTCAGGCAACCACGTAGCATAACTGTAGCATCTCTACTCCGGCAACCACGTAACATAACTGTATCATCTCTAGTCAGGCAACCACGTAACATAACTGTATCATCTCTAGTCTGGCAACCACAACGTAACATAACTGTACCATCTCTAGTCTTGCAACCACAACGTAACATAACTGTACCATCTATTGTCAGGCAACCACGTAGCATATCTGTTTCATCTCTAGTCCGGCAACCACGTAACATAACTGTACCATCTCTAGTCCGGCAACCACGTAACATAACTGTATCATCTCTAGTCCGGAAACCACGTAACATAACTGAATCATCTCTAGTCAGACAACCACAGCGTAACATAACTGTAGCATCTCTAGTCAGGCAACCACAACGTAACATAACTGTATCATCTCTAGTCAGACAACCACAGCGTAACATAACTGTAGCATCTCTAGTCAGGCAACCACAACGTAGCATAACTGTATCATCTATAGTCAGACAACCACAACGTAACATAACTGTATCATCTCTAGTCCGGCAACCACGTAACATAACTGTATCATCTCTAGTCCGGCAACCACGTAACATAACTGTATCATCTCTAGTCCGGCAACCACGTAACATAACTGTACCATCTCTAGTCCGGCAACCACGTAACAAAACTATCATCTCTAGTCAGGCAACCACAACGTAACATAACTGTACCATCTCTAGTCAGGCAACCACGTAACATAACTATACCATCTCTAGTCAGGCAAACACGTAACATAACTGTACCATCTCTAGTCAGGCAACCATGTAACATAATTGAATCATCTATAGTCAGGCAACCACAACGTAACATAACTGTATCATCTCTAGTCAGGCAACCACAACGTAACATAACTGAATCATCTAAAGTCAGGCATCCACAACGCAACATAACTGTATCATCTCTAGTCAGGCAACCACAACGTAACATAACTGTACCATCTCTAGTCAGGCAACCATTAAGCATAACTGTACCATCTCTAGTCAGGCAACCACGTAACATAACTGTATCACCTATAGTCAGGCAACCACGTAACATAACTGTACCATCTCTAGTCAGGCAACCACGTAACATAACTGTATGATCTCTAGTCAGGCAACCACAACGTAACATAACTGTACCATCTCTAGTCAGGCAACCACGTAACATAACTGTACCATCTATAGTCAGGCAACCACGTAACATAACTGTATCATCTCTAGTCAGGCAACCACGTAACATAGCTGTAGCATCTCTAGTCAGGCAACCACAACGTAACATAACTGTATCATCTCTAGTCAGACAACAACGTAACATAACTGTACCATCTCTAGTCAGGCAACCTCGTAACACAACTGTATCATCTCTAGTCAGGCAACCACGTAACATAACTGTAGCATCTCTAGTCAGGCAACCACGTGACATAACTGTAGCATCTCTAGTCAAGCAACCACAACGTAACATAACTGTACCATCTCTAGTCAGGCAACCACGTAACATAACTGTAGCATCTCTAGTCAGGCAACCACGTAACATAACTGTATCAGCTATAATCAGGCAACCACGTAACATAACTGTATCATCTATAGTCAAGCAAGCACGTAACATAACTGTATGCTCTCTAGTCAGGCAACCACAACGTAACATAACTGTACCATCTCTAGTCAGGCAACCACGTAACAACTGTAGCATCTCTAGTCAGGTAACCACGTAACATAACTGTACCATCTCTAGTCAGGCAACCACGTAACATAACTGTATCATCTATAGTCAGTCAACCACCTAACATAACTGTATCACCTATAGTCAGGCAACCACGTAACTTAATTGTATGATATCTAGTCAGGCAACCACAACGTAACATGACTGTATCATCTATAGTCTGGCAACCACAACGTAATATAACTGTATCATCTCTAGTCAGGCAACCACAACGTAACATAACTGTATCATCTCTAGTCTGGCAACCACAACGTAATATAACTGTACCATCTCTAGTCGGGCAACCACGAAACATAACTGTATGATCTCTAGTCAGACAACCACATAGCATAACTGTATTGATTATAGTCAGTCAACCACAACGTAACATGACTGTACCATCTCTAGTCAGGCAACCACATAACATAACTGTATCATCTATAGTCAGGCAACCAAATAACATATCTGTATGATCTCTAGTCAGGCAACCACATAACATATCTTTATCATCTCTAGTCAGGCAACCACGTAACATAACTGTATCATCTATGGTCAGGCAACCACATAACATAACTGTATCATCTATGATCAGGCTACCACGTAACATAACTCTATCATCTCTAGTCTGGCAACCACGTAACGTAACTGTACCATCTCTAGTCAGGCAACCACAGCGTAACATAACTGTATCATCTACAGTCAGGCAACCACAACGTAACATCACTGTACCATCTATAGTCAGGCAACCACAACGTAACATAACTGTACCATCTCTAGTCAGGCAACCACGTAACATAACTGTACCATCTCTAGTCAGGCAACCACAACGTAACATAACTGTACCATCTCTAGTCAGGCAACCACAATGTAACATAACTGTATCATCTATAGTCAGGCAACCACAACGTAACATAACTGTATCATCTATAGTCAGGCAACCACAACGTAACATAACTGTACCATCTCTAGTCAGGCAACCACGTAACATAACTGTACCATCTCTAGTCAGGCAACCACAACGTAACATAACTGTACCATCTCTAGTCAGGCAACCACGTAACATAACTGTACCATCTCTAGTCAGGCAACAATGTAGCATAACTGTAGCATCTTTAGTCAGGCAACCACAACGTAACATAACTGTATCATCTATAGTCAGGCAACCACAACGTAACATAACTGTATCATCTCTAGTCAGGCAACCACAACGTAACATAACTGTACCATCTCTAGTCAGGCAACCACAACGTAACATAACTGTACCATCTCTAGTCAGGCAACCACGTAACATAACTATACCATCTCTAGTCAGGCAATCACGTAACATATTACTAGGAATCAATGATACATAAAATAATGAGACATGCATAACCGCAAGAGATATGTATCTATATTAAATTAGTGTATACATTAATTACAAAGAAAGACGTAATAGTATAACATTTTATGTTAAATCAACACTATTGATATAGTTGGCATCCATAACTAGTCCCGTTTGAAAAATAAATATATGTTTATAATATATGGATTTTTCGCGTCATTTTAATATGTCTTGTATCGCATGGACATTTATTATTTTGATTATGGGGATGCGCACAGTTACAGAATTACAGATTATTCTGAAAATTCCTTGACACCATCTGCAATAGGTCAACAATTAAATACACCAATCTGTGATGCTATAACAGACCACTGAAATATTCAATCTATGTTGACAGTCGAGTAAATATTCAATATATGTCGACAGCTGAGTAAATATTCAAAGTATGTCGACAGCTGAGTAAATATTCAATATATGTCGACAGCTGAGTAAATATTCAAAGTATGTCGACAGCTGAGTAAATATTCAATATATGTCGACAACTGAGTAAATATTCAAAGTATGTCGACAGCTGAGTAAATATTCAATATATGACGACAGCTGAGTAAATATTCAATATATGTCGACAGTTGAGTAAATATTCAATATATGTTGACAGTTGAGTAAATATTCAATATATGTCTACAGCTGAGTACATATTCAATATATGTCGACAACTGAGTAAATATTCAATATATGTCGACAGCTGAGTAAACATTCAAAGTATGTTGACAGCTGAGTAAATATTCAATATATGTCGACAGCTGAGTAAATATTCAATATATGTCGACAGTTTAGTAAATATTCAATATATGTCGACAGCTGAGTAAATATTCAATATATGTCGACAGCTGAGTAAATATTGCTGAGTAGATATTCAATCTATGTCGACAGCTGAGTAAATATTTAGTATATGTCGACAGCTGATCAAATATTCAATCTATTTCTACAGCTGAGTAAATATTCAATATATGTCGACAGCTGATTAAATATTCAATCTATGCCGACAGCTGAGTAAATAGTCAATATATGTCGATAGCTGATTAAATATTCAATCTATGTCGACAGCTGATTAAATATTCAATATATGTCGACAGCTGAGTAAATATTCAATGAGTAAATATTCAATCGATGTTGGCAGTTGAGTAAATATTGAAACTATGTCGACAGCTGAGTAAATATTCAATATATCTCGATAGCTGAGTAAATATTGCTGAGTAAATATTGAAACTATGTCGACAGTTGAGTAAATATTCAAATATATGTCGACAGCTGAGAAAATATTCAATATATGTCGACAGCTGAGTAAATATTCAATCTATGTCGATAGCTGAGTATATAGTCAATCTATGTCGACAGCTGAGTAAATATTCAATCGATGCTGGCAGTTGAGTAAATATTCCATACATGTCGACAGCTGAGTAAATATTCAATCTATGTTGACAGCTGAGTAAATATTCAATATATGTCGACAGCTGAGCAAGTATTCAATATATGTCGACAGCTGAGTAAATATCCAATCTATGTCGACAGCTAAGTAGATATTCAATATAAGTCGACAGCTGAGTAAATATTCAAATATATGTCGATCGCTGAGTAATATTCAATCTATGTCGATATCTGAGTAAATATTGCTGAGTAAATATAAATATATGTCGACAGCTAAGTAGATATTCAATATAAGTCGACAACTGAGTAAATATTCAATCGATGCTGGCAGTTGAGTAAATATTGAAACTATGTCGACTGCTGAGTAAATATTCAATATATGTCGACAGCTGTGTAAATATTGCTGAGTAAATATTCAATATATGTCCACAGTTGCGTAAATATTCTATCTATGTCGATATATGTGTAAATATATTCAATCTATGTCGACAGCTGAGTAAATATGCAATGAGTAAATATTCAATACATATCGACAGCTGAGTAAATATTCAATCTATGTCGACAGCTGAGTAAATATTCAATATATGTCGACAGCTGAGTAAATATTGCTGAGTAAATATTCAATATATGTCCACAGTTGAGTAAATATTCTATCTATGTCGATATATGAGTAAATATATTCAATCTATGTCGACAGCTGAGTAAATATGCAATGAGTAAATATTCAATCTATGTCAACAGCTGAGTAAATATTGCTGAGTAAATATTCAATATATGTCCACAGTTGAGTAAATATTCAATCTATGTCGAAAGCTGAGTAAATATTCCATACATGTCGACAGCTGAGTAAATATTCAATATATGTCGATAGCTGAGCAAGTATTCAATATATGTCGACAGCTGAGTAAATATCCAATCTATGTCGACAGCTAAGTAGATATTCAATATAAGTCGACAGCTGAGTACATATTCAAATCTATGTCGATAGCTGAGTAAATATTCAAATCTATGTCGATAGCTGAGTAATATTCAATCTATGTCGATATCTGAGTAAATATTGCTGAGTAAATATTCAATATATGTCGACAGCTAAGTAGATATTCAATATAAGTCGACAACTGAGTAAATATTCAATCGATGTCGATATCTGAGTAAATATTGCTGAGTAAATATTCAATATATGTCGATATCTGAGTAAATATTGCTGAGTAAATATTCAATATATGTCGATATCTGAGTAAATATTGCTGAGTAAATATTCAATCGATGTCGACAGCTAAGTAGATATTCAATATAAGTCGACAACTGAGTAAATATTCAATCGATGTCGATAGCTGAGTAAATTTGGATACATACAGAATCAGAGGGCGAAGGTAACGTTTTTTATATGAAGTTTCATATAAATATTTTGGAGGTTAGGAAATTGCATATTCGTTAAATGATGTTAGAATTTAGAGCAGTGTGATGCTATGTAGCATCTTACGAACCGTAGTCAATTATCCCCCGTCTGACCCTAATAACATTAACAGTCTTCCAGATGTGACTTTAAACAGAGGAGTCGTGACGGTGCTTTACACCGTACACGTAAAAGAACAAGAGGATACTCTGGAATGGGTCTCTGTCTGTATCATTGCACTATTCTCCAACAATCTAAAATGACTAATCTCTTCAGGAGGCGTCACTCATATGGGCAACCGGTAGCGACAAAAAATAAACGTAAAACACACACACCTTTGTCAATTCTTGCAGCGCTTCACCGGCAATACCCTTGCGGAATTGGACAAGCAAGCCGTCACCAGCTCGTTCAGCTCTTTTTGGTGGGTGTTCTGTGGTCTAAAAATAAAGTGATAGTATGTCCAACATATTATATTTGTATATATTTATTGTCCAGGTAATGATATACAAAGTATACAAAGTGTTTGTTTATTATAGTGTCACCCCTATTGAAAGGGCCAGTAATTTCGGACTTATGGGACACATCTTATGGACATCAGACCTCCAGCTCCGTCGGCGGACGCCTTAATCACTAGGCCGCTCCCTTTGCTGAAAAGTATGAGTTATTAACAGGCCCGTAGCCACACTGGGGCACACCGAGGCAGCTGTATTTGTTAAAATTGCCAAAGCAAAATAAAATAAAATGCAAAAAATATCCCCTTGTTGTATAAAATGTACAGAGAGTTGAAAGGTCAGTACATAATTATACGTCTAAATTCATTAAATCAGAAAATGCAGGGAATCGCTTCTATACCCCAACACGTTTAAGGGGAACATGCCCCCGGAACCCCTAGTTGAAATTTGCCCCTGGCTACGGTACTGATTAACTATATAGTCTGCAAAAAGACTATGATTGAATCTACTGTTATTAATGTCACATTACTGATGTATTTTAGTTTAAACTTTATTTATTTTACAACGATTGCGAAGCAAGTTTTAACAACTTATATTAATCACTCTCGTTGGCGCGAATGAAAGCGTATATATATATGTGGTCATTCGTGTGGGAGGAAACCGGACTACCCGGAGAAAACCCACCTGTCCGATCTAGCGACCACCGTACCATCTCACATACTTCCCGGTCCGAGGATGTATTTTGTTAGTAAGACTTAAATTTAAACTGGCATTTCACAGCAATTACTTTCTTGTTGCTAAGTACCAAATAACTGTTATCTAAGATAAGCATACTAGTTTGAAGAGGTATGTTCATATCCTCACAGCTATTTTCATAGTTCTCTGTTGTGCATAGTTTTGTCTTGAAAACACATACATCTATTAATTGATTAATGAATAAAATATAGATAATAGTTAATAGTTAGTTCTAACTGAGCGAGCGGGGGGAGAAGAGAAGGGAGAGAGGAGAGAGGGGGAGAGAGGGAGAGAGGGATAGAGAGGAGAGAGAGGGAGAGAGAGGGGAGAGAGGGAAGAGAGAGGGGGGAAAAGAGAGGGGAGAGAGAGAGGGGGAATGAAGAGAGAGAGAGGAGAGAGAGGCGAGAGAGGGGAGAGGGAGAGGGGGAGGGGGAGGGAGAGTGGGAGAGTGGGAGAGTGGGAGAGAGAGGAGAGAGGGAAGAGAGGGGGAGAGAGGAGAGAGGAAAGCGAGAGAGGAGAGAGAGGGGGAGAGAGCAGAGAGAGGGTGAGAGAGAGGAGAGAGAGAGGGAGAGAGAGAGGGGAGAGAGAGGGGAGAGAGGAAAGAGAGAGAGGGGGAATATAGAGAGGAGAGAGAAATAGAGGGGAGAGAGAATGGGAGAGAAGCGAGAGAGGAGAGAGAGGTGAGAGAGGAGAGAGGGGAGAGAGGTAGGGAGAGGTGGAGAGAGGGGGAGAGTGGGGAGAGAGGAAAGAGAGAGGGGGAGAATAGAGAGAGAGAGAGAGAGAGGGGAGAGAGAGGGCAGAGGAAAGAGAGAGAGAGAGGCGAGAGAGGCGAGAGAGGCGAGAGAGGCGAGAGAGGCGAGAGAGGGGGAAGAGAGGGAGGGAGTGTGGGGGATGCGAGAGAGAGGCAAGAGAAGGAGGGGGAGAGAGGGAGAGGGGGAGAGGGGAGGGAGAGTGATCCTGACGAAAAATGGTCTTATGGTCACTTTGAACATGAATTTGCCTTTAATAGCTTAATCATTTGTATAATATCAACTGTTTTCTTACCGGGTATTCGTCAGGCCCATGCAACAAAATAGATTCAAACATAGTCGCAATGTCGTCAATCTGTTTCGTAGCTTTCTGTCTGCAAAATGTGTATGACTTCTGTAAAAATAAATAATTTATAAATAATTATACAAATTATTATCACACCGAACGCTCTTCTGGAAATAGGTTTATCGACTGCACAGTTGTCTATTATATCATGTAAGCCGCCAGTTGCAAAACCTACCACTTTGTGGTCCATCCGAAATGTATTCCACAATATGTGTTCATAGGAATTGTTTCTTTGCTCTTTTGATTTGTGGATATATATGATGCGTTAAGCAAATAGCCGCCATATAATACATATCGTAGCTTATGATTTGTGGATATATATGATGCTTTAAGCAAATAGCCGCCAGATAATACATATCGTAGCTTATGATTTGTGGATATATATGATGCGTTAAGCAAATAGCCGCCAGATAATACATATCGTAGCTTATGATTTGTGGATATATATGATGCGTTAAGCAAATAGCCACCAGATAATACATATCGTAGCTTATGATTTGTGGATATATATGATGCGTTAAGCAAATAGCCGCCAGATAATACATATCGTAGCTTATGATTTGTGGATATATATGATGCGTTAAGCAAATAGCCACCAGATAATACATATCGTAGCTTATGAGTTTCCTGGTGGGGATGTGGGGTGGAGGAGGGGTTCGCCTCAACACATTTTACTGTTCTCAATAAGCAATGGGATGACATATCAGCCAATTCGTAATTTGACAGTTGGTGTTGTGCATAAATGTGTTCTTGTTGGATGTAATTAATCCAGTCTTGTAATACATAGCTGTCTGTATAAATACTGGAATACGATTGACAAGACGATGTTTTATTTATTTTTGATAAGGAAATCAGTGCCAATATCCTAGCCTGGGAACAGCCGTTGATATATTTTGCCTGCTCTGTCATATAAATATATTTTAATACCGAGATCATTAATTGGCCGTCTTGAGTTTCTGATAATATCAATGTGTCATTTTGCCAGAGGTAAATTGGTGAAAAATCAACAGACTGGAACTCAGGCTACCAATATCCCTTTACATATAATTAATACAACATCGATGCAATAGAAACTGTGTGTGTCTTTTACGTTTATTTATCGTCGCTACCGGTTTCCCATATGAGCGACGCCTCCTGAAGAGATTATTCATTTTAGATATTTGGAGGATAGTGCAATGATACAGATAGAGACCAATTCCAGAGTCTCCTCTGGTTCTTGTACGTGCACGGTGTAAAGCACCAACACGAGACCTCGGTTTAACGTCCCATCTGAAAGACAGTTAATTTTATTATGGTCAGATGGGGATCGAACCTGCGATCCCTGGATTGCCAGTCCAGCGTGTTACCACTGGACTACAGATCCGCCTGCGTCGAAACTGCGAAACATGACGTCTGATTTATAGGTACCTGTACAATTGTCAACAACAACTGTATCACATCTCTCTCCAATACAGACTTGTTGTACACCTCTTCAAAAGCATCGGTCCATTCATTGTCGTAAAGCTCAGAAAAATTCTCTGCGACTTTTGTTGGTCTGTTGACGTCACTGAGATCCGCTATATTTGGGTTGTTCTGCCTCAATGCTTGGCTGGCACGCTTACTGCAAATAAAATAATCTTTGTTTATTTATTTGTTCGGGTTTTACGCCTTCATCAGCATCACAGTAGTACCCCTGGCCGTTTCTATTTTAATGAATGACCCGTACTTCACTGTGTTCAAATATCACCACATTTTACAATGAAAGCCTGATAAAAAATGATAAAAAATCACCGATTGTACTATAGCATATATTCTGTTAATATACTGAGTCAAAAAAGAAACGATACCAAACTAAAAATGACGTAAAACGGATAAAACCATAGAAAGGTTTAATATATTATTACGTATCAGTACCGGGTATCTTATTGCAACGTCAGCCAACCATAAACACAGGTAAATAAACACCCGATAATCATGGAACGCCGAATTTCCGATTTGCACGTGCTCCTCAACAAAGACAACTTCCTGCACATGTACAAATCGGAAAACCGGTTTATTGTACTGGTATTGCATTATCATCGAGGAAAAACACCTTACATACCCATTGTGACCTCTAACAAAATGCCTAGGCTAAACCGCAATCAGAGAATGCGTGCCATTGGCATGATTGACGGCGGTTTACGTCAGCGTGACGTCGCAAATCGACTCGGGGTTACGCGGATCACGATAACACGTCTTCTTCGACATTATCGAACACATGGATCGGTGGACGACCGTCTAAGATCTGGTCGACCACGTGTGACGACGCGTGAACAGGACCGTCACATTCGGACGTCACATTTACGTGACCGGTTCCTACTTGCTACGCACACAGCTGCCGTTACTCCTGAGATGGCCAACACTCGCATCAGTGCACAAACAGTCAGGAACCGGCTCAGTGAACGTGGCATTCGTGCCTATCGGCCATACGTTGGACCCATCCTGGCACGACGTCACCGTGACGTACGGCGGGAATGGACGACGGAACGTGCTCGCTGGACTCGGTTACAGTGGAATTCGGTGATGTTTAGCGATGAATCGCGGTTCTGTTTGCGTCGAGCGGATGGCAGAGAGCGGGTATATCGCAGACGCAGTGAACTTTACGCCGACGCATGTGTACGTCAGGTCGATCTGTTCGGGGGCGGAAGCGTTATGGCGTGGGGCGGTATCACATTCGGCAGTCGCACTGAACTGTTAGTGGTGGACGGGAACCTAAACGCCCGGCGGTACTGTGATGAGATCCTTGCGCCAGTTGTTGTGCCGTTCTTTAACGCCAACAGAAACGTCACACTGTTCCAACAGGACAACGCCAGGTGTCATACTGCTCGGATTTCCACCACATTATTGGAGCAGAACAATATTGAAACCCTGCCATGGCCTGCTTTGTCACCAGACTTGTCACCCATAGAACATGTGTGGGATACGTTAGACCGCCGCGTCAGACGACGTCAGCCGGTAACGTTAAACCAACTGAGGGATGTTTTGCGTCAGGAGTGGACAAATATTGACCAGCAAGAGATTCGGACACTCTTCCGTTCGATGCGACGGCGGTGCATTGCAGTGAGAGACGCAAATGGTGCCCATACTCGGTATTGACGTCTGTGTGAAAACTCCATTAGACCCCTGTCCGACGAATTATGTCATCACGCAGCAGACAGTTTCGGAGGCTCATTATGCTTTATGTGCTCCTCTTTCAAACATGTTGGACTATCATCTTATGAATGTTCAAAGAATTTTCTTAATAAATGTTGAAATTATAGACACGTAAACACCAGTTATCGTTTCTTTTTTGACTCAGTATATAATCCATCATTATTATGAGATATGGAAACATGAACGTTAGCAGCGTGACGGATGTTTGCTAACTCGGATTGCTCGCACATTTAACAGCATGACGGATATTTACTATCTCAGATTGCTGAGACATTTTGCAGCGTGACGGATGTTTGCTATCTCGGATTGCTGAGACATTTAGCAGCGTGAGGGATGTTTGCTATCTCGGATTGCTCGGACATTTAACAGCGTGGCGGATATTTACTATCTCGGATTGCTGAGACATTTAACAGCGTGGCGGATATTTGCTATCTCGGATTGCTCGGACATTTAGCAGCGTGGCGGGTATTTGCTATCTCGGATTGCTCGGACATTTAACAGCGTGGCGGATATTTGCTATCTCGGATTGCTCGGACATTTAACAGCGTGGCGGATATTTGCTATCTCGGATTGCTCGGACATTTAACAGCGTGGCGGATATTTGCTATCTCGGATTGCTCGGATATTTAGCAGCGTGACGGATGTTTGCTATCTCGGATTGCTCGGACATTTAGCAGCGTGACGGATGTTTGCTATCTCGGATTGCTCGGACATTTAGCAGCGTGACGGCTGTTTGCTATCTCGGATTGCTGAGACATTTAACATCGTTGCGGATATTTACTATCTCGGATTGCTGAGACATTTAGCAGCGTGATGGGTGTTTGCTATCTCGGATTGCTCGGACATTTAGCAGCATGACGGATATTTACTATCTCAGATTGCTGAGACATTTTGCAGCGTGACGGATGTTTGCTATCTCGGATTGCTGAGACATTTAGCAGCGTGAGGGATGTTTGCTATCTCGGATTGCTCGGACATTTAACAGCGTGGCGGATATTTACTATCTCGGATTGCTGAGACATTTAACAGCGTGGCGGATATTTGCTATCTCGGATTGCTCGGACATTTAGCAGCGTGGCGGGTATTTGCTATCTCGGATTGCTCGGACATTTAACAGCGTGGCGGATATTTGCTATCTCGGATTGCTCGGACATTTAACAGCGTGGCGGATATTTGCTATCTCGGATTGCTCGGACATTTAACAGCGTGGCGGATATTTGCTATCTCGGATTGCTCGGATATTTAGCAGCGTGACGGATGTTTGCTATCTCGGATTGCTCGGACATTTAGCAGCATGACGGATATTTACTATCTCGGATTGCTGAGACATTTAGCAGCGTGATGGGTGTTTGCTATCACGGATTGCTCGGACATTTAGCAGCATGACGGATGTTTGCTATCTCGGATTGCTCGGACATTTAGCAGCGTGGCGGATGTTTGCTATCTCGGATTGCTCGGACATTTAGTAGCGTGGCGGATGTTTGCTATCTCGGATTGCTCGGACATTTAGCAGCGTGGCGGATGTTTGCTCTCTCGGATTGCTCGGACATTTAGCAGCGTGGCGGTTGCTTTCCAACTCGGATTGCTCGGACATTTAGCAGCGTGGCGGGTATTTGCTATCTCGGATTGCTCGGACATTTAACAGCGTGGCGGATATTTGCTATCTCGGATTGCTCGGACATTTAACAGCGTGGCGGATATTTGCTATCTCGGATTGCTCGGACATTTAGCAGCGTGACGGCTGTTTGCTATCTCGGATTGCTCGGACATTTAGCAGCGTGGCGGTTGCTTTCCAACTGAGATTGCTCGGACATTTAGCAGCGTGGCTGATGTTTGCTATCTCGGATTGCTCGGACATTTAACAGCGTGGTGGAGGTTTGCTATCTCGGATTGCTCGGATATTTAGCAGCATGACGGATGTTTGCTATCTCGGATTGCTCGGACATTTAGCAGCGTGACGGATGTTTGCTATCACGGATTGCTCGGACATTTAGCAGCATGACGGCTGTTTGCTATCTCGGATTGCTCGGACATTTAGCAGCGTGGCGGGTATTTGCTATCTCGGATTGCTCGGACATTTAACAGCGTGGCGGATATTTGCTATCTCGGATTGCTCGGACATTTAACAGCGTGGCGGATATTTGCTATCTCGGATTGCTCGGACATTTAACAGCGTGGCGGATATTTGCTATCTCGGATTGCTCGGATATTTAGCAGCGTGACGGATGTTTGCTATCTCGGATTGCTAGGACATTTAGCAGCATGACGGATATTTACTATCTCGGATTGCTGAGACATTTAGCAGCGTGATGGGTGTTTGCTATCTCGGATTGCTCGGACATTTAGCAGCATGACGGATGTTTGCTATCTCGGATTGCTCGGACATTTAGCAGCGTGGCGGATGTTTGCTATCTCGGATTGCTCGGACATTTAGTAGCGTGGCGGATGTTTGCTATCTCGGATTGCTCGGACATTTAGCAGCGTGGCGGATGTTTGCTCTCTCGGATTGCTCGGACATTTAGCAGCGTGGCGGTTGCTTTCCAACTCGGATTGCTCGGACATTTAGCAGCGTGGCGGGTATTTGCTATCTCGGATTGCTCGGACATTTAACAGCGTGGCGGATATTTGCTATCTCGGATTGCTCGGACATTTAACAGCGTGGCGGATATTTGCTATCTCGGATTGCTCGGACATTTAGCAGCGTGACGGCTGTTTGCTATCTCGGATTGCTCGGACATTTAGCAGCGTGGCGGTTGCTTTCCAACTGAGATTGCTCGGACATTTAGCAGCGTGGCTGATGTTTGCTATCTCGGATTGCTCGGACATTTAACAGCGTGGTGGAGGTTTGCTATCTCGGATTGCTCGGATATTTAGCAGCATGACGGATGTTTGCTATCTCGGATTGCTCGGACATTTAGCAGCGTGACGGATGTTTGCTATCACGGATTGCTCGGACACTTAGCAGCATGACGGCTGTTTGCTATCTCGGATTGCTCGGACATTTAACATCGTTGCGGATATTTACTATCTCGGATTGCTGAGACATTTAGCAGCGTGATGGGTGTTTGCTATCTCGGATTGCTCGGACATTTAGCAGCGTGGCGGTTGCTTTCCAACTCAGATTGCTCGGACATTTAGCAGCGTGGCTGATGTTTGCTATCTCGGATTGCTCGGACATTTAGCAGCATGACGGATGTTTGCTATCTCGGATTGCTCGGACATTTAGCAGCGTGGCGGATGTTTGCTATCTCGGATTGCTCGGACATTTAGTAGCGTGGCGGATGTTTGCTATCTCGGATTGCTCGGACATTTAGCAGCGTGGCGGATGTTTGCTATCTCGGATTGCTCGGACATTTAGCAGCGTGGCGGATGTTTGCTATCTCGGATTGCTCGGACATTTAGCAGCGTGGCGGTTGCTTTCCAACTCGGATTGCTCGGACATTTAGCAGCCTGGCGGGTGCTTGATATGTCGGATTGCTCGGACATTTAGCAGCGTGGCGGATGTTTGCTATCTCGGATTGCTCGGACATTTAGCAGCGTGGCGGGTGCTTGATATGTCGGATTGCTCGGACATTTAGCAGCCTGTCGGGTGCTTGATATGTCGGATTGCTCGGACATTTAGCAGCGTGGCGGTTGCTTTCCAACTCGGATTGCTCGAACATTTAGCAGCGTGGCGGGTGATTGCTAACTCGGAATGCTCGGATTGTTATTGTTGTACGTTCATTTGAATATCACATAAAAATAACTATACTAATTACTAGCAATGCAAATATGTTCTGCTAGGACAATATAGTATTATCAATATAACATTGAAACTAACAGCAATTTAGAATAAAGTATATAACTCTACACTGCAGTTTACGGTTCATAAGAATATTGATAAGGCATTGTTTAGTAACTATAGAGTAGTAGTATTCTAATGATTTTGAATGCCAGAAGGTACCTATACAATGTATTATGACTCCCACCACAATAAAAACTCACATGATCAACTTTTGAGGCAACAACTTGTATTTCTGATAATTTATTAACAGTTTTTAGAACATATAACTTTTTCGATCATTACGTACTATTGTGTTTTAGTTTTTATGAAGACATTAATTGTCCAAAAAGGTGTTTGAATCAAAACTTTTAATTAAACAATACCCCACCCACTTTTCACAAATTCGAAAAAAGATATGTCCCCTTAAATATTGATATGTCTACATACATTGTTTGTATGTTTTGTCTGGGGTTTTAAAGCGGTTCTAACAGCTTAGTCATAATGGCGACTTTCCAGCTTTAAATGGTGGATAAAGACCTCGATGGTCATCTCAGCAATATTTCAATACTGACTGGTACCCGGGTATAACCACTGATCTTCTGCGACCAGTTAGGTATCTTCCTTATTTAATTTAAACTTTATTTAGTTTACAACGATTGCGAAGCAAGTTTTAACAACTTATATTAATCACTCTCGTAGGCGCGGATGAAAGTGGATATGTGGTCATTTGTGTGAGAGGAAACCAGAGTACACGGAGAAAACCCACCTGTCCGATCTGGCGACCACCGTACCATCTCACATACTTCCCGGTCCGAGGATCGAACCCGGGTTGCACTGGTGAGAAGCGAGCGTGCTAACAACTGCGCTATTCGGACAGCCTTCCTTATTTGAAATAATTAGAACATACAGCGGTGAGGGACACGTGATTCGAACTCAACTACCGTAAAAACTCGAGCTACATATCTACATTGTATTAGGTGGAGAAACGTCGCAAACACAACGCTATGTCACACTGTTAAACTCTGGTTCTAACCGGGTGCTCGTCCGTGCTTGAAATACTGTTCGGAATAGTTGCAGTAAGTATGAAGACCTAAGATAGTTGTTCGACTTTAAACTACAACAATGAATTTCATTTAGATCAATGACCTCTGAGGCTCCACAATCATATGAACACATTTTCGCAAACTAATGTCCCATCATAAAGTTACTCATGAAATACGTTGGCATACTTGAGCCAGAAATAAATAGTCTTCGTGTATTAAGGTAATGAAAGATGGACATGTTTGGCAATAACACGTCAATTCGGCTGATAACAACAGTTTATACAAATATATGTTAGCGTGAACTCCGGGCCTCTCATTATTATTATTATTATTATCATTATTACTATCATATTATTATTATTATCATTATTACCATTATTATTATTATTATTATTATTATTACCTTCGATACTCTATATCTTCCTCTATAGTTCGACTCATGTATTGGGTGTTTACATCTGGTTGAGGTTGTTGGTGTTTCATCATTTCTTCTCTGCCTGAATTAGTTGCTTTGTCTGTCGTATCCTGACTCTTTGAAGGCGTCTCATGGCTTGATTGGTCTGTTACTTGATGCGTATCCTGACTCATTGAAGGCGTCTCGTGGCTTGATTGGTCTGTTACTTGATGCGTATCCTGACTCATTGAAGGCGTCTCATAGCTTGATTGGTCTGTTACTTGATGCGTATCCTGACTCATTGAAGGCGTATCATGGCTTGATTGGTCTGTTACTTGATGCGTATCCTGACTCTTGAAGGCGTCTCATGGCTTGATTGGTCTGTTACTTGATGCGTATCCTGACTCTGAAGGCGTCTCATGGCTTGATTGGTCTGTTACTTGATGCGTATCCTGACTCTTTGAAGGCGTCTCATGGCTTGATTGGTCTGTTACTTGATGCGTATCCTGACTCTTTGAAGGCGTCTCATGGCTTGATTGGTCTGTTACTTGATGCGTATCCTGACTCTTTGAAGGCGTCTCATGGCTTGATTGTTTGTTACTTGATGCGTATCCTGACTCATTGAAGGCGTCTCATGGCTTGATTGGTCTGTTACTTGATGCGTATCCTGACTCTTTGAAGGCGTCACATGGCTTGATTGGTCTGTTACTTGATGCGTATCCTGACTCTTTGAAGGCGTCTCATGGCTTGATTGGTCTGTTACTTGATGCGTTTCCGGCTTTGTATCTCTTGTGGAACTTGTTGAGACGGTAGGTACACGTTTGTTCAATTCTTTCTTTGTTTTTGTTTCGACCTTGGGTGCGGTGCGCTTTTCAGGTTTATTATCGGGAAGGTCCGCCACTTCTTTCTTATCATTCTGGATGTCCTAATAAACGCGTGGTAAAATGGTGTTATAGAATTACATAAATCTTGAAACGTTTGTGACTTTCGCTTCGATAGTCAAGTTTGCATTTTTTAAAAAAGCAGGTTTTTAATGAGAAAGTATTCTTTGGGATAGGGCGCCTCCGTGGCCGAGTGGTTACGGTCGTTGACTTCAAATCATGAACCCATCACCGCTGCATGTTCGAATGCCACTGGGGTTTTGAATTATTCCATGTGTGGAAGGTATTCAACTGGCCACCGGAAGGTCGGAGGTTCTATCCGGGTATTCGTCCACCAATGCTAGCCGGAGAGACGCCATATTATCTAAACTGTTGGTGCGACTTTAAAATCCTAAACACAAAACAAACAAATACTATTTAATAATGTAAATATTGATGACAGTTAAGAAAGTCTTGGAATAAAGATGTATGCATATGGTTTATCACCCTGTTACTAAGGTTACTAATGAACATTGCCATGATACAAGATGACCCGACCACCCTGTTACTAATGAACATTGCCATGATACAAGATGACCCCCTCACACCCATTTCATTTACGTATAATACGCTATCATGCAAACCTAAATGTGAACATTTACTACTTCCTTAGCTTGCAAATGGCGTTAAATGCAGTCCCCGTTATGACGATTATGTAATGTATTTAGGACTTTCCTTTTGCTAAATAGTCATATATACATAACTAAATATATGAATTATTTTGCATTGTTAGCGACATGTCTGAGAGATTCTATTACCGTAGCTTGCAAACGGCGTTAACTGTAAATGCTGTTATTACGATTATGTAATTATAGGAATTTCCATAAATTTATATTCCTGTTCAAACTGACTGTCACCATTTATAAAAAATTAACTCTCAAGTTTTGCAGTAAAGAAGGCTAACATTTGTACAGGATGAAGTCATTTGAATTTGAGAACAATCTGTCACGGCCGTCATCCAATTATTAACTCCCACTGACTTATATTGTAAGTAATAGGTGCTTTCGAAACAAGGTTTTGCAACATTAGATTAGTCGCTCCCATGCCTCATTCCTGATGGAATCCATTACCATGATGGAGAGAGAAGAGGCAATGTGGATTTAAGTGTCGTCTGTGGTTCTGTTGGAGCTCGAACCCACAACCTCTCGGCTACACAACGGAGGCTCCACATATATTCATCACCATGATGGAGAGAGAAGAGGCAATGTGGATTTAAGTGTCGTCTGTGGTTCTGTTGGGGCTCGAACCCACAACATCTCGGTTACACACCGGAGGCTCCATTAAGATGGTATAGGTCTGCTCTGAAACCACGAGTCATTGCTTAGAACACAACGTTAACAAATTGTATGTTTAATATTTGCAAGAATGTTCAAAATCTGCAAAGTAATTGTTTATCGTATGTATATTTAACGTACATGAAAATAAGAAGTACTGCATAGTACAACACAGTGTGGAATAACTTGGTTTCTTTATTGAACGTTACATAAACTATGTATCTAGCAGATTACCTTCAAGTAGCAACTCAGTTGACCAAGTACATCTTTTTGGATAACCTTTACTTTCCGTTTTGCAGCCGAGTATTCTTTGTTCAAGACACGTTGGATAAGTTGCTTCAGTTCCCCGAGAGTACGTTTAACTGAGCCACTAATATGTTTTATATTTTCTAATTGTTCTATTTCCTTCATAGCTTTACCACACATGTTTCCTGTAGTACGTTCTGGTTGTGTGTTGAAACTTTCGTTTGCAACTGCATCAAGAAATTTGTCAATAGAGCTTTTCCCTGCCATTATACGACAGCACAAAATTATTAAGTCGCTAATAAATCTGATTAAATCGCTAAAAATCTGATTAAGTCGCTAAAAAATCTGATTAAGTTGCTAAAAAATCTGATTAAATCGCTAAAATCTGATTAAGTCGCTAACAAATCTGATTAAATCGCTTAAAAATCTGTTTTCTTTGTCACAATGTATAATAAACTAGTAAAGCATATCAACCGCGCTGATATAAACTCTAACAATAAATAACGTTTATATTGAAATGTGTGTTTACGTGGAATTAAGGTTAATATTATACTTCCTTATTGTGTATCAATTACTGAATAGTCTCCCCTGATTTACAATAGTCTCCCCTGATTTACTAAAACAAAACACATTTTACGATTCGACGGATCTGTAGTCCAGTGGTAACACGCTGGACTTGTACTCCAGGGATCACAGGTTCGATCCCCCGTCTGACCCTAATAAAATTAACAGTCTTTCAGATGGGACGTTAAACCGAGGTCTCGTGTCGGTGCTTTACACCGTGCACGTAAAAGAACCAGAGGAGACTCTGGAATGGATCTCTGTCTGTATCATTGCACTATCTTCCAAAAATCTAAAATGACTAATCTCTTCAGGAGGCGTCGCTCATATTGGCAACTGGTAGCGACGATAAATAAACGTAAAATCACCTGAATGAATGAATGGTGTTTTACGGCGCATCGACATCTAAGGTCATGTAGCGCGCATTAAAGTTATGTTTATTGTCGAGTGTATGAAATAAAATTCTATATATAAGTATATGCATTACGTAAAAATTAATACTAAGAAGTTATAAAGACGTAAGATTAATTACAGGTAATATATGAATGAATGATTACTACAAAGGCATGATTAACACCTGAAGGCCTTCGTGGCCAAAATGTCGTTGACATCAAGTCACTAGCCCCTCAAAATGGATCACTTAAATATACTTATCTGGAATATTACGGGACCTTTGTCAAGTATCTGATATCTCTGCTATATATTAGATAATAAAGTATTTTATTGTGTTGTTTATAGTTTATAAACCTAATTTATTTTGCAACGATTGCGAAGCAAGTTTTAACAACTTATATTAATCACTCTCGTTGGCACGGATGAAAGCGTAAATGTGGTCATTCCTGTGGGAGAAAACAAGAGTACCCGGAGAAAACCCACCTGTCCGATCTGGCGACCACCGTACCATCTCACATACTTCCTGGTACGAGGATCTAACCCTGGGTTACATTGGTGAGAAGCGAGTGCGCTAACCACTGCGTAATCGGACAATAAGTAATTATCTTATTTCAGTTATAAGCGTATAAATAGTTAAACAAATAATGTACACACTATGATCGAATTACAAACACCCAGCCCGATGGGCCTATTATTCACTATAAATAGAACATAAACGTATTACACGGACAGTCTGGTACTCTCCGTTCTATAATAAATATTAACATAGAAAATATTGTAATTTATAGATTATATACAAGTTCAACATTGGAATCAATCAATGTGTGAATAAAAATACGGTATTAATAAATATCGATATGTACAGACGGATCTGTAGTCCAGTGGTAACACGCTGGACTGGTAATCCAGGGATCGCAGGTTCGATCCCCCCCCGTCTGACCGTACTAAAATTAACAGTCTTTCAGATGGGACTTTATACCGTGGTCTCGTGTCGGTGCTGTACACCGTGCCCGTAAAAGAACAAGAGGATAATCTGGAATGGGTCTCTGTATCATTGCACTATCCTCCACAAATATAATTCAATCTCTTCAGGAGGCGTCGCTCAACTGGGCAACCGGTAGCGACGATAAACAAACTTAAAGCACACACATATCGATGTGTGTACGGTTGCTGCTTTACAGTAGCTTTAATTAAAAACGTTGCGGGGGTTTCTATGGTTGTCAGGGGTGATATACAAGTAACGAAACGCGTTTTCTAAGGTTGTCAGGGGTGATATACACGTAACGAAGCGGGTATTCTAGGGTTGTCAGGGGGTGATATATAAGTAACGAAACGGGTATTCTAAGGTTGTCAGGGGTGATATACAAGTAACGAAACGCGTTTTCTGCGGTTGTCAGGGGTGATATACAAATAACTATGCAGGGTTTCTAGGGTTGTCAGGGGTGATATACAAGTAACGAAGCGGGTATTCTAGGGTTGTCAGGGGTGATAAACAAGTAACGAAACGGTTATTCTATGGTTGTCATGGGTGATATACAAGTAACGATGCGGGGTTTCTAGGATTGTCAGGGGTGATATACAAGTAACGAAACGCGTTTTCTAGGGTTGTCAGGGGTGATATACAAGTAACGAAACGCGTTTTCTAGGGTTGTCAGGGGTGATATACAAGTAACGAAACGCGTTTTCTATGGTTGTCAGGGGTGATATACAAGTAACGAAACGCGTTTTCCAGGATTGTCAGGGGTGATATACAAGAAACGAAACGCGATTTCTAGGGTCGTCAGGGGTGATATACAAGTAACGAAACGCGTTTTCCAGGATTGTCAGGGGTGATATACATGTAACAAAACGCGTTTTCTAGGGTTGTCAGGGGTGATATACAAGTAACGAAACGCGTTTTCTAGGGTTGTCAGGGTTGATATACATGTAACAAAGCTTGTCGGTCAAATGGAAGATATTTCAATTATTGCTATAGATCAATGTATTAAAACATGTCAAGCGCATTTCACTTATCCTACATTCATGCGTACTATTTAAGTGTCTGTCAAATACGCTTCGATCCCCCGTCTGACCCTAATACAATTAACAGTCTTTCAGATGGGACATTAAACCGATGTTTCGTGTCCGTGCTGTAAGCCGTGCACGCAAAGGAACCAGATGAGATTCTGGAATGGGTCTCTGTCTGTATTATTGTACTATCCTCCAACAATCTAAAATAACTAATCTCTTCAGGAGGCGTCGCTCATATGGGCAACCGGTAGCGACACGCACGCACGCACGCTCGATTCCGAAAAACGTAAGAGCCTCGCCATGAATATTTCCTCCAACTTACCGTATACATTAGTTTATACAAATTCAATTTAGTTCGATTGCGAAACAAGTTCATACAACATATATTAATCACTCTCGCGACTCAGGAGAGAGAAGATGCAATGGGGAAATTAAATGGCTTGCCTAAGGGCACAATCGTAACGACTCCAGCGGGGCTCGAACTCCGGGTATGTTGCACCAGAAGCGAACGCTCTACCACTACGCTATCACGACTTCCCCTAAATTAAATTTGATAAGACAGTTCAGTAACCTAAACCTGATAGTATCTATGTATTTCTGCACACTGTTTACTTAGTGTATACAGATTTATTTTAGCTAGATTGCGAAACAAGTTCTTACAACTTATATTAATCACTCTCGAGACCACATTCCTGATGGAATCCATCGCCACGAGGAGAAAGTAGAGGCAACGTGGAACTTAAATGCCTTGCCTAAGGGCACAATCGTAACGGCTCCAGCGGGGCTCGAACTCCGGACATTGTGCACGTGAAGCGAACGCGCATCCACTGCGCTATCACGACTTCCACTGTTTACTTCAGAACACTTCAAACTTTATTAGATACTCATTGTATCTGTGCATCATCTCTCTGCTCACTAACTAACATCAGCATATTTGGGGAAGGCGGAATTGCCTTTCTCTGGCATATAAAACTTGACAAGATCATCACGTCTTTGTCTCTTAACCTTTCCTTCATGGAGATTTAGATTAATATACTATTATTTCTCCATACATACGACAGCCATTTAGCTTTCATGTAGTGGATAAGTAGTCGCCATATCTATCCCACCTCCATTTACTCTGGATTATTTATAATTCAACGGACAGATTAGCATTGTCCAAGTGAAAAGTATGGTGCACATTGGTGTTATATTTATGCTATTAGTTGCTTTGCATGCTTGTGTGTATGTATGTGTATGTATGTGTGTCTGTGTGTATGTATATGTATGTGTGTGGGTATATATGTATGTATATATATATATATATGTGTATATATATGTATGTATATGTGTGTGTATATGTATGTGTATATGTGTGTGTGTATGTATATATATTATGCTTACCCTATAATTGGCATTTTGTATGCGTTATAAATCTGTTGTGTTGCCTGTATATTTATGCTTATTGTAATGCTTAATATTATTAATATTATGCTTTAAAATTGCCTTATAAACATGTTGCTCTGACAATATATGATTCATGCTATACCTCAACTACTAATTATATGCTGTATACTCTATGTGTACATCCTAGCTGTTTATGTTTTTATGCTTTGATTTATAATTATATTTGCTACTGGAGCATGCTTGCCTTGCGCTAAGTTATAATCTAATTTACAAGTTATTTATTAATCATTTGAGTTTAAAATGCTAGACATCTCAAATACTTTCTTCATTCCAGTCATATATACATTTGTTAAACTTATACTATATGTTTATCATATCAGTTAATAGCTATGCATAGCTATTGTTCATTGTTAAATCATGCCGACTCATGTATCTTGTATCTTGTATATATTATTGGGACTACATGCGATTCTGGCCTTTATTATGAGCATTGGTTTGGCTACTACATTGTCAATGTATGTCGTATTGGTAATGGTGTCAAGAGGTGCTTCTATGATAGAACGTGTTAATGATGACCACATTGTAGGCATACAGCTGTAACTATCGCTTACTCAGGCAACCACATAACATAACTGTACCATCTCTAGTCAGGCAACCACAACGTAACATAACTGTACCATCTCTAGTCAGGCAACCACGTAACATAACTGTACCATCTCTAGTCAGGCAACCACGTAACATAACTGTACCATCTCTAGTCAGGCAACCACGTAACATAACTGTACCATCTCTAGTCAGGCAACCACGTAACATAACTGTATCATCTATAGTCAGGCAACCACATAACATAACTGTACCATCTCTAGTCAGGCAACCACGTAACATAACTGTACCATCTCTAGTCAGGCAACCACGTAACATAACTGTACCATCTCTAGTCAGGCAACCACGTAACATAACTGTACCATCTCTAGTCAGGCAACCACGTAACATAACTGTATCATCTCTAGTCAGGCAACCACGTAACATAACTGTATCATCTCTAGTCAGGCAACCACAACGTAACATAACTGTACCATCTCTAGTCAGGCAACCACAACGTAACATAACTGTACCATCTCTAGTCAGGCAACCACGTAACATAACTGTATCATCTCTAGTCAGGCAACCACGTAACATAACTGTACCATCTCTAGTCAGGCAACCACGTAACATAACTGTATCATCTCTAGTCAGGCAACCACAACGTAACATAACTGTACCATCTCTAGTCAGGCAACCACAACGTAACATAACTGTACCATCTCTAGTCAGGCAACCACGTAACATAACTGTATCATCTCTAGTCAGGCAACCACAACGTAACATAACTGTACCATCTCTAGTCAGGCAACCACAACGTAACATAACTGTATCATCTCTAGTCAGGCAACCACAACGTAACATAACTGTACCATCTCTAGTCAGGCAACCACGTAACATAACTGTACCATCTCTAGTCAGGCAACCACAACGTAACATAACTGTATCATCTCTAGTCAGGCAACCACAACGTAACATAACTGTACCATCTCTAGTCAGGCAACCACAACGTAACATAACTGTACCATCTCTAGTCAGGCAACCACAACGTAACATAACTGTATCATCTCTAGTCAGGCAACCACGTAACATAACTGTACCATCTCTAGTCAGGCAACCACAACGTAACATAACTGTATCATCTCTAGTCAGGCAACCACGTAACATAACTGTACCATCTCTAGTCAGGCAACCACAACGTAACATAACTGTATCATCTCTAGTCAGGCAACACAACGTAACATAACTGTACCATCTCTAGTCAGGCAACCACGTAACATAACTGTACCATCTCTAGTCAGGCAACCACAACGTAACATAACTGTACCATCTCTAGTCAGGCAACCACAATGTAACATAACTGTATCATCTCTAGTCAGGCAACCACAACGTAACATAACTGTACCATCTCTAGTCAGGCAACCATGTAACATAACTGTAGCATCTCTAGTCAGGCAACCACAACGTAACATAACTGTAGCATCTCTAGTCAGGCAACCACGTAACATAACTGTATCATCTCTAGTCAGGCAACCACAAGGTAACATAACTGTACCATCTCTAGTCAGGCAACCACAACGTAACATAACTATCATCTCTAGTCAGGCAACCACATAACATAACTGTACCATCTCTAGTCAGGCAACCACGTAACATAACTGTACCATCTCTAGTCAGGCAACCACGTAACATAACTGTATCATCTCTAGTCAGGCAACCACGTAACATAACTGTACCATCTCTAGTCAGGCAACCACAACGTAACATAACTGTATCATCTCTAGTCAGGCAACCACGTAACATAACTGTACCATCTCTAGTCAGGCAACCACAACGTAACATAACTGTACCATCTCTAGTCAGGCAACCACAAGTAACATAACTGTACCATCTCTAGTCAGGCAACCACAACGTAACATAACTGTACCATCTCTAGTCAGGCAACCACGTAACATAACTGTATCATCTCTAGTCAGGCAACCACGTAACATAACTGTACCATCTCTAGTCAGGCAACCACGTAACATAACTGTACCATCTCTAGTCAGGCAACCACGTAACATAACTGTACCATCTCTAGTCAGGCAACCACGTAACATAACTGTACCATCTCTAGTCAGGCAACCACGTAACATAACTGTACCATCTCTAGTCAGGCAACCACAACGTAACATAACTGTATCATCTCTAGTCAGGCAACCACAACGTAACATAACTGTACCATCTCTAGTCAGGCAACCACAACGTAACATAACTGTACCATCTCTAGTCAGGCAACCACAACGTAACATAACTGTATCATCTCTAGTCAGGCAACCACGTAACATAACTGTACCATCTCTAGTCAGGCAACCACAACGTAACATAACTGTATCATCTCTAGTCAGGCAACCACGTAACATAACTGTACCATCTCTAGTCAGGCAACCACAACGTAACATAACTGTACCATCTCTAGTCAGGCAACCACGTAACATAACTGTACCATCTCTAGTCAGGCAACCACAACGTAACATAACTGTACCATCTCTAGTCAGGCAACCACAACGTAACATAACTGTACCATCTCTAGTCAGGCAACCACAACGTAACATAACTATCATCTCTAGTCAGGCAACCACAACGTAACATAACTGTACCATCTCTAGTCAGGCAACCACAACGTAACATAACTGTACCATCTCTAGTCAGGCAACCACAACGTAACATAACTGTATCATCTATAGTCAGGCAACCACAACGTAACATAACTGTACCATCTCTAGTCAGGCAACCACGTAACATAACTGTACCATCTCTAGTCAGGCAACCACAACGTAACATAACTGTACCATCTCTAGTCAGGCAACCACAATGTAACATAACTGTATCATCTCTAGTCAGGCAACCACAACGTAACATAACTGTACCATCTCTAGTCAGGCAACCACGTAACATAACTGTACCATCTCTAGTCAGGCAACCACAACGTAACATAACTGTACCATCTCTAGTCAGGCAACCACGTAACATAACTGTACCATCTCTAGTCAGGCAACCACAACGTAACATAACTGTACCATCTCTAGTCAGGCAACCACAAGTAACATAACTGTATCATCTCTAGTCAGGCAACCACAAGTAACATAACTGTACCATCTCTAGTCAGGCAACCACAACGTAACATAACTGTATCATCTCTAGTCAGGCAACCACGTAACATAACTGTACCATCTCTAGTCAGGCAACCACGTAACATAACTGTACCATCTCTAGTCAGGCAACCACGTAACATAACTGTATCATCTCTAGTCAGGCAACCACAACGTAACATAACTGTATCATCTCTAGTCAGGCAACCACGTAACATAACTGTATCATCTCTAGTCAGGCAACCACGTAACATAACTGTACCATCTCTAGTCAGGCAACCACAACGTAACATAACTGTACCATCTCTAGTCAGGCAACCACAAGTAACATAACTGTATCATCTCTAGTCAGGCAACCACAACGTAACATAACTGTATCATCTCTAGTCAGGCAACCACAAGTAACATAACTGTACCATCTCTAGTCAGGCAACCACAACGTAACATAACTGTACCATCTCTAGTCAGGCAACCACGTAACATAACTGTATCATCTCTAGTCAGGCAACCACGTAACATAACTGTACCATCTCTAGTCAGGCAACCACGTAACATAACTGTATCATCTCTAGTCAGGCAACCACGTAACATAACTGTACCATCTCTAGTCAGGCAACCACAACGTAACATAACTGTACCATCTCTAGTCAGGCAACCACGTAACATAACTGTACCATCTCTAGTCAGGCAACCACAACGTAACATAACTGTATCATCTCTAGTCAGGCAACCACGTAACATAACTGTACCATCTCTAGTCAGGCAACCACAACGTAACATAACTGTACCATCTCTAGTCAGGCAACCACGTAACATAACTGTACCATCTCTAGTCAGGCAACCACAACGTAACATAACTGTACCATCTCTAGTCAGGCAACCACGTAACATAACTGTACCATCTCTAGTCAGGCAACCACAACGTAACATAACTGTACCATCTCTAGTCAGGCAACCAACGTAACATAACTGTACCATCTCTAGTCAGGCAACCACAACGTAACATAACTATCATCTCTAGTCAGGCAACCACAACGTAACATAACTGTACCATCTCTAGTCAGGCAACCACGTAACATAACTGTATCATCTCTAGTCAGGCAACCACGTAACATAACTGTATCATCTCTAGTCAGGCAACCACGTAACATAACTGTACCATCTCTAGTCAGGCAACCACGTAACATAACTGTATCATCTCTAGTCAGGCAACCACGTAACATAACTGTACCATCTCTAGTCAGGCAACAACGTAACATAACTGTACCATCTCTAGTCAGGCAACCACATAACATAACTGTAATCATCTCTAGTCAGGCAACAACGTAACATAACTGTACCATCTCTAGTCAGGCAACCACGTAACATAACTGTACCATCTCTAGTCAGGCAACCACAACGTAACATAACTGTACCATCTCTAGTCAGGCAACCACGTAACATAACTGTATCATCTCTAGTCAGGCAACCACAACGTAACATAACTGTACATCTCTAGTCAGGCAACCACAACGTAACATAACTGTATCATCTCTAGTCAGGCAACCACGTAACATAACTGTATCATCTCTAGTCAGGCAACCACAACGTAACATAACTGTACCATCTCTAGTCAGGCAACCACAAGTAACATAACTGTATCATCTCTAGTCAGGCAACCACAACGTAACATAACTGTACCATCTCTAGTCAGGCAACCACGTAACATAACTGT
>CM026391.1:89923620-89973304 GCA_014843695.1 Archivesica marissinica
GTATTGACCTCTGGTATGCACACCTATATTGTATTGACCTCTGGTATGCACACCTATATTGTATTGACCTCTGGTATGCACACCTATATTGTATTGACCTCTGGTATGCACACCTATATTGTATTGACCTCTGGTATGCACACCTATATTGAATTGACCTCTGGTATGCACACCTATATTGTATTGACCTCTGGTATGCACACTTATATTGTATTGACCTCTGGTATGCACACCTATATTGTATTGACCTCTGGTATGCACACCTATATTGTATTGACCTCTGGTATGCACACCTATATTGTATTGACCTCTGGTATGCACACCTATATTGTATTGACCTCTGGTATGCACACCTATATTGTATTGACCTCTGGTATGCACACCTATATTGTATTGACCTCTGGTATGCACCTATATGTATTGACCTCTGGTATGCACACCTATATTGTATTGACTCTGGTATGCACACCTATATTGTATTGACCTCTGGTATGCATAGTATTGGACCTCTGGTATGCACACCTATATTGAATTGACCTCTGGTATGCACACCTATATTGTATTGACCTCTGGTATGCACACCTATATTGTATTGACCTCTGGTATGCATATTGTATTGACCTCTGGTATGCACACCTATATTGAATTGACCTCTGGTATGCACACCTATATTGTATTGACCTCTGGTATGCACACCTATATTGTATTGACCTCTGGTATGCACACCTATATTGTATTGACCTCTGGTATGCACACCTATATTGTATTGACCTCTGGTATGCACACCTATATTGTATTGACCTCTGGTATGCACACCTATATTGTATTGACCTCTGGTATGCACACCTATATTGTATTGACCTCTGGTATGCACACCTATATTGTATTGACCTCTGGTATGCATACCTATATTGTATTGACCTCTGGTATGCACACCTATATTGTATTGACCTCTGGTATGCACACCTATATTGAATTGACCTCTGGTATGCACACCTATATTGTATTGACCTCTGGTATGCACACCTATATTGTATTGACCTCTGGTATGCACACCTATATTGTATTGACCTCTGGTATGCACACCTATATTGTATTGACCTCTGGTATGCACACCTATATTGTATTGACCTCTGGTATGCACACCTATATTGTATTGACCTCTGGTATGCATATTTATTGACCTCTGGTATGCACACCTATATTGTATTGACCTCTGGTATGCACACCTATATTGTATTGACCTCTGGTATGCACACCTATATTGTATTGACCTCTGGTATGCACACCTATATTGTATTGACCTCTGGTATGCACACCTATATTGTATTGACCTCTGGTATGCATATTGTATTGACCTCTGGTATGCACACCTATATTGAATTGACCTCTGGTATGCACACCTATATTGTATTGACCTCTGGTATGCACACCTATATTGTATTGACCTCTGGTATGCACACCTATATTGTATTGACCTCTGGTATGCACACCTATATTGTATTGACCTCTGGTATGCACACCTATATTGTATTGACCTCTGGTATGCACACCTATATTGTATTGACCTCTGGTATGCACACCTATATTGTATTGACCTCTGGTATGCACACCTATATTGTATTGACCTCTGGTATGCACACCTATATTGTATTGACCTCTGGTATGCACACCTATATTGAATTGACCTCTGGTATGCACACCTATATTGTATTGACCTCTGGTATGCACACCTATATTGTATTGACCTCTGGTATGCACACCTATATTGTATTGACCTCTGGTATGCACACCTATATTGTATTGACCTCTGGTATGCACACCTATATTGTATTGACCTCTGGTATGCACAACTATATTGTATTGACCTCTGGTATGCACACCTATATTGTATTGACCTCTGGTATGCACACCTATATTGAATTGACCTCTGGTATGCACACCTATATTGTATTGACCTCTGGTATGCACACCTATATTGTATTGACCTCTGGTATGCACACCTATATTGTATTGACCTCTGGTATGCACACCTATATTGTATTGACCTCTGGTATGCACACCTATATTGAATTGACCTCTGGTATGCACACCTATATTGTATTGACCTCTGGTATGCACACCTATATTGTATTGACCTCTGGTATGCACACCTATATTGTATTGACCTCTGGTATGCACACCTATATTGTATTGACCTCTGGTATGCACACCTATATTGTATTGACCTCTGGTATGCACACCTATATTGTATTGACCTCTGGTATGCACACCTATATTGTATTGACCTCTGGTATGCACACCTATATTGTATTGACCTCTGGTATGCACACCTATATTGTATTGACCTCTGGTATGCACACCTATATTGTATTGACCTCTGGTATGCACACCTATATTGTATTGACCTCTGGTATGCACACCTATATTGTATTGACCTCTGGTATGCACACCTATATTGTATTGACCTCTGGTATGCACACCTATATTGTATTGACCTCTGGTATGCACACCTATATTGTATTGACCTCTGGTATGCACACCTATATTGTATTGACCTCTGGTATGCACACCTATATTGTATTGACCTCTGGTATGCACACCTATATTGTATTGACCTCTGGTATGCACACCTATATTGTATTGACCTCTGGTATGCACACCTATATTGTATTGACCTCTGGTATGCACACCTATATTGTATTGACCTCTGGTATGCACACCTATATTGTATTGACCTCTGGTATGCACACCTATATTGTATTGACCTCTGGTATGCACACCTATATTGTATTGACCTCTGGTATGCACACCTATATTGTATTGACCTCTGGTATGCACACCTATATTGTATTGACCTCTGGTATGCACACCTATATTGTATTGACCTCTGGTATGCACACCTATATTGTATTGACCTCTGGTATGCACACCTATATTGTATTGACCTCTGGTATGCACACCTATATTGTATTGACCTCTGGTATGCACACCTATATTGTATTGACCTCTGGTATGCACACCTATATTGTATTGACCTCTGGTATGCACACCTATATTGTATTGACCTCTGGTATGCACACCTATATTGTATTGACTTGGTATGCCTTATTGTTGACCTCTGGTATGCACACTTTGTTTGACCTCTGGTATGCACACCTATATTGTATTGACCTCTGGTATGCACACCTATATTGTATTGACCTCTGGTATGCACACCTATATTGTATTGACCTCTGGTATGCACACCTATATTGAATTGACCTCTGGTATGCACACCTATATTGTATGACCTCTGCTATGCACACCTATATTATTGACCTCTGGTATGCACCCTATATTGTATTGACCTCTGGTATGCACACCTATATTGTATTGACCTCTGGTATGCACACCTATATTGTATTGACCTCTGGTATGCACACCTATATTGTATTGACCTCTGGTATGCACACCTATATTGAATTGACCTCTGGTATGCACACCTATATTGTATTGATCTCTGGTATGCACACCTATATTGTATTGACCTCTGGTATGCACACCTATAAATGCCTCGACCTCAGTTGCATGTATTGTGGATGTATTATCTCCTATTCTTCATTCACCAAGGCCAGCATGGTCTGGTATGATGCAAACGTTACAACGTGTCACAGATCCTTGTCAGTCATCTGTTCAATTTCTACCCATGATCGATCTTGACCCGAATGATTATTCATGCATCTACACTATATACTACAGTGCAGTTTCTATCATCGCATGGTGGTAAATATAACGTCATTCCATGTGTAGCACTTGATCAACCATTGTACATTGTACTGGCAGGCAATTACAATTAGCAGGTTTCAAGCAAGTGATAGTCCGTTAAACCGCATTGTCCTGAGGCTGGGCGGATTTCACACACAGATGAGCTTTCTTGGTACCATTGGCTTGCTCGTAAGGCTGTGTCTTTAGCAATAATGGTCACCTGCTTATAGATACCACACTGAACACAATTATGATACATATGATGTGCCAGTACCAACAAAGGAGACCACACATGCCCATGTAATCGCGGATGAGCCTACTGTTCATTCCGAGCCTCACACAACTACACATGTTGGACAATTTGAAGATTTGAAGATCGAGATACTATTATGACCTGATAGAGTCCAGAACGCTGTATGTCAACTTTATATCTACGTCTATAACTATGGATGAAGTATGCTCAGCTGATGTGTTATGTCGAATAAAATGAAAAGTAAACACATGAAACGGATAATAGACTACCATGAGAATATCATTGCTATGGTTACAGTATACGGAAATAATAGACATCCTACGAAGATTCCTCAGGCAACTGTAAACTGTATCAATCTGTCCGTGGCATGTTACGTTGTACCTTTATTAGCAGTATCATAATTTGTATGTGAAATCTGCATGGGTATATCTGCAAATGAGGAATGTCTTGCCACGTACACATCCAGATGTATATAAGAAATTTGAGGATGGAAATCATGCAAGTGAGAGGTACTGGGCTGGACTGTCTTACATAACTTATCATTGAATAGGTTTTAGTGAAACGTTTGAAGACGAATGTGGGCTTGTCAGGTGGTAAGGGTATGACAGAAATGCAATAATTAATGTGGATACAGTCCATGCGGACATGCCCAAACACGAACGAGGCCATGCAGCCATTAACAGGCACAACATACCAAACAAATTTCCAACATAATGTCTGTACAATGGCGAGACAGAGAAGAAACGTGCGTGGCATTCATGATCCAGTTTCCGAGGGAGAGGAACCCGAGACGTGTGTGACACTCATGATCCAGTTTCCGAGGGAGAGGAACCCGATATATGTGTGACACTCATAATCAAGTTTCCGAGGGAGAGGAACCCACTTGTGGATAGGACATCAGTATTCAACATAGCTAATGGAATGACAGCAACAGAAACTGTTAACATCGAGTGATCAAGATAAATATTAGACACAATGAACAACAAGTCTATAGATGAGTATACGCACTTACACTTGGACCAAAGTCGGTCATCAAAGTTAAAGGTCGACCTTTGCATGTTGACCCATAGGTCCAGTGACTAGTCTTTGTCGGTGACGGTTTAATGGATGTTCAATCATTGTTCAAATATGAGCTATGAGGACAGCCTCCAGCATTGTTTAATGAATACTGCCTTCCATTGGAAACCAAAAAGTCAACACTTGCTGGTGTTCTTTGCAAGTGCATCGTAAATGAACAACGAGAACATAACGAACCTGTTCATTACATTATTGATGGTGGTGCCCTCCTACTCCATCAGCTAATCAAAAGGAGGCACATATGATGACGTATGGGATGGGAGTTATATGTGATGGTGACGTATGGTTCTGCAGATATCATCTTGGACGGATATAGTGACAAACCAACAACAAAAGATGCAACATACACGAGACGATCGAGTGTACATCTATCCATGTGTTGTAGTAAACTTTAGTAGGGATATGGTAAATCTGTCTAAGAAAGATGACTTCTTAAGCAATACCTAATACAAGCAATACTTTCTACATCGTCATGGAGAAAGCTGTTTGTGTCATAAACCACGCAAGTCATGATGCTGATGTTCTTATTGCATCTGCCAGAATCCAAACTGCTGTTCTGATTGGCGACGACACATATTTGTTAGTCCTACTACAGCATCATACTGAGATGGATTCTCACGACTTGTTATTTGCGCATGAACCAACGCATATTCCCTTAGGTGAACCGGGTATGGTGCATTAAGCACACCAAATTGCTGTTGGATACATACGTGACTGATAATCTACTTATCGCCCACGCTATTCTTGGCTATGATTCAACATCTCCTCCATTAGGTTAACGGATAGGGTAAGTTATTAATAAACTCCTATCGAGAAATGTATGCAGATTGAACAGGAAATGAATGAAGTCATTAAAGCAGGATAGAAGGTCCGTATAGCCATGTATGATGGTGAACAATGTGCAGGATTCCCATATCTACGGTATCGACGATTCTGTGACACGGTGATTAAGGGTACGCCACAGTCATGTGGAACCGTAGACACTACCTTCTACCTCAGCAGCAGCAACCAAATACCACAACTTCCGTATGTATTATCAGGTGATGGAATGAAAATCCTGTGACTCAGCATTGACTCTAGAGGAATGGGTATGCCAAGCATTGACTCTAGAGGAATGGGTATGCCAAGCATTGACTCTAGAGGAATGGGTATGCCAAGCATTGACTCTAGAGGAATGGGTATGCCAAGCATTGACTATAGAGGAATGGGTATGCCAGCATTGACTCTAGAGGAATGGGTATGCCAAGCATTGACTCTAGAGGAATGGGTATGCCAAGCATTGACTCTAGAGGAATGGGTATGCCAAGATGTGAACAATACATATTTACTAGTGAGGACTGCCATAGGTCAGCTCCATCTGAGCTTCTTGGTGTCATATATTGTTGCAACAAGAAAGACACACACTATCCATACTTGTATGCAAATAATAGAACTGGGACCGTTGAATTTTGTGTGTTTTACGTTTGTTGATCATTGCTACCGGTTGTCCATATGAGCGACGCCACCTGAAGAGATTAGTCATTTTAGATTTTTGGAGGATAGTGCAATGATACAGACAGAGACCCATTCCCGAGTCTCATCTGGTTATTTTACGTGCACGGCGTACAGCACCGACACGAGACCTCGGTCTAAAGTCACATCTGAAAGACTGTTCATTTTTATTAGGGTCAGACGGGGGATCGAACCTGCGATCCGTGGATTACCAGTCCAGCGTGTTACCACTGTTCTACAGATTCGTCTGTACAGTTGAATTTGCACCAGCTATGACATTATATATACCAGTGGCTGATATAATTTTCAGTTACCATGGTAATCCGAGGGTACTTGACATGCGAAAATAGAAATGCATTCAATATTTCTAAACTTATTGCGTTCCAAACTAAAATGTAATACAAATCAGGCAGTATTCCAAACGATAAAGCTCAATTTTAAGGATACAATTTGCGTCCCCCTCCATATTACTGAACGATAATTTATTTGAAAATTGACAAAATACGATTGCTTTCGTGGAGATATGTCGCAATACCTTTACAATTCCGAGAAGACATTCTATGACTTCTGGTTTTGATGTCTGTGTTTCTAGCTGTCGGAAGGCATTACTCCACGAACCATGATCAAATATATCTCGGAATGCATGTACCAATCCTGCCCTTCCTCGTTCCAGTTTCCTGCAGCGAGAAAATGACAATTTTATTAATTCTCTGAAGAAATGTGCACCGGAAGTACTTGGTCTTGATAGTTGACCGTTCAACATTAGCGATGTTTAGTCCGCCTCAGTCGTCGAGTGTTTACGGTCGCTAACTTGTATACCATGATGGTCACGGGTTCGAGAACCGCTTAGACCGTGTATTTTTATATGAACAAGTTGGCAGTTTCTTACGGAGGTTGGTGCACCAAGTACTTGTTAACCGCTGGGGCCGCCTGCCGTCTGTCCGTTAGGTAAGCTGCCCGTCGCTCAAATTGGCAACCAGTAACGACGTTAAATAAACTTAAAGTGAACAAAAATCAATGTTTAGTATATATGGGATTTCTAAATAAGAATGAAACATATCACCAGATATATGGCTTACATAGGATATTACAGTGAACAAAAAGCATTGTTTAGTATATATGGGATTTCTAAATAAGAATGAAACATATCACCAGATATATGGCTTACATAGGATATTACAGTGAACAAAAAGCATTGTTTAGTATATATGGGATTTCTAAATAAGAATGAAACATATCACCAGATATATGGCTTACATAGGATATTACAGTGAACAAAAAGCATTGTTTAGTATATATGGGATTTCTAAATAAGAATGAAACATATCACCAGATATATGGCTTACATAGGATATTACAGTGAACAAAAAGCATTGTTTAGTATATATGGGATTTCTAAATAAGAATGAAACATATCACCAGATATATGGCTTACATAGGATATTACAGTGAACAAAAAGCATTGTTTAGTATATATGGGATTTCTAAATAAGAATGAAACATATCACCAGATATATGGCTTACATAGGATATTACAGTGAACAAAAAGCATTGTTTAGTATATATGGGATTTCTAAATAAGAATGAAACATATCACCAGATATATGGCTTACATAGGATATTACAGTGAACAAAAAGCATTTATTTATAGTATATATGGGATTTCTAAATAAGAATGAAACATATCACCAGATATATGGCTTACATAGGATATTACAGTGAACAAAAAGCATTTATTTATAGTATATATGGGATTTCTAAATAAGAATGAAACATATCACCAGATATATGGCTTACATAGGATATTACAGTGAACAAAAAGCATTTATTTATAGTATATATGGGATTTCTAAATAAGAATGAAACATATCACCAGATATATGGCTTACATAGGATATTACAGTGAACAAAAAGCATTTATTTATAGTATATATGGGATTTCTAAATAAGAATGAAACATATCACCAGATATATGGCTTACATAGGATATTACAGTGAACAAAAAGCATTTATTTATAGTATATATGGGATTTCTAAATAAGAATGAAACATATCACCAGATATATGTCTTACATAGGATATTACAGTGAACAAAAAGCATTTATTTATAGTATATATGGGATTTCTAAATAAGAATGAAACATATCACCAGATATATGGCTTACATAGGATATTACAGTGAACAAAAAGCATTTATTTATAGTATATATGGGATTTCTAAATAAGAATGAAACATATCACCAGATATATGTCTTACATAGGATATTACAGTGAACAAAAAGCATTTATTTATAGTATATATGGGATTTCTAAATAAGAATGACACATATCACCAGATATATGTCTTACATAAGCTATTAATTTATATAACGCTTCATAGCTCAAAACAAAACAGATATATTTATAGAACGTGACCTAATTAGTTATCAACTAATTCTCAATAGGGCCTTTAGCAATATATCACACATGGCCTTTAACAATATATCACACATGGCCTTTAACAATATATCACACATGGCCTTTAACAATATTTCATACATGGCCTTTAGCAATATATCATACATGGCCTTTAACAATATATCATACATGGCCTTTAACAATATATCATACATGTACATACACACTAATTATAACCACATTGCATAGTAATACCATTCAATACACTACACTGTAGTTTAACTAACAGCATAAACCAATCAGTTCATTTGATCCAAATACAAGACATATTGAATTACAATCTTTATACATCTGTCTACTGAATAAAACGTTGTTAAATCCATACTTTACATTTTGTCTTATCTATTGGCCAGAGTATTCTAAAGATTCCATGTACAGTAAAACCTGTCTTAACCCTTTCCTTCATAGAGATTTAGGTTAATATACTATTATATCTCCATACAAGCGACAGCAATTTAGCTATCATGCAGTGGATAAGTAGCTGCCATATCTATCCAACCTCCATAGGTATTACTGGGACTTCATAGAGATTTAGGTTAATATACTATTATATCTCCATACAAGCGACAGCCATTTAGCTATCATGCAGTGGATAAGTAGCTGCAATATCTATCCAACCTCCATAGATATTTACTGGGACTACATGAGATTCTGGCCTTTATTATGAACATTAGTTTGGCTACTACATTGTCAATGTATGTCGTATTGGTAATGGTGTCAAGAGGTGTTTCTATGAAGGAAATGGTTAAGCAGTTAGCCAAGGGAATTACAGAAAGTGGCTGATTAGCACAGGTGGCTGCTTAATAGAGGTCAAATGTATACTAAAACAACATATTGGGAATAAGGAAACTGGCTGCTTAATGCAGGTTGGTTGCTTAATAGAGGTGACCACTAACACAGGTTTGACTGTATAATAGAGGTGACCACTAACACATGTTTGACTGTATAATAAAGGTGACCACTAACACATGTTTGACTGTATAATAGAGGTGACCACTAACACAGGTTTGACTGTATAATAGAGGTGACCACTAACACAGGTTTGACTGTATAATAGAGGTGACCACTAACACATGTTTGACTGTATACTAGAGGTGACCACTAACACATGTTTGACTGTATAATAGAGGTGACCACTAACACATGTTTGACTGTATAATAGAGGTGACCACTAACACATGTTTGACTGTATAATAGAGGTAACCACTAACACATGTTTGACTGTATAATAGAGGTGACCACTAACACATGTTTGACTGTATATTTCAGATTTAGATAATGGAATATAGAGATTTGAAACAAGCAATGTCATATTTGAAGATATTGTTGTATTGCAGTGTCTTAATTGAAAATGTTCATTCACATAATTCGCTACAAGATTGTGCATAATTTGGTACCGATTTACTGCGTTTTGAAATATAATCCGTATAACGTAGCTACCTATAGACATTCAACAACACTAATACTATGTTATTGGACAGACGGATCTGTTCCAGAGGTAACACGCTTGACTGGTAATCCAGGGATCGCAGGTTCGATCCACCGTCTGACCCTAATAAAATGAACAATTAGTGCTTTTCAGCTTTATCTCAGACATGCAGTTATCACATGTATATACTATAGTAGTGCAATATGTTATAAATGAATGATGTATATATAGTTATATACATAGTCTCTTGTAACTCTGAATTGAGTTGACACTCTGTACATTTTAATAATTATGTAAACTATATTTTGTGTTTGTTATATGCTGTACATTGATGAGACTGAAATAAAGAATAAAATCAAATAATTGAGCAGAAAACAAATACACGACACTACAATCAAAATATAATTAAATTTAATACTATACAGTGAACAAAAAGCAACGTTTAGTATAATATGGGATTTCTAAATAAAAATGAAACATATCACCAGATATATGTCTTACATAGGATATTACAGTGAACAAAAAGCATTGTTTAGTATATATGGGATTTCTAAATAAGAATGAAATAAAGAATAACAAGACACTACAATCAAACAAATACAAGACACTACAATCAAAACTTAATTAAATTTAATACTATACATATACTAAACAAAAGGGCGGCAGTGATCAATGTATATATATTGATTGTGCATGGGTTACTGTTACAATACATTTATTTGTAGGATCTTACAAATATCGTAACGCTTTGTTTCTTTGCATTTGAACGTTTATAGACGTGTGTTTTTAGGTTTATTTATCGTCGCTACCGGTTGCCCATATGAGCGACGTCTCCTGAAGAGTCATTTTAGATTTATGGAAGATAGTGCAATGATACAGACATATACCTATTCCAGAGTCTCCTACGGTTCTTTTACGTGCACTGTGTAAAGCACCGACACGAGACCTCGGTTTAACGTCCCATCTGAAAGACTGTTAATTTTATTAGGGTCAGACGGGGGATCGAACCTGCGATCCCTGGATTACCAGTCCAGCGTGTTACCACTGGACTTCAGATCCGTCTGTCGTTTATAGAATTAGTAGGTTGCACTAGATATAGTCCAGCGTGAACGTTGTTATTATCATGTCATTAACATTCTTATATGAGCATAATACTAAATAATTTTGCATAAATAGGTAATAGATATGTATAACGTCGATTTAAGGTATTCATTAGAAACGGTATCTGTATATCTGAAACTTTTCCATTTCTGCACTTTTGTAACATTTGTTTTAAATTTCTGTAGTTGTACCTGTTTGTGAGTTGTTTGGCCGACGGACTGCTCATAATGTCTCCTGTGCCTTCAGTGCCGTGTGGTTTTTCATCTATTTTGTTAGCATCGTTTGCGTTGTCTTTGTTATGGCTTCGTTCTTTTTCCTACAAAGTCATATATACATATAAGAATTAATGGATTGGTGAGGTAGGGAGCAAAGAGAAATAATATACATGTGAAGTGCGACTAAGGCGTTCGTCGACGGAGGGGGAGGTCGAATGTTCGAACCTCATCAGAGGTTTATTCTGATATGACATGTTTGTGAGCTGCCAACTACATGTAGTTAAACAATGATGCTACTGATTGCTAAATGGAAATACTGTTCATAAGGTGTGAAATGGCGGTAAATAGCTACAATAAAGCTTATTTAACGTCGTTACCGGTTTCCCTTTTGAGCAACAGGCAGTTTACCGAACAACAACTTTCCTGGACATATATACATGGATGGTATATACATGGATTGTATAGACATATACATGGATGGTATAAACATATAGACATGGATGGTATAGACATATATACATGGATGGTATAAACATATAGACATGGACGGTATAGACATATATACATGGATGGTATAGACATGGACGGTATAGACATATATACATGGATGGTATAAACATATATACATGGATGGTATAGACATATATACATGGATGGTATAAACATATAGACATGGACGGTATAGACATATATACATGGATGGTATAAACATATATACATGGATGGTATAGACATATATACATGGATGGTATATACATGGATAGTATAGACATATATACATGGATGGTATAAACATATAGACATGGATGGTATAGACATATATACATGGATGGTATATACATGGATAGTATAGACATATATACATGGACGGTATAGACATATATACATGGATGGTATAGACATATATACATGGATGGTATAGACATATATACATGGATGGTATATACATGGACGGTATAGACATGGATAGTATAGACATATATACATGGATGGTATATACATGGATGGTATAGACATATATACATGGATGGTATATACATGGATGGTATAGACATGGATGGTATAGACATGGATGGTATAGACATATATACATGGATGGTATAGACATATATACATGGATGGTATATACATGGACGGTATATACATGGATGGTATATACATGGATGGTATAGACATATATACATGGATGGTATATACATGGATGGTATTCACATGGATGGTATAGACATGGATGGTATAGACATATATACATGGACGGTATAGACATATATACATGGATGGTATAGACATATATACATGGATGGTATATACATGGACGGTATATACATGGATGGTATATACATGGATAGTATAGACATATATACATGGATTGTATATACATGGATGGTATAGACATATATACATGGATGGTATATACATGGACGGTATAGACATATATACATGGATGGTATAAACATATAGACATGGATGGTATAGACATATATACATGGATAGTATAGACATGGACGGTATAGACATATATACATGGATGGTATAGACATGGACGGTATAGACATATATACATGGATGGTATAAACATGGACGGTATAGACATATATACATGGATGGTATAAACATATAGACATGGATGGTATATACATATATACATGGATGGTATAGACATGGACGGTATAGACATATATACATGGACGGTATAGACATATATACATGGATGGTATATACATATATACATGGATGGTATAGACATGGACGGTATAGACATATATACATGGATGGTATATACATATATACATGGATGGTATAGACATGGACGGTATAGACATATATACATGGATGGTATAGACATATATACATGGACGGTATAGACATATATACATGGATGGTATAGACATATATACATGGACGGTATAGACATATATACATGGACGGTATATACATATAGACATGGACGGTATATACATATATACATGGATGGTATAGACATATATACATGGACGATATAGACATATATACATGGACGGTATATACATATAGACATGGACGGTATAGACATATATACATGGATGGTATAGACATGGATAGTATAGACATATATACATGGATGGTATAGACATATATACATGGACGGTATAGACATATATACATGGATAGTATAGACATATATACATGGACGGTATATACATGGACTGTATAGACATATATACATGGATAGTATAGACATATAGACATGGATGGTATAGACATATATACATGGATGGTATAAACATATAGACATGGACGGTATAGACATATATACATGGATGGTATAAACATATATACATGGATGGTATAGACATGGACGGTATATACATATATACATGGATGGTATAGACATATATACATGGATGGTATAGACATATATACATGGATGGTATATACATGGATATTATAGACATATATACATGGATGGTATAAACATATAGACATGGATGGTATAGACATATATACATGGATGGTATATACATGGACGGTATAGACATATATACATGGATGGTATAGACATGGATGGTATAGACATATATACATGGATGGTATAGACATGGACGGTATAGACATATATACATGGACGGTATATACATGGACGGTATAGACATATATACATGGACGGTATAGACATATATACATGGAAGGTATAGAAATATAGACATGGACGGTATAGACATATATACATTGATGGTATATACATGGACGGTATAGACATATAGACATGTACGGTATAGACATATATACATTGATGGTATATACATGGACGGTATAGACATATAGACATGGATAGTATAGACATATAGACATGGACGGTATAGACATATATACATGGATGGTATAGACATATATACATGGATGGTATAGACATATATACATGGATCGTATAGACATGGACGGTATAGACATATATACATGGATCGTATAGACATGGACGGTATAGACATGGACGGTATAGACATATATACATGGATCGTATAGACATGGACGGAATAGACATATATTCATGTACGGTATAGACATATATACATGGATAGTATAGAAATGGACAGTATAGACATGGACGGTATAGACATGGACGGTATAGACATATATACATGGATCGTATAGACATGGACGGTATAGACATATATTCATGTACGGTATAGACATATATACATGGATAGTATAGAAATGGACAGTATAGACATATAGACATGTACGGTATAGACATGCACGGTATAGACATATATACATGGATGGTATAAACATATAGACATGGATGGTATAGACATATATACATGGATGGTATATACATGGATGGTATAGACATGGACAGTATAGACATATATACATGGATGGTATAGACATGGGCGGTATATACATGGATGGTATATACATGAACGGTATATACATGGATGGTATAGACATATATACATGGATGGTATAGACATATATACATGGATAGTATAGACATGGTCGGTATAGACATATATACATGGATGGTATATACATGGATGGTATAGACATGGACGGTATAGACATATATACATGGATGGTATATACATGGATGGTATAGACATATATACATGGATGGTATAAACATGGATGTTATAGACATATATACATGGATAGTATAGACATATATACATGGATGGTATATACATGGATGGTATAGACATATATACATGGATGGTATAAACATGGATGGAAAAGACATATATACATGGATAGTATAGACATATATACATGTACGGTATAGACATGGGCGGTATAGACATATACATGGACGGTATATACATGGACGGTATAGACATGGACGGTATAGACATATACATGGATGGTATAGACATGGACGGTATAGACATGGACGGTATAGACATATACATGGACGGTATAGACATGGACGGTATAGACATATACATGGATGGTATAGACATGGACGGTATAGACATGGACGGTATAGACATATATACATGGATCGTATAGACATGGACGGTATAGACATATATATGTGTACGGTATAGACATATATACATGGATGGTATAGACATGGACGGTATAGACATATAGACATGTACGGTATAGACATGCACGGTATAGACATATATACATGGATGGTATATACATGGATGGTATAGACATGGACGGTATAGACATATATACATGGATGGTATAAACATGGATGGTATAGACATATATACATGGATGGTATAGACATATATACATGGATAGTATAGACATATATACATGGATGGTATAGACATGGACGGTATAGACATATACATGGACGGTATAGACATGGACGGTATATACATGGACAGTATAGACATGGACGGTATAGACATATACATGGATGGTATAGACTTGGATGGTATAGACATGGACGGTATAGACATATACATGGACGGTATAGACATATACATGGACGGTATAGACATGGACGGTATAGACATATACATGGATGGTATAGACATGGACGGTATAGACATGGACGGTATAGACATATATACATGGATCGTATAGACATGGACGGTATAGACATATATTCATGTACGGTATAGACATATATACATGGATAGTATAGAAATGGACATTATAGACATATAGACATGTACGGTATAGACATGCACGGTATAGACATATATACATGGATGGTATAAACATATAGACATGGATGGTATAGACATATATACATGGATGGTATATACATGGATGGTATAGACATATATACATGGATGGTATATACATGGACAGTATAGACATATATACATGGATGGTATAGACATGGGCGGTATATACATGGATGGTATATACATGGACGGTATATACATGGATGGTATAGACATATATACATGGATGGTATAGACATATATACATGGATAGTATAGACATGGTCGGTATAGACATATATACATGGATGGTATATACATGGATGATATAGACATGGACGGTATAGACATATATACATGGATGGTATATACATGGATGGTATAGACATATATACATGGATGGTATAAACATGGATGGTATAGACATATATACATGGATAGTATAGACATATATACATGGATGGTATATACATGGATGGTATAGACATATATACATGGATGGTATAAACATGGATGGAATAGACATATATACATGGATAGTATAGACATATATACATGGATGGTATATACATGGATGGTATAGACATGGACAGTATAGACATATATACATGGATGGTATAGACATATATACATGGATGGTATAGACATATATACATGGATGGTATAGACTTATATACATGGATGGTATAGACAAATATACATGGATGGTATAGACATATATACATGGACGGTATAGACATATATACATGGATGGTATAGACATATATACATGGATGGTATAGACATATATACATGGATCGTATAGACATGGACGGTATAGACATATATTCATGTACGGTATAGACATATATACATGGATGGTATAGAAATGGACAGTATAGACATATAGACATGTATAGTATAGACATGCACGGTATAGACATATATACATGGATGGTATAAACATATAGACATGGATGGTATAGACATATGTACATGGATGGTATATACATGGATGGTATAGACATATATACATGGATGGTATATACATGGACAGTATAGACATATATACATGGATGGTACAGACATGGACGGTATAGACATATATACATGTACGGTATAGACATGGGCGGTATATACATGGACGGTATATACATGGACGGTATAGACATGGACGATATAGACATATACATGGATGGTATAGACATGGACGGTATAGACATGGACGGTATAGACATATACATGGACGGTATAGACATGGACGGTATAGACATATACATGGATGGTATAGACATGGACGGTATAGACATGGACGGTATAGACATATATACATGGATCGTATAGACATGGACGGTATAGACATATATATGTGTACGGTATAGACATATATACATGGATGGTATAGACATGGACGGTATAGACATATAGACATGTACGGTATAGACATGCACGGTATAGACATATATACATGGATGGTATATACATGGATGGTATAGACATGGACGGTATAGACATATATACATGGATGGTATAAACATGGATGGTATAGACATATATACATGGATGGTATAGACATATATACATGGATAGTATAGACATATATACATGGATGGTATAGACATGGACGGTATAGACATATATACATGGATAGTATAGACATGGACGGTATAGACATATATACATGAATCGTATAAACATGGATGGTATAGACATATATACATGGATGGTATAGACATATATACATGGATGGTATAAACATGGATGGTATAGACATATATACATGGATGGTATATACATGGACGGTATATACATGGATGGTATAGACATATATACATGGATGGTATAAACATGGATGGTATAGACATATATACATGGATGGTATAGACATATATACATGGATGGTATATACATGGACGGTATAAACATATATACATGGATGGTATATACATGGACGGTATAGACATATATACATGGATGGTATAGACATATATACATGGATGGTATAGACATGGGTTGTTTTGGGGTTTATAGACATGGACGGTATAGACATATATACATGGATGGTATATACAGGATGGTATAGACATATATACATGGATGGTATAAACATGGATGGTATAGACATATATACATGGATAGTATAGACATATATACATGGATGGTATATACATGGATGGTATAGACATATATACATGGATGTATAACGGATGGTAGACATATATACATGGATAGTATAGACATATATACATGGATGGTATATACATATATACATGGATGGTATAGACATATATACATGGATGGTATAGACATATATACATGGATGGTATAGACATATATACATGGATGGTATAGACATGGATGGTATAGACATATATACATGGATGGTATAGACATATATACATGGATGGTATAGACATATATACATGGATGGTATAGACATATATACATGGATGGTATAGACATATATACATGGATGTATAGACATGGACGGTATAGACATTTCATGTACGGTATAGACATATATACATGGATGGTATAGAAATGGACAGTATAGACATATAGACATGTACGTATAGACATGCACGGTATAGACATATATACATGGATGGTATAAACATATAGACATGGATGGTATAGACATATATACATGGATGGTATATACATGGATGGTATAGACATATATACATGGATGGTATATACATGGACAGTATAGACATATATACATGGATGGTACAGACATGGACGGTATAGACATGGGCGGTATATACATGGACGGTATATACATGGACGGTATAGACATGGACGGTATAGACATATACATGGATGGTATAGACATGGACGGTATAGACATGGACGGTATAGACATATACATGGACGGTATAGACATGGACGGTATAGACATATACATGGATGGTATAGACATGGACGGTATAGACATGGACGGTATAGACATATATACATGGATCGTATAGACATGGACGGTATAGACATATATATGTGTACGGTATAGACATATATACATGGATGGTATAGACATGGACGGTATAGACATATAGACATGTACAGTATAGACATGCACGGTATAGACATATATACATGGATGGTATATACATGGATGGTATAGACATGGACGGTATAGACATATATACATGGATGGTATAAACATGGATGGTATAGACATATATACATGGATGGTATAAACATGGATGGTATAGACATATATACATGGATGGTATATACATGGACGGTATATACATGGATGGTATAGACATATATACATGGATAGTATAGACATATATACATGGATGGTATAGACATGGACGGTATAGACATATATACATGGATAGTATAGACATGGACGGTATAGACATATATACATGGATGGTATAAACATGGATGGTATAGACATATATGCATGGATGGTATAGACATATATACATGGATGGTATAAACATGGATGGTATAGACATATATACATGGATGGTATATACATGGACGGTATATACATGGATGGTATAGACATATATACATGGATGGTATAAACATGGATGGTATAAACATATATACATGGATGGTATAGACATGGACGGTATATACATATATACATGGATGGTATAGACATAAATACATGGATAGTATAGACATGGACGGTATAGACATATATACATGGACGGTATAAACATATAGACATGGATGGTATAGACATATATACATGGATGGTATAGACATGGATGGTATAGACATATATACATGGATGGTATAGACATATATACATGGATGGTATATACATGGATAGTATAGACATATATACATGGATGGTATAAACATATATACATGGATGGTATAGACATATATACATGGATGGTATATACATGGATGGTATAGACATATATACATGGATGGTATAGACATGGATGGTATAGACATATATACATGGATGGTATATACATGGATGGTATAGACATATATACATGGATGGTATATACATGGATGGTATAGACATATATACATGGACGGTATAGACATATATACATGGACGGTATAGACATATATACATGGACGGTATAGACATATATACATTGACGGTATAGACATATATACATGGACGGTATAGAACTATATACATGGATGGTATATACATGGACGGTATAGACATATATACATGGATGGTATAGACATATATACATGGATGGTATATACATGGATGGTATAGACATATATACATGGATGGTATAGACATATATACATGGATAGTATAGACATGGTCGGTATAGACATATATACATGGATGGTATATACATGGACGGTATAGACATGGACGGTATAGACATATATACATGGATGGTATATACATGGATGGTATAGACATATATACATGGATGGTATAAACATGGATGGTATAGACATATATACATGGATAGTATAGACATATATACATGGATGGTATATACATGGATGGTATAGACATATATACATGGATAGTATAAACATGGATGGAATAGACATATATACATGGATAGTATAGACATATATACATGGATGGTATATACATGGATGGTATAGACATGGACAGTATAGACATATATACATGGATGGTATAGACATATATACATGGATGGTATAGACATATATACATGGATGGTATAGACATATATACATGGATGGTATAGACAAATATACATGGATGGTATAGACATATATACATGGACGGTATAGACATATATACATGGATGGTATAGACATATATACATGGATGGTATAGACATATATACATGGATCGTATAGACATGGACGGTATAGACATATATTCATGTACGGTATAGACATATATACATGGATGGTATAGAAATGGACAGTATAGACATATAGACATGTATGGTATAGACATGCACGGTATAGACATATATACATGGATGGTATAAACATATAGACATGGATGGTATAGACATATATACATGGATGGTATATACATGGATGGTATAGACATATATACATGGATGGTATATACATGGACAGTATAGACATATATACATGGATGGTAAGACATGGACGGTATAGACATGGGCGGTATATACATGGACGGTATATACATGGACGGTATAGACATGGACGGTATAGACATATACATGGATGGTATAGACATGGACGGTATAGACATGGACGGTATAGACATATACATGGACGGTATAGACATGGACGGTATAGACATATACATGGATGGTATAGACATGGACGGTATAGACATGGACGGTATAGACATATATACATGGATCGTATAGACATGGACGGTATAGACATATATATGTGTACGGTATAGACATATATACATGGATGGTATAGACATGGACGGTATAGACATATAGACATGTACGGTATAGACATGCACGGTATAGACATATATACATGGATGGTATATACATGGATAGTATAGACATGGACGGTATAGACATATATACATGGATGGTATAAACATGGATGGTATAGACATATATACATGGATGGTATAAACATGGATGGTATAGACATATATACATGGATGGTATATACATGGACGGTATATACATGGATGGTATAGACATATATACATGGATAGTATAGACATATATACATGGATGGTATAGACATGGACGGTATAGACATATATACATGGATAGTATAGACATGGACGGTATAGACATATATACATGGATGGTATAAACATGGATGGTATAGACATATATACATGGATGGTATAGACATATATACATGGATGGTATAAACATGGATGGTATAGACATATATACATGGATGGTATATACAGGGACAGTATATACATGGATGGTATAGACATATATACATGGATGGTATAAACATGGATGGTATAGACATATATACATGGATGGTATAGACATATATACATGGATGGTATAAACATGGATGGTATAGACATATATACATGGATGGTATATACATGGACGGTATATACATGGATGGTATAGACATATATACATGGATGGTATAGACATATATACATGGATAGTATAGACATGGTCGGTATAGACATATATACATGGATGGTATATACATGGATGGTATAGACATGGACTGTATAGACATATATACATGGATGGTATATACATGGATAGTATAGACATATATACATGGATGGTATAAACATGGATGGTATAGACATATATACATGGATAGTATAGACACATATACATGGATGGTATATACATGGATGGTATAGACATATATACATGGATGGTATAAACATGGATGGAATAGACATATATACATGGATAGTATAGACATATATACATGGATGGTATATACATGGATGGTATAGACATGGACAGTATAGACATATATACATGGATGGTATAGACATATATACATGGATGGTATAGACATATATACATGGATGGTATAGACATATATACATGGATGGTATAGACAAATATACATGGATGGTATAGACATATATACATGGACGGTATAGACATATATACATGGATAGTATAGACATATATACATGGATGGTATAGACATATATACATGGATCGTATAGACATGGACGGTATAGACATATATTCATGTACGGTATAGACATATATACATGGATGGTATAGAAATGGACAGTATAGACATATAGACATGTACGGTATAGACATGCACGGTATAGACATATATACATGGATGGTATAAACATATAGACATGGATGGTATAGACATATATACATGGATGGTATATACATGGATGGTATAGACATATATACATGGATGGTATATACATGGACAGTATAGACATATATACATGGATGGTACAGACATGGACGGTATAGACATATATACATGTACGGTATAGACATGGGCGGTATATACATGGACGGTATATACATGGACGGTATAGACATGGACGGTATAGACATATACATGGATGGTATAGACATGGACGGTATAGACATGGACGGTATAGACATATACATGGACGGTATAGACATGGACGGTATAGACATATACATGGATGGTATAGACATGGACGGTATAGACATGGACGGTATAGACATATATACATGGATCGTATAGACATGGACGGTATAGACATATATATGTGTACGGTATAGACATATATACATGGATGGTATAGACATGGACGGTATAGACATATAGACATGTACGGTATAGACATGCACGGTATAGACATATATACATGGATGGTATATACATGGATGGTATAGACATGGACGGTATAGACATATATACATGGATGGTATAAACATGGATCGTATAGACATATATACATGGATGGTATAAACATGGATGGTATAGACATATATACATGGATGGTATATACATGGACGGTATATACATGGATGGTATAGACATATATACATGGATAGTATAGACATATATACATGGATGGTATAGACATGGACGGTAAGACATATATACATGGATGTATAGACATGGACGGTATAGACATATATACATGGATGGTATAAACATGGATGGTATAGACATATATACATGGATGGTATAGACATATATACATGATGGTATAATGGAGGTATAGACATTGACATGGATGGTATAGACATATATACATGGATGGTATATACATGGACGGTATATACATGGATGGTATAGACATATATACATGGATGGTATATACATGGATGGTATATACATTTGGTTGGGGTATAGACATATATACATGGATGGTATATACATGGATGTATAGACTTACATGGATGGTATAAACATGGATGGTATAGACATATATACATGGATGTATATGGATGGTATAGACATATATACATGGATGGTATAGACATATATACATGGATGGTATAGACATATATACATGGATGGTATATACATGGATGGTATAGACATGGACGGTATAGACATATATACATGGATGGTATAGACATTAATGGATGGTATAGACATTACATGGATGTATAGACATATATACATGGATGGTATAGACATATATACATGGACGGTATAGACATTTACATGGATGGTATAGACATATATACATGGATGGTATAGACATATATACATGGATGGTATAGACATATATACATGGATGGTATATACATGGATGGTATAGACATTACATGGACGGTATAGACATATATACATGGATGGTATAGACATATATACATGGATGGTATAGACATATATACATGGACGGTATATACATGAGGTATAGACATTATACATGGAGGTATAGAATATAACATGAGGATGTATATACATGGATGGTATAATATACATGGATGGTATAGACATATATACATGGATGGTATATACATGGATGGTATAGACATATATACATGGATGGTATATACATGGAGGTATATACATGGATGGTATATACATGGATGGTATAGACATATATACATGGATGGTATAAACATGGATGGTATAGACATATATACATGGATGTATATATACATGGATGGTATAGACATATATACATGGATGGTATAGACATATATACATGGATAGTATAGACATGGTCGGTATAGACATATATACATGGATGGTATATACATGGATGGTATAGACATGGACGGTATAGACATATATACATGGATGGTATATACATGGATGGTATAGACATATATACATGGATGGTATAAACATGGATGGTATAGACATATATACATGGATAGTATAGACATATATACATGGATGGTATATACATGGATGGTATAGACATATATACATGGATGGTATAGACATATATACATGGATAGTATAGACATATATACATGGATGGTATATACATGGATGGTATAGACATGGACAGTATAGACATATATACATGGATGGTATAGACATATATACATGGATGGTATAGACATATATACATGGATGGTATAGACATATATACATGGATGGTATAGACAAATATACATGGATGGTATAGACATATATACATGGACGGTATAGACATATATACATGGATGGTATAGACATATATACATGGATGGTATAGACATATATACATGGATCGTATAGACATGGACGGTATAGACATATATTCATGTACGGTATAGACATATATACATGGATGGTATAGAAATGGACAGTATAGACATATAGACATGTACGGTATAGACATGCACGGTATAGACATATATACATGGATGGTATAAACATATAGACATGGATGGTATAGACATATATACATGGATGGTATATACATGGATGGTATAGACATATATACATGGATGGTATATACATGGACAGTATAGACATATATACATGGATGGTACAGACATGGACGGTATAGACATGGGCGGTATATACATGGACGGTATATACATGGACGGTATAGACATGGACGGTATAGACATATACATGGATGGTATAGACATGGACGGTATAGACATGGACGGTATAGACATATACATGGACGGTATAGACATGGTCGGTATAGACATATACATGGATGGTATAGACATGGACGGTATAGACATGGACGGTATAGACATATATACATGGATCGTATAGACATGGACGGTATAGACATATATATGTGTACGGTATAGACATATATACATGGATGGTATAGACATGGACGGTATAGACATATAGACATGTACGGTATAGACATGCACGGTATAGACATATATACATGGATGGTATATACATGGATGGTATAGACATGGACGGTATAGACATATATACATGGATGGTATAAACATGGATGGTATAGACATATATACATGGATGGTATAAACATGGATGGTATAGACATATATACATGGATGGTATATACATGGACGGTATATACATGGATGGTATAGACATATATACATGGATAGTATAGACATATATACATGGATGGTATAGACATGGACGGTATAGACATATATACATGGATAGTATAGACATGGACGGTATAGACATATATACATGGATGGTATAAACATGGATGGTATAGACATATATACATGGATGGTATAGACATATATACATGGATGGTATAAACATGGATGGTATAGACATATATACATGGATGGTATAAACATGGATGGTATAGACATATATACATGGATGGTATATACATGGACGGTATATACATGGATGGTATAGACATATATACATGGATGGTATAGACATATATACATGGATGGTATATACATGGTCGGTATAGACATATATACATGGATGGTATATACATGGATGGTATAGACATGGACGGTATAGACATATATACATGGATGGTATATACATGGATAGTATAGACATATATACATGGATGGTATAAACATGGATGGTATAGACATATATACATGGATAGTATAGACACATATACATGGATGGTATATACATGGATGGTATAGACATATATACATGGATGGTATAAACATGGATGGAATAGACATATATACATGGATAGTATAGACATATATACATGGATGGTATATACATGGATGGTATAGACATGGACAGTATAGACATATATACATGGATGGTATAGACATATATACATGGATGGTATAGACATATATACATGGATGGTATAGACATATATACATGGATGGTATATACAAATATACATGGATGGTATAGACATATATACATGGACGGTATAGACATATATACATGGATGGTATAGACATATATACATGGATGGTATAGACATATATACATGGATGGTATAGACATATATACATGGATGGTATAGACAAATATACATGGATGGTATAGACATATATACATGGACGGTATAGACATATATACATGGATAGTATAGACATATATACATGGATGGTATAGACATATATACATGGATCGTATTGACATGGACGGTATAGACATATATTCATGTACGGTATAGACATATATACATGGATGGTATAGACATGGACAGTATAGACATATAGACATGTACGGTATAGACATGCACGGTATAGACATATATACATGGATGGTATAAACATATAGACATGGATGGTATAGACATATATACATGGATGGTATATACATGGATTGTATAGACATATATACATGGATGGTATATACATGGACGGTATATACATGGATGGTATAAACATGGATGGTATAGACATATATACATGGATGGTATAAACATGGATGGTATAGACATATATACATGGATTGTATATACATGGACGGTATATACATGGATGGTATAGACATATATACATGGATGGTATAGACATATATACATGGATAGTATAGACATGGTCGGTATAGACATATATACATGGATGGTATATACATGGATAGTATAGACATGGACGGTATAGACATATATACATGGATGGTATATACATGGATGGTATAGAAATATATACATGGATGGTATAAACATGGATGGTATATACATATATACATGGATAGTATAGACATATATACATGGATGGTGAAGACATATATACATGGATGGTATAGACATATATACATGGATGGTATAGACAAATATACATGGATGGTATAGACATATATACATGGATGGTATATACATGGACGGTATAGACATATATACATGGATGGTATATACATGGACGGTATAGACATATATACATGGATGGTATATACATGGACGGTATAGACATATATACATGGATGGTATAGACATATATACATGGATGGTATATACATGGACGGTATAGACATATATACCTGGATGGTATAGACATGGACGGTATAGACATATATACATGGATGGTATAGACATATATACATGGATGGTATATACATGGACGGTATAGACATATATACATGGATGGTATAGACATATATACATGGATGGTATATACATGGACGGTATAGACATATATACATGGACGGTATAGACATATATACATGGACGGTATAGACATATATACATGGATGGTATAGACATATATACCTGGATGGTATAGACATATACACATGGATGGTATAGACATATATACATGGATGGTATAGACATATATACATGGATGGTATAGACATATGTACATGGATGGTATATACATGGATGGTATAGACATATATACATGGATAGTATAGACACATATACATGGATGGTATAGACATATATACATGGATGGTATAGACATATATACATGGATGGTATATACATGGATGGTATAGACATATATACATGGATAGTATAGACATATATACATGGATGGTATAGACATATATACATGGATCGTATAGACATATATACATGGATGGTATAGACATGGATGGTATAGACATGGACGGTATAGACATGCACGTTATAAACATATAGACATGCACGGTATAGACATATAGACATGCACGGTATAGACATGCACGGTATATACATATAGACATGCACGTTATAAACATATAGACATGCACGGTATAGACATATATACATGGATTGTATAGATATGGACGGTATAGACATGCAGGTTATAAACATATAGACATGCACGGTATAGACATATATACATGCACGGTATAGATATATAGACATGGACGTTATAGACATGCACGGTATAGACATATATACATGCACGGTATAGATATATAGACATGCACGTTATAAACATATAGACATGCACGGTATAGATATATAGACATGGACAGTATAGACATGGGCGGTATAGACATATATACATGGACGGTATAGACATGCCTGGTATAGACATATAGACATGCACGGTATAGACATATAGACATGCACGGTATAGACATGCATGGTATAGACATATAGACATACACGGTATAGACATGCATGGTATAGACATATATACATGGATGGTATAGACATATATACATGGATGGTATATACATATATACATGGATGGTATAGACATGGACGGTATAGACATATATACATGGATGGTATAGACATATAGACATGGATGGTATATACATATATACATGGATGGTATATACATGGATGGTATAGACATATATACATGGATGGTATAGACATACAGACATGGACGGTATAGACATATATACATGGATGGTATAGACATATATACATGGATGGTATAGACATATATACATGGATGGTATATACATATATACATGGATGGTATAGACATATATACATGGATGGTATAGACATATATACGTGGATGGTATAGACATGGACGGTATAGACATATATACATGGATGGTATAGACATATATACATGGATAGTATAGACATATATACATGGATGGTATAGACATGGACGGTATATACATATATACATGGATGGTATAGACATATATACATGGATGGTATAGACATATATACATGGATGGTATAGACATATATACATGGACGGTATAGACATATATACATGGATGGTATAGACATATATACATGGATGGTAGAGAAATATATACATGGATGGTATAGACATATATACATGGATGGTATAGACATATATACATGGATGGCATAGACATATATACATGGATTGTATAGACATGGATGGTATAGACATGGACGGTATAGACATGCACGTTATAAGCATATAGACATGCACGGTATAGACATATAGACATGCACGGTATAGACATGCACGGTATATACATATAGACATGCACGTTATAAACATATAGACATGCACGGTATAGACATGCACGTTATAAACATATAGACATGCACGGTATAGACATATAGACATGCACGGTATAGATATATAGACATGGACGTTATAGACATGCACGGTATAGACATATATACATGCACGGTATAGATATATAGACATGCACGTTATAAACATATAGACATGCACGGTATAGATATTTAGACATGGACGGTATAGACATGGGCGGTATAGACATGCTTGGTATAGTCATATAGACATGCACGGTATAGACATATAGACATGCACGGTATAGACATGCATGGTATAGACATATAGACATGGATTGTATAGACATATATACATGGATGGTATATACATATATACATGGATGGTATAGACATGGACGGTATAGACATATATACATGGATGGTATAGACATATAGACATGGATGGTATATACATATATACATGGATGGTATATACATGGATAGTATAGACATATATACATGGATGGTATAGACATACAGACATGGACGGTATAGACATATATACATGGATGGTATAGACATATATACATGGATTGTATAGACATATATACATGGATGGTATAGACATATATACATGGATGGTATAGACATATATACATGGATGGTATAGACATATATACATGGATGGTATAGACATATATACATGGATCGTATAGACATATATAGGTGGATGGTATAGATATGGACGGTATAGACATATATACATGGATGGTATAGACATATATACATGGATAGTATAGACATATATACATGGATGGTATAGACATAAAAACATGGATGGTATAGACATATATACATGGATGGTACAGACATGGACGGTATAGACATATATACATATACGGTATAGACATGGGCGGTATAATCATGGACGGTATATACATGGACGGTATAGACATGGACGGTATAGACATATACATGGATGTTATAGACATGGACGGTATAGACATGGACGGTATAGACATATACATGGACGGTATAGACATGGACGGTATAGACATATACATGGATGGTATAGACATGGACGGTATAGACATGGACGGTATAGACATATATACATGGATCGTATAGACATGGACGGTATAGACATATATATGTGTACGGTATAGACATATATACATGGATGGTATAGACATGGACGGTATAGACATATAGACATGTACGGTATAGACATGCACGGTATAGACATATATACATGGATGGTATATACATGGATAGTATAGACATGGACGGTATAGACATATATACATGGATGGTATAAACATGGATGGTATAGACATATATACATGGATGGTATAAACATGGATGGTATAGACATATATACATGGATCGTATATACATGGACGGTATATACATGGATGGTATAGACATATATACATGGAGAGTATAGACATATATACATGGATGGTATAGACATGGACGGTATAGACATATATACATGGATAGTATAGACATGGACGGTATAGACATATATACATGGATGGTATAAACATGGATGGTATAGACATATATACATGGATGGTATAGACATATATACATGGATGGTATAAACATGGATGGTATAGACATATATACATGGATGGTATATACATGGATGGTATAGACATATATACATGGATGGTATATACATGGACGGTATATACATGGATGGTATAAACATGGATGGTATAGACATATATACATGGATGGTATAAACATGGATGGTATAGACATATATACATGGATTGTATATACATGGACGGTATATACATGGATGGTATAGACATATATACATGGATGGTATAGACATATATACATGGATAGTATAGACATGGTCGGTATAGACATATATACATGGATGGTATATACATGGATGGTATAGACATGGACGGTATAGACATATATACATGGATGGTATATACATGGATGGTATAGACATATATACATGGATGGTATAAACATGGATGGTATATACATATATACATGGATAGTATAGACATATATACATGGATGGTATATACATGGATGGTATAGACATATATACATGGATGGTATAAACATGGATGGAATAGACATATATACATGGATAGTATAGACATATATACATGGATGGTATATATATGAATGGTATAGACATGGACGGTATAGACATATATACATGGATGGTATAGACATATATACATGGATGGTATAGACATATATACATGGATGGTATAGACATATATACATGGATGGTATAGACAAATATACATGGATGGTATAGACATATATACATGGACGGTATAGACATATATACATGGATGGTATAGACATATATACCTGGATGGTATAGACATATATACATGGATGGTATAGACATATATACATGGACGGTATAGACATATATACATGGATGGTATAGACATATATACCTGGATGGTATAGACATATATACATGGATGGTATAGACATATATACATGGATGGTATAGACATATATACATGGATGGTATAGACATATATACATGGATGGTATAGACATATATACATGGATGGTATAGACATATATACATGGATGGTATATACATGGATGGTATAGACATATATACATGGATAGTATAGACACATATACATGGATGGTATAGACATATATACATGGATCGTATAGACATATATACATGGATGGTATATACATGGATGGTATAAACATATATACATGGATAGTATAGACATATATACATGGATGGTATAGACATATATACATGGATCGTATAGACATATATACATGGATGGTATAGACATGGATGGTATAGACATGGACGGTATAGACATGCACGTTATAAACATATAGACATGCACGGTATAGACATATAGACATGCACGGTATAGACATGCACGGTATATACATATAGACATGCACGTTATAAACATATAGACATGCACGGTATAGACATATATACATGGATTGTATAGATATGGACGGTATAGACATGCAGGTTATAAACATATAGACATGCACGGTATAGACATATATACATGCACGGTATAGATATATAGACATGGACAGTATAGACATGGGCGGTATAGACATATATACATGGATGGTATAGACATGCCTGGTATAGACATATAGACATGCACGGTATAGACATATAGACATGCACGGTATAGACATGCATGGTATAGACATATAGACATACACGGTATAGACATGCATGGTATAGACATATATACATGGATGGTATAGACATATATACATGGATGGTATATACATATATACATGGATGGTATAGACATGGACGGTATAGACATATATACATGGATGGTATAGACATATATACATGGATGGTATAGAAATATATACATGGATGGTATATACATATATACATGGATGGTATAGACATATATACATGGATAGTATAGACATATATACATGGATGGTATAGACATATATACATGGATAGTATAGACATATATACATGGATGGTATAGACATATATACATGGATAGTATAGACATATATACATGGATGGTATAGACATAGATACATGGATGGTATAGACATATATACATGGATGGTATAGACATGGATGGTATAGACATGGACGGTATAGACATGCACGTTATAAACATATAGACATGCACGGTATAGACATATAGACATGCACGGTATAGACATGCACGGTATATACATATAGACATGCACGTTATAAACATATAGACATGCACGGTATAGACATGCACGTTATAAACATATAGACATGCACGGTATAGACATGCACGTTATAAACATATAGACATGCACGGTATATACATATAGACATGCACGTTATAAACATATAGACATGCACGGTATAGACATATAGACATGCACGTTATAAACATATAGACATGCACGTTATAAACATATAGACATGCACGTTATAAACATATAACCAGGCACGGTATACACATATAGACATGCACGTTATAGACATGTACGTTATAAACATATAGACATGCACGGTATAGACATGCACGTTATAAACATATAGACATGCACGGTATAGACATATAGACATGCACGGTATAGATATATAGACATGGACGTTATAGACATGCACGGTATAGACATATATACATGCACGGTATAGATATATAGACATGCACGTTATAAACATATAGACATGCACGGTATAGATATATAGACATGGACGGTATAGACATGGGCAGTATAGACATATATACATGGACGGTATAGACATGGGCGGTATAGACATGCATGGTATAGACATATAGACATGCACGGTATAGACATATAGACATGCACTGTATAGACATGCATGGTATAGACATATAGACATACACGGTATAGACATGCATGGTATAGACATATATACATGGATGGTATAGACATAAATACATGGATGGTATATATATATATATATACATGGATGGTATAGACATGGACGGTATAGACATATATACATGGATGGTATAGACATATATACATGGATGGTATAGACATATATACATGGATGGTATATACATGGATGGTATAGACATATATACATGGATAGTATAGACATACAGACATGGACGGTATAGACATATATACATGGATGGTATAGACATATATACGTGGATTGTATAGACATGGACGGTATAGACATATATACATGGATGGTATAGACATGGATGGTATAGACATGGACGGTATAGACATATATACATGGATGGTATATACATGGATGGTATAGACATATATACATGGATGGTATAAACATGGATGGTATAGACATATATACATGGATAGTATAGACATATATACATGGATGGTATATACATGGATGGTATAGACATATATACATGTATGGTATAAACATGGATGGAATAGACATATATACATGGATAGTATAGACATATATACATGGATGGTATATACATGGATGGTATAGACATGGACAGTATAGACATATATACATGGATGGTATAGACATATATACATGGATGGTATAGACATATATACATGGATGGTATAGACATATATACATGGATGGTATAGACAAATATACATGGATGGTATAGACATATATACATGGACGGTATAGACATATATACATGGATGGTATAGACATATATACATGGATGGTATAGACATATATACATGGATCGTATAGACATGGACGGTATAGACATATATTCATGTACGATATAGACATATATACATGGATGGTATAGAAATGGACAGTATAGACATATAGACATGTACGGTATAGACATGCACGGTATAGACATATATACATGGATGGTATAAACATATAGACATGGATGGTATAGACATATATACATGGATGGTATATACATGGATGGTATAGACATATATACATGGATGGTATATACATGGACAGTATAGACATATATACATGGATGGTACAGACATGGACGGTATAGACATATATACATGTACGGTATAGACATGGGCGGTATATACATGGACGGTATATACATGGACGGTATAGACATGGACGGTATAGACATATACATGGATGGTATAGACATGGACGGTATAGACATGGACGGTATAGACATATACATGGACGGTATAGACATGGACGGTATAGACATATACATGAATGGTATAGACATGGACGGTATAGACATGGACGGTATAGACATATATACATGGATCGTATAGACATGGACGGTATAGACATATATATGTGTACGGTATAGACATATATACATGGATGGTATAGACATGGACGGTATAGACATATAGACATGTACGGTATAGACATGCACGGTATAGACATATATACATGGATGGTATATACATGGATAGTATAGACATGGACGGTATAGACATATATACATGGATGGTATAAACATGGATGGTATAGACATATATACATGGATGGTATATACATGGACGGTATATACATGGATAGTATAGACATATATACATGGAGAGTATAGACATATATACATGGATGGTATAGACATGGACGGTATAGACATATATACATGGAGAGTATAGACATGGACGGTATAGACATATATACATGGATGGTATAAACATGGATGGTATAGACATATATACATGGATGGTATAGACATATATACATGGATGGTATAAACATGGATGGTATAGACATATATACATGGATGGTATATACATGGACGGTATATACATGGATGGTATAGACATATATACATTGATGGTATAAACATGGATGGTATAGACATATATACATGGATGGTATAAACATGGATGGTATAGACATATATACATGGATGGTATATACATGGACGGTATATACATGGATGGTATAGACATATATACATGGATGGTATAGACATATATACATGGATAGTATAGACATGGTCGGTATAGACATATATACATGCACGGTATATACATATAGACATGCACGTTATAAACATATAGACATGCACGGTATAGACATATAGACATGCACGTTATAAACATATAGACATGCACGTTATAAACATATAGACATGCACGTTATAAACATATATACATGCACGTTATAAACATATAGACATGCACGTTATAAACATATAGACATGCACGTTATAAACATATAACCAGGCACGGTATACACATATAGACATGCACGTTATAGACATGTACGTTATAAACATATAGACATGCACGGTATAGACATGCACGTTATAAACATATAGACATGCACGGTATAGACATATAGACATGCACGGTATAGATATATAGACATGGACGTTATAGACATGCACGGTATAGACATATATACATGCACGGTATAGATATATAGACATGCACGTTATAAACATATAGACATGCACGGTATAGATATATAGACATGGACGGTATAGACATGGGCGGTATAGACATATATACATGGACGGTATAGACATGGGCGGTATAGACATGCATGTTATAGACATATAGACATGCACGGTATAGACATATAGACATGCACTGTTTAGACATGCATGGTATAGACATATAGACATACACGGTATAGACATGCATGGTATAGACATATATACATGGATGGTATAGACATAAATACATGGATGGTATATATATATATACATGGATGGTATAGACATGGACGGTATAGACATATATACATGGATGGTATAGACATATATACATGGATGGTATAGACATATATACATGGATGGTATATACATGGATGGCATAGACATATATACATGGATAGTATAGACATACAGACATGGACGGTATAGACATATATACATGGATGGTATAGACATATATACGTGGATTGTATAGACATGGACGGTATAGACATATATACATGGATGGTATAGACATATATACATGGATAGTATAGACATATATACATGAATGGTATAGACATGGACGGTATATACATATATACATGGATGGTATAGACATATATACATGGATGGTATAGACATGGACGGTATAGACATATGTACATGGATGGTATAGACATATATACATGGATGGTAAAGACATATATACATGGATGGTATAGACATATATACATGGATGGTATAGACATATATACATGGATGGTATAGACATATATACATGGATGATATAGACATATATACATGGATGGTATAGACATATATACATGGATTGTATAGACATATATACATGGATCGTATATACATGGATAGTATAGACATGGACGGTATAGAAATGCACGTTATAAACATATAGACATGCACGGTATAGACATATAGACATACACGGTATAGAAATGCACGTTATAAACATAAAGACTTGCACGGTATAGACATATATACATGCACGGTATAGACATATATACATGCACGGTATAGATATATAGACATGCACGTTATAAACATATAGACATGCACGGTATAGACATATAGACATGCACGGTATCGATATATAGACATGGACGGTATAGACATGGGCGGTATAGACATATATACATGGACGGTATAGACATGGGCGGTATAGACATGCACGGTATAGACATGCATGGTATAGACATATAGACATACACGGTATAGACATGCATGGTATAGACATATATACATGGATGGTTTAGACATATAGACATGGATAGTATAGACATGGACGGTATAGACATGGACGGAATAGACATGGACGGTATAGACATGGACGGTATAGACATATAGACATGCACGGTATAGATATATAGACATGGACGGTATAGACATGGGCGGTATAGATATATATACATGGACGGTATAGACATGGGCGGTATAGACATGCACGGTATAGACATGCATGGTATAGACATATAGACATACACGGTATAGACATGTATGGTATAGACATATATACATGGATGGCATAGACATATAGACATGGATGGTATAGACATGGACGGTATAGACATGGACGGAATATACATGGACGGTATAGACATGGACGGTATAGACATAATGACATGGACGGTATTGACATGGACGGTATAGACATGGACGGTATAGACATATATACATGGACGGTATAGACATATAGACATGGACGGTATAGACATATATACATGGACGTTATATACACATAGACATGCATGATATAGACATATATACAAGGACGGTATAGACATATATACATGGACGGTATAGACATATAGACATGGACGGTATAGACATGGACGGTATAGACATGTACGGTATAGACATATATACATGGACGGTATAGACATATAGACATGGACGGTATAGACATATAGACATGGACGGTATAGACATGGACAGTATAGACATATAGACATGGACGGTATAGACATATATACATGGACGGTATAGACATGGATGGTACATGCACGGTATAGACATGGATGGTATAGACATGGATGGTATAGACATGGACGGTATAGACATGGATGGTATAGACATGGATGGTATAGACATGGATGGTATAGACATGGATGGTATAGACATGCATCGTATAGACATATATACATGGATGTTATAGACATATATACATGGATGGTATATACATATATACATGGATGGTATAGACATGGACGTTATAGACATATATACATGGATGGTATAGACATATATACATGGATGGTATATACATATATACATGGATGGTATATACATGGATGGTATAGACATATATACATGGATGGTATAGACATATATACATGGACGGTATAGACATATATACATGGATGATATAGACATATATACATGGATGGTATAGACAAATATACATGGATGGTATAGACATATATACATGGATGGTAAAGACATATATACATGGATTGTATAGACATATATACATGGATGGTATAGACATATATACATGGATCGTATAGACATATATACATGGATGGTATAGACATATATACATGGATGGTATAGACGTGGATGGTATAGACATATATACATGGATCGTATAGACATATATACATGGATGGTATATACATGGATGGTATAGACATGGACGGTATAGACATGCACGTTATAAACATATAGACATGCACGGTATAGACATATAGACATGGATTGTATAGACATGGACGGTATAGACATGCACGTTATAAACATATAGACATGTACGTTATAGACATATATACATGCACGGTATAGACATATATACATGCACGGTATAGATATATAGACATGCACGTTATAAACATATAGACATGCACGGTATAGACATATAGACATGCACGGTATCGATATATAGACATGGACGGTATAGACATGGGCGGTATAGACATATATACATGGACGGTATAGACATGGGCGGTATAGACATGCACGGTATAGACATATAGACATGCACGGTATAGACATGCAGGGTATAGACATATAGACATACACGGTATAGACATGCATAGTATAGACATATATACATGGATGGTATAGACATATAGACTTGGATGGTATAGACATGGACGGTATAGACATGGCGGAATAGACATGGACGGTATAGACATGGACGGTATAGACATATATACATGGACGGTATAGACATATAGACATGGACGGTATAGACATGCACGTTATAAACATATAGACATGCACGGTATAGACATATAGACATGCACAGTATAGATATATAGACATGGACGTTATAGACATGCACGGTATAGACATATATACATGCACGGTATAGATATATAGACATGCACGTTATAGACATGGGCGGTATAGACATATATACATGGACGGTATAGACATGGGCGGTATAGACATGCATGGTATAGACATATAGACATGCACGGTATAGACATATATACATGCACGGTATAGATATGCATGGTATAGACATATAGACATGGATAGTATAGACATATATACATGGATGGTATATACATATATACATGGATAGTATAGACATGGACGGTATAGACATATATACATGGATGGTATAGACATATAGACATGGATGGTATATACATATATACATGGATAGTATAGACATATATACATGGATGGTATAGACATACAGACATGGACGGTATAGACATATATACATGGATGGTATAGACATATATACATGGATGGTATAGACATATATACATGGATGGTATAGACATATATACATGGATGGTATAGACATATATACATGGATGGTATAAACATATATACATGGATGGTATAGATATATATACATGGATGGTATAGACATATATACGTGGATAGTATAGACATGGACGGTATAGACATATATACATGGATGGTATAGACATATATACATGGATAGTATAGACATATATACATGGATGGTATAGACATATATACATGGATGGTATAGACATTTATACATGGAGAGTATAGACATGGACGGTATATACATATATACATGGATGGTATAGACATATATACATGGATGGTATAGACATGGACGGTATAGACATATATACATGGATGGTATAGACATATATACATGGACGGTATAGACATATATACATGGACGGTATAGACATATATACATGGATGGTATAGACATATATACATGGATGGTATAGACATATATACATGGATGGTATAGACTTATATACATGGATGGTATAGACATATATACATGGATGGTATATACATGGATGGCATAGACATATATACATGGATAGTATAGACATATATACATGGATGGTATAGACATATATACATGGATGGTAAAGACATATATACATGGATTGTATAGACATATATACATGGATGGTATAGACATATATACATGGATCGTATAGACATATATACATGGATGGTATAGACATATATACATGGATGGTATAGACGTGGATGGTATAGACATATATACATGGATCGTATAGACATATATACATGGATGGTATATACATGGATGGTATAGACATGGACGGTATAGACATGCACGTTATAAACATATAGACATGCACGGTATAGACATATAGACATGGATTGTATAGACATGGACGGTATAGACATGCACGTTATAAACATATAGACATGTACGTTATAGACATATATACATGCACGGTATAGACATATATACATGCACGGTATAGATATATAGACATGCACGTTATAAACATATAGACATGCACGGTATAGACATATAGACATGCACGGTATCGATATATAGACATGGACGGTATAGACATGGGCGGTATAGACATATATACATGGACGGTATAGACATGGGCGGTATAGACATGCACGGTATAGACATATAGACATGCACGGTATAGACATGCAGGGTATAGACATATAGACATACACGGTATAGACATGCATAGTATAGACATATATACATGGATGGTATAGACATATAGACTTGGATGGTATAGACATGGACGGTATAGACATGGCGGAATAGACATGGACGGTATAGACATGGACGGTATAGACATATATACATGGACGGTATAGACATATAGACATGGACGGTATAGACATGCACGTTATAAACATATAGACATGCACGGTATAGACATATAGACATGCACAGTATAGATATATAGACATGGACGTTATAGACATGCACGGTATAGACATATATACATGCACGGTATAGATATATAGACATGCACGTTATAGACATGGGCGGTATAGACATATATACATGGACGGTATAGACATGGGCGGTATAGACATGCATGGTATAGACATATAGACATGCACGGTATAGACATATATACATGCACGGTATAGATATGCATGGTATAGACATATAGACATGGATAGTATAGACATATATACATGGATGGTATATACATATATACATGGATAGTATAGACATGGACGGTATAGACATATATACATGGATGGTATAGACATATAGACATGGATGGTATATACATATATACATGGATAGTATAGACATATATACATGGATGGTATAGACATACAGACATGGACGGTATAGACATATATACATGGATGGTATAGACATATATACATGGATGGTATAGACATATATACATGGATGGTATAGACATATATACATGGATGGTATAGACATATATACATGGATGGTATAACATATATACATGGATGGTATAGAAATATATACATGGATGGTATAGACATATATACGTGGATAGTATAGACATGGACGGTATAGACATATATACATGGATGGTATAGACATATATACATGGATAGTATAGACATATATACATGGATGGTATAGACATATATACATGGATGGTATAGACATATATACATGGAGAGTATAGACATGGACGGTATATACATATATACATGGATGGTATAGACATATATACATGGATGGTATAGACATGGACGGTATAGACATATATACATGGATGGTATAGACATATATACATGGACGGTATAGACATATATACATGGACGGTATAGACATATATACATGGATGGTATAGACATATATACATGGATGGTATAGACATATATACATGGATTGTATAGACTTATATACATGGATGGTATAGACATATATACATGGATGGTATATACATGGATGGCATAGACATATATACATGGATAGTATAGACATATATACATGGATGGTATAGACATATATACATGGATGGTATAGACATATATACATGGATGGTATATACATGGAGGGTATAGACATATATACATGGATAGTATAGACATATATACATGGATGGTATAGACATATATACATGGATGGTATAGACATATATACATGGATGGTATAGACATGGACGGTATAGACATGCACGTTATAAACATATAGACATGCACGGTATAGACATATAGACATGCACGGTATAGACATGCACGGTATATACATATAGACATGCACGTTATAAACATATAGACATGCACGGTATATACATATAGACATACACGTTATAAACATATAGACATGCACGGTATAGACATATAGACATGCACGTTATAAACTTATAGACATGCACGTTATAAACATATATACATGCACGTTATAAACATATAGACATGCACGGTATATACATATAGACATGCACGTTATAGACATGCACGTTATAAACATATAGACATGCACGGTATAGACATGCACGTTATAAACATATAGACATGGACGGTATAGACATATAGACATGCACGGTATAGATATATAGACATGGACGTTATAGACATGCACGGTATAGACATGGGCGGTATAGACATATATACATGGACGGTATAGACATGGGCGGTATAGACATGCATGGTATAGACATATAGACATGCACGGTATAGACATGCACGTTATAAACATATAGACATGGACGGTATAGACATATAGACATGCACGGTATAGATATATAGACATGGACGTTATAGACATGCACGGTATAGACATGGGCGGTATAGACATATATACATGGACGGTATAGACATGGGCGGTATAGACATGCATGGTATAGACATATAGACATGCACGGTATAGACATGCATGGTATAGACATATAGACATACACGGCATAGACATGCATGGTATAGACATATATACATGGATGGTATAGACATATATACATGGATGGTATAGACATATATACATGGATGGTATAGACATATATACATGGATGGTATAGACATATTTGGATGGTATAGACATATATACATGGATGGTATAGACATATATACATGGATGGTATATACATATATACATGGATGGTATAGACATTTTGGATGGTATAGACATATATACATGGATGGTATAGACATATATACATGGATGGTATAGACATATATACATGGATGGTATAGACATATATACATGGATGGTATAGACATATATACATGGATGGTATAGACATATATACATGGATAGTATAGACATATATACATGGATGGTATAGACATATATACATGGATGGTATAGACATATATACATGGATGGTATAGACATATATACGTGGATTGTATAGACATGGACGGTATAGACATATATACATGGATGGTATAGACATATATACATGGATAGTATAGACATATATACATGAATGGTATAGACATGGACGGTATATACATATATACATGGATGGTATAGACATATATACATGGATGGTATAGACATGGTGTGCAAAACCACAATTATTTGCACGAAATGTTTATTATTGTTATATATAAATAGTAATGTATTATATAAATACATTAAACTGTTTCTATATATGGCCAAGTGTTTAGTGATAGTAGTCCGGTGTATGAGTCCCAAGACCCTACCCTATTAGATTACCAAGCCCCTACGGTGAGAAAGAATTCGATTCTTGCAGTCCTCTTGAATCTGTACCTAAGAAAGCCTGGCCGGATATCAGTCATTTAAACCCAGACCACAGGGACGATATTAGTCAGTTATTTGACCGTTACCCCCGTCTATTCTCTGGACAACTGGGACGTTTCCACGGTGTTACCCATGATATTGATGTGCAAGGTGCTTCACCCGTAGTCCAGCCTTACTACCGCATATGTCTCCAGAAAAGAAACAAATATTAAAAACTGAGCTAGATCAAATGTTGGAGTTAGGAATTATCCGCCCTAGCAGAAGCCAGTGGGCCTCTCCCATAATATTGGTACGCAAATCAGACTCAGAATGGCGACCATGTATTGATTATCGGAAAATTAATGACCTGACTCGAGGAGAAGCCTTCCCCATCCCGAGATTAGACGATCTCATTGATCAGGTCGCAGGTTCGAGTCTGATATCCATTCTAGATCTTAATAAAGGATATTGGCAGATTCCGCTAACCCCTCGAGCTAGGGAAATTGCAGCGTTCATAACCCCCTGGGGCTTGTTTGAACCATTAACTCTCCCATTTGGTTTAAAAAACGGTGGAGTTACCTTCCAGAGGGCCATAAACGAGATAATCGCTCAATCCCCGACAGAACCCATCCGTGATAGATTTGCCGACGCATATCTGGATGATATTGCTGTTCGATCCAATTTATGGTCACAGCACATATATCACTTGGATTGGACATTTCATAGACTAGAGGATAGTGGTGTTACTTTGAATCCGAAGAAGTGTAAAATTGGGTCTGGAACAGTCAAGTACTTGGGACATGAATTAGGTTCGGGAAAAATCAAACCAATTTCCAGCAAGGTTGAGTGTATTAGTAATATCTCTCCCCCACAGACCAAGAAACAATTACGAGGATATCTGGGATCAGTAGGATTTTACAGGAAATTCATTCCCCAGTTCGCTGAGATCTCCGCTCCCCTGACTGACTTATTAAAGGGCAAGCGATCAGGGAACATCATAACTCAGTGGAGCGATAAACATCAACTTGCTTTCGAATCCTTAAAGAAAGCTTTAACCAATAAACCCATACTGAAGGCCCCTGACTTTACCCAAGAGTTCGAACTCTATACTGATGCTTCCGATTTGGGAATTTCGGCTGTACTGACTCAGACCGTTGACCAAGTACCACACCCAGTAGCATTTTATTCCCGAAAACTTATGCCACGAGAGAAAAACTACTCTACAATAGAGAAGGAATTATTAGCTATAGTGGCCGGTATCGAACATTTTCGCATATATGTAAGCACAAGCAAAACACTAATCAATTCAGATCATAATCCCCTTGTATGGTTAAGTAGGTCGAAAACGTCCAATCAACGCCTCTTAAGATGGGCACTGTGTCTCTCAGAATTTAATCTGACCATTAAACATATCAAAGGGACTCAAAATGTTCTGGCAGACTTTCTCAGTAGAGTTCAATGAGTGTGATGTTTGACTTAGTAAATGTACTTGGTATTATTTCAGTTGTTCAGTAAATAGTTATTGCCTCTATGATTAGAATGTTGGTACCTAGCGAAAGAAATGCTATTTTAGGACATATGATGTATTGATATTATGACTGTTTTCTACTGTATATTCAAAGGAATGAAGATTTGTAAATCGGCCGATAGCGGGCGATGTCAAACTTCTCCCCGGGTAGGGAGGATTGTGCAAAACCACCATTATTTGCACGAAATGTTTATTATTGTTATATATAAATAGTAATGTATTATATAAATACATTAAACTGTTTCTATATATGGCCAAGTGTTTACCATGTAATATATATATTTGTTTTATGCATAATCGTCTGCTATTATTTTCGCGCCTAAAATTATCAGTCTCGCTTCGCGCGGGAAATGACTTAAGATTTTAGGCCTAATCTCAGTTTATCGAGGCCGTGGTTGCAGGTGTCCAGTTATGTAATATAAATGCGACGAACTGGTTTGATGGTGTAATATTAGATAACATAACAGATGTTTTAGGAATAACAGATGTTTTAGGAATTGTTATATCATATAGACACTGATTCAATCGTGTATATAAGAAATGGATTTTATTAACTAAAATCAGAACACTAAAGCCTACCTCCAGGAGAGAGAGTGGCGTGATCTCATTCTATTATATAGAACAGATAAACTGTTTCTATGATACTTAGATATTATGGACATTATAAGAATTATAACTTATAAAGATTTGTCGAATAATTAAATAAAATCGTTCAGCCATAGAAGAAACAGAGAGTTTCGGCGAACCATATCGAAGGTGATTAAAAGTTAATAAATCAGAAACCTTGATTAGATTATAGTGATATTGAGTAATGACGGATTAGAGAGACTGGAGTTAGTTATACTGTGTAGCGCATAGTCGGCTCACACAATTGGATTGTTAAATAAGCGTTTAATGATACGATGTATATATATATAAATCACTGATTATATATATATGAAGATCTCTGATGCCAATTTAGATAAGATATTATATAGAAGAAATGTAAGACTGTGTTGAGTTATCATTAATACATATATCGAAGAAGAAACCCCCTAGACAACTCCAGCGAGTCTACAATAGGATAGACCCTGGTAAGAGCCGAAGCAACTGAGTCATATACATACAAGAAGAAAAAGGAGAGTTTGCGACAATTGGGGGCTCGTCCGGGATTGGAAATACAATACAATACAAAACATTTTATTGCATGAGATAATAAAATACAATAAAGAAGAAGTGACATATCGTGACATATTGTGAAGGACACTAGAATTTATATATGGAATATTGTGAAGGACACTAGGATTTATACATGAAGAATACAAGGGACTATTAATTAACGTGTGAAAACAGAAGTGCATGCGAGACAGTGTTAGAATTTGGAAATAAGTGAAAGACGTCAACGAATTATTAAATTAATGAAATGGATTAAATTATAGGAAATGTGCAAACTTTGAATATGTGATAAATTATATATTGGATTAACGGACGAGACAGACTTCGGTAAGTACCAGTTTTCTTTTCATAGAGGCTTAATATTATCATTAAAATTATATTAGTGATTTACTTCCTTTTATTGAACTCAATTCTATAATACATTTGGAGATACATTCTGGGGATTAAAAATAAAAAATAAAAATAAAATAAAAAAATATATAAAATGGCTACAACTAGGAGTGCTAATAAGGAAATTGAGGGGCCGGTTCACCCCGACTTGCAGACCACAGGTGATGAGATATGGGACAAATTAATGAGACTTCCCTTCTTTAATCAGGCAAATCTGGAACGTCAGGGTGAGATTTACCAGAAAGAAAGAGAGAGAGAGAAAGAGAGAGGGAAGAAATAAAACAAAGAGAAGAAAGAGAGAGGGAAGAAGTAAAACAAAGAGAAGAAAGAGAGAGGGAAAGAGAAGAGACAGAAAGGGACAGGGAGGAAAGAATGCAAAGGGAGAAAATGCAGATGGAGATTCGCCTGAGAGAAATCCAGAGAGATCAGGAATCTCAGCAAAATAACCCCCTCCCTACAGATAATAGGCCCTCTAAGACAAACATTTCTGTTCCTATTTGGACCCAGACTATGAGGCCAGATAAATTCTTCGCAACATGTGAGAGACTGTTCGAAGCTAGCCAGGTCGCCAAACAAACATGGGTGGGCCATATTATAGACAAGTTGTCCGACAAGGCCAGAAATATATATGCCACTCTTCCTGTCCAAGATGCTAATAATTACGATACCCTCAAGGCCGCCATCTTGGATGAATATAGACTCTCACCCACTGTATATAGAAAGAATTTCTTCTCTTGGGTAAAGAAACCTCAGCAGACATATTCCGAATTCATTAAGGAATTAAGGGAGCAAATGACTCTATGGACGGAGAACAGTGATCCGAGCGAGGTCAACTGGATCGAGCTGCTCTTGAGATATAGGTTCGATTCCCAGCTAAGTGATGAGCTTAATTTGTTCATTCTGGATAAGAAAGCATCTACTCTCCAGGAATGTATTTCCCTGGCCGATGAATATAACCTCCATCGCAGATTAGCGCCCAGGACACGGATTAATTCAAATCCGAATTTGAAACCCAGAGATACAGAACACCGACCTCCAGCCCCAAGGACATATATCCCATCACCCATGTATCGACCCAATATTAGGATAGATAATTCCCAAGCTACCCATAGAACTCCCCGGATAGAAAAATATTGTAGTTATTGTAGGCGTAATGGCCACGGACGAATAGAGTGTTGGGCAGATTCCAATTCACCTAGGTACAGGGGTACTAGAAACCTAGCAAACGGACACCACGTGTCAAACACTACTCATAGTTCAGCCTTTATAACCAATGAGCCAGTGAACTCATGTGAAAATACCGAGATGGTAAATCCATTACTTGCCAAATATACAGGTCAAGCACGCATAAATACTAACACCGCACAAGTGACGTATTTGAGAGATACAGGTGCGACAATCAGTTTATTGTCGGCTACTGATCAAACCGCTGATCATTTAGAATACACAGGTGAACGGGTAACAATCCGCGGCGTCAATTATATCCCTGGTAATTACCCGATAGCAAAGATTAGCGTTGATTGTCCAATCTACCAAGGAACATTGAAGGTGGCTGTATTAAAGCACAGATGCACCGCGGGGGTGGATCTTATAATAGGTAACGACTGTGAAACTGCCCCTGTCACTGATTTGATTACCTGTGGCGTGGTTACACGCTCCAATAAGAAAATAATCCCGTTTGATGAAACTGTCACGTCCAACCCAGACTCAGAAAACACGACCGATACAAATCACAATGTCTTACCTTTTCGGAATACAATTGAGATCAATTCCCCCTCTGAGAAAGCCAGTACAGTTAAACCCCAAAATATTCCCTCTATTGACGATGTGAGTCCTGATAAATTATTGCAAGAACAGAATAATGACCCGATCTTAGCACCCCTCTGGGAAATGGCTCAAGAAGGAACACCTATTCGGCAAGGATATTACATCCAGCTCGAACCCCGACTACTTATGAGGAGAGAACAACCTCAAGACACGTCCAAAGTTCGACCCTGGAAAATATATGATCAGGTGGTAATTCCACGGGGATTCCGGGATCATATAACGGGACT
>CM026391.1:89974304-90068443 GCA_014843695.1 Archivesica marissinica
CATGGACGGTATAGACATATATACATGGATGGTATAGACATATATACATGGATGGTATAGACATATATACATGGATGGTAAAGACATATATACATGGATGGTATAGACATATATACATGGATGGTATAGACATATATACATGGATCGTATAGACATATATACATGGATAGTATAGACATATATACATGGATGATATAGACATATATACATGGATGGTATAGACATATATACATGGATGGTATAGACATATATACATGGATGGTATATACATGGATGGTATAGACATGGACGGTATAGAAATGCACGTTATAAACATATAGACATGCACGGTATAGACATATAGACATGCACGGTATAGACATGCACGTTATATACATATAGACATGCACGTTATAAACATATAGACATGCACGGTATAGACATATATACATGGATTGTATAGACATGTACGGTATAGAAATGCACGTTATAAACATAAAGACATGCACGGTATAGACATATATACATGCACGGTATAGATATATAGACATGCACGTTATAAACATATAGACATGCACGGTATAGACATATAGACATGCACGGTATAGATATATAGACATGGACGGTATAAACATGGGCGGTATAGACATATATACATGGACGGTATAGACATGGGCGGTATAGACATGCACGGTATAGACATGCATAGTATAGACATATAGACATACACGGTATAGACATGCATGGTATAGACATATATACATGGATGGTATAGACATATAGACATGGATGGTATAGACATGGACAGTATAGACATGGACGGAATAGACATGGACGGTATAGACATGGACGGTATAGACATATAGACATGCACGGTATAGATATATAGACATGGAAGGTATAGACATGGGCGGTATAGACATGCACAGTATAGACATGCATAGTATAGACATATAGACATACACGGTATAGACATGGACGGTATAGACATATTGACATGGACGGTATTGACATGGACGGTATAGACATGGACGGTATAGACATATATACATGGACGGTATAGACATATAGACATGGACGGTATAGACATATATACATGGACGGTATAGACACATAGACATGCATGATATAGACATATATACATGGACGGTATAGACATATATACATGGACGGTATAGACATATAGACATGGACGGTATAGACATGGACGGTATAGACATGTATGGTATAGACATATAGACATGGACGGTATATACATATAGACATGGACGGTATAGACATATAGACATGGACGGTATAGACATGGACGGTATAGACATATAGACATGGACGGTATAGACATGGACGGTATATACATATAGACATGGACGGTATAGACATATAGACATGGACGGCATAGACATATATACATGGACGGTATAGACATGGATGGTATAGACATGGATGGTATAGACATGCACGGTATAGACATGGATGGTATAGACATGGATGGTATAGACATGGACGGTATAGACATGGATGGTATAGACATGGATGGTATAGACATGCACGGTATAGACATGGATGATATAGACATGGATCGTATAGACATGGATGGTATAGACATGGATGGTATAGACATGCACGGTATAGACATATATACATGGATGGTATAGACATATATACATGGATGGTATATACATATATACATGGATGGTATAGACATGGACGGTATAGACATATATACATGGATGGTATAGACATATATACATGGATGGTATAGACATGGACGGTATAGACATATATACATGGATGGTATAGACATATATACATGGATGGTATAGACATGGACGGTATAGACATATATACATGGATGGTATAGACATATATACATGGATGGTATAGACATATATACATGGATGGTATAGACATATATACATGGATGGTATAGACATATATACATGGATGGTATAGACATATATACATGGATGGTATAGACATATATACATGGATGGTATAGACATATATACATGGATGGTATAGACATATATACATGGATGGTATATACATGGATGGTATAGACATGGACGGTATAGACATGCACGTTATAAACATATAGACATGCACGGTATAGACATATAGACATACACGGTATAGACATGCACGTTATAAACATATAGACATGCACGGTATAGACATATATACATGCACGGTATAGACATATATACATGCACGGTATAGATATATAGACATGCACGTTATAAACATATAGACATGCACGGTATAGACATATAGACATGCACGGTATAGATATATAGACATGGACGGTATAGACAGGATAGACATATATACATGGACGGTATAGACATGGGCGGTATAGACATGCACGGTATAGACATGCATGGTATAGACATATAGACATACACGGTATAGACATGCATGGTATAGACATATATACATGGATGGTATAGACATATAGACATGGATGGTATAGACATGGACGGTATAGACATGGACGGAATAGACATGGACGGTATAGACATGGACGGTATAGACATATAGACATGGACGGTATTGACATGGACGGTATAGACATGGGCGGTATAGACATATATACATGGACGGTATAGACATATATACATGGACGGTATAGACATATATACATGGACGGTATAGACATATAGACATGGACGGTATAGACATGGACGGTATAGACATGGACGGTATAGACATGTACGGTATATACATATAGACATGGACGGTATAGACATATAGACATGGACGGCATAGACATATATACATGGACGGTATAGACATGGATGGTATAGACATGGATGGTATAGACATGCACGGTATAGACATGGATGGTATAGACATGGATGGTATAGACATGGACGGTATAGACATGGATGGTATAGACATGGATAGTATAGACATGCACGGTATAGACATGGATGATATAGACATGGATCGTATAGATATGGATGGTATAGACATGGATGGTATAGACATGCATAGTATAGACATATATACATGGATGGTATAGACATATATACATGGATGGTATATACATATATACATGGATTGTATAGACATGGACGGTATAGACATATATACATGGATGGTATAGACATATATATATGGATGGTATATACATATATACATGGATGGTATATACATGGATGGTATAGACATATATACATGGATGGTATAGACATGGACGGTATAGACATATATACATGGATGGTATAAACATATATACATGGATGGTATAGACATATATACATGGATGGTATAGACATATATACATGGATGGTATAGACATATATACATGGATGGTATAGACATATATACATGGATGGTATAGACATATATACATGGATAGTATAGACATATATACATGGATGGTATAGACATATATACATGGATGGTATAGACATGGATGGTATAGACATATATACATGGATGGTATAGACATATATACATGGATGGTATAGACATATATACATGGATGGTATATACATGGATGGTATAGACATGGACGGATAGACATGCACGTTATAAACATATAGACATGCACGGTATAGACATATAGACATGGATTGTATAGACATGGACGGTATAGACATGCACGTTATAAACATATAGACATGCACGGTATAGACATATATACATGCACGGTATAGACATATATACATGCACGGTATAGATATATAGACATGCACGTTATAAACATATAGACATGCACGGTATAGACATATAGACATGCACGGTATAGATATATAGACATGGACGGTATAGACATGGGCGGTATAGACATGCACGGTATAGACATGCATGGTATAGACATATAGACATACACGGTATAGACATGCATGGTATAGACATATATACATGGATGGTATAGACATATAGACATGGATGGTATAGACATGGACGGTATAGACATGGACGGAATAGACATGGACGGTATAGACATGGACGGTATAGACATATAGACATGGACGGTATTGACATGGATGGTATAGACATGGGCGGTATAGACATATATACATGGACGGTATAGACATATAGACATGGACGGTATAGACATATATACATGGACGGTATAGACATATAGACATGGACGGTATAGACATGGACGGTATAGACATGGACGGTATAGACATGTACGGTATATACATATAGACATGGACGGTATAGACATATAGACATGGACGGCATAGACATATATACATGGACGGTATAGACATGGATGGTATAGACATGGATGGTATAGACATGCACGGTATAGACATGGATGGTATAGACATGGATAGTATAGACATGGACGGTATAGACATGGATGGTATAGACATGGATGGTATAGACATGCACGGTATAGACATGGATGATATAGACATGGATCGTATAGATACGGATGGTATAGACATGGATGGTATAGACATGCATGGTATAGACATATATACATGGATGGTATAGACATATATACATGGATGGTATATACATATATACATGGATTGTATAGACATGGACGGTATAGACATATATACATGGATGGTATAGACATATATATATGGATGGTATATACATATATACATGGATGCTATATACATGGATGGTATAGACATATATACATGGATGGTATAAACATATATACATGGATGGTATAGACATATATACATGGATGGTAGAGACATATATACATGGATGGTATAGACATATATACATGGATGGTATAGACATATATACATGGATGGTATAGACATATATACATGGATAGTATAGACATATATACATGGATGGTATAGACATATATACATGGATGGTATAGACATGGATGGCATAGACATATATACATGGATGGTATAGACATATATACATGGATGGTATAGACATATATACATGGATGGTATAGACATATATACATGGATGGTATATACATGGATGGTATAGACATGGACGGTATAGACATGCACGTTATAAACATATAGACATGCACGGTATAGACATATAGACATGGATTGTATAGACATGGACGGTATAGACATGCACGTTATAAACATATAGACATACACGGTATAGACATATATACATGCACGGTATAGACATATATACATGCACGGTATAGATATATAGACATGCACGTTATAAACATATAGACATGCACGGTATAGACATATAGACATGGACGGTATAGACATATATACATGGACGGTATAGACATGGACGGTATAGACATATATACATGGACGGTATAGACATATAGACATGGACAGTATAGACATATATACATGCACGGTATAGACATATAGACATGGATGGTATAGACATATATACATGGATGGTATAGACATATATACATGGACGGTATAGACATATAGACATGGACGGTATAGACATATATACATGGACGGTATAGACATATATACATGGACGGTATAGACATATATACATGGACGGTATAGACATATATACATGGACGGTATAGACATATATACATGGATGGTATAGACATATATACATGGACGGTATATACATGGATGGTATAGACATGGACGGTATAGACATGCACGTTATAAACATATAGACATGCACGGTATAGACATATAGACATGCACGGTATAGACATGCACGTTATATACATATAGACATGCACGTTATAAACATATAGACATGCACGGTATAGACATATATACATGGATTGTATAGACATGTACGGTATAGAAATGCACGTTATAAACATAAAGACATGCACGGTATAGACATATATACATGCACGGTATAGACATATATACATGCACGGTATAGATATATAGACATGCACGTTATAAACATATAGACATGGACGGTATAGACATGTACGGTATAGACATATAGACATGGACGGTATAGACATATAGACATGGACGGCATAGACATATATACATGGACGGTATAGACATGGATGGTATAGACATGGATGGTATAGACATGCACGGTATAGACATGGATGGTATAGACATGGATGGTATAGACATGGACGGTATAGACATGGATGGTATAGACATGGATGGTATAGACATGCACGGTATAGACATGGATGATATAGACATGGATCGTATAGATATGGATGGTATAGACATGGATGGTATAGACATGCATGGTATAGACATATATACATGGATGGTATAGACATATATACATGGATGGTATAAACATTATACATGGATTGTATGGACATGGACGGTATAGACATATATACATGGATATTATAGACATATATACATGGATGGTATAGACATATATACATGGATGGTATAGACATATATACATGGATGGTATAGACATATATACATGGATGGTATAGACATATATACATGGATGGTATAGACATATATATATGGATGGTATATACATATATACATGGATGGTATATACATGGATGGTATAGACATATATACATGGATGGTATAGACATGGACGGTATAGACATATATACATGGATGGTATAAACATATATACATGGATGGTATAGACATATATACATGGATAGACATATATACATGGATGGTATAGACATATATACATGGATGGTATAGACATATATACATGGATGGTATAGACATATATACATGGATGGTATAGACATATATACATGGATAGTATAGACATATATACATGGATGGTATAGACATATATACATGGATGGTATAGACATGGATGGCATCGACATATATACATGGATGGTATAGACATATATACATGGATGGTATAGACATATATACATGGATGGTATATACATGGATGGTATACACATGGACGGTATAGACATGCACGTTATAAACATATAGACATGCACGGTATAGACATATAGACATGGATTGTATAGACATGGACGGTATAGACATGCACGTTATAAACATATAGACATGCACGGTATAGACATATATACATGCACGGTATAGACATATATACATGCACGGTATAGATATATAGACATGCACGTTATAAACATATAGACATGCACAGTATAGACATATAGACATGCACGGTATAGATATATAGACATGGACGGTATAGACATGGGTGGTATAGACATATATACATGGACAGTATAGACATGGGCGGTATAGACATGCACAGTATAGACATATAGACATGCACGGTATAGACATGCAGGGTATAGACATATAGACATACACGGTAGACATATATACTTGGATGGTATAGACATGGACGGTATAGACATGGACGGAATAACATGGACGGTATAGACATGGACGGTATAGATATATTGACATGGACGGTATTGACATGGACGGTATAGACATGGACGGTATAGACATATATACATGGACGGTATAGACATATAGACATGGACGGTATAGACATATATACATGCACGGTATAGATATATAGACATGGACGGTATAGACATGGGCGGTATAGACATATATACATGGACGGTATAGACATGGGCGGTATAAACATGCACGGTATAGACATGCATGGTATAGACATATAGACATACACGGTATAGACATACATGGTATAGACATATATACATGGATGGTATAAACATATAGACATGGATGGTATAGACATGGACGGTATAGACATGGACGGAATAGACATGGACGGTATAGACATGGACGGTATAGACATATAGACATGCACGGTATAGATATATAGACATGGACGGTATAGACATGGGCGGTATAGACATATATACATGGGCGGTATAGACATGGACGGTATAGACATGCACGTTATAAACATATAGACATGCACGGTATAGACATATAGACATGGATTGTATAGACATGGACGGTATAGATATGCACGTTATAAACATATAGACATGCACGGTGTAGACATATATACATGCACGGTATAGACATATATACATGCACGGTATAGATATATAGACATGCACGTTATAAACATATAGACATGGACGGTATATACATATATACATGGATGGTATAGACATATATACATGGATGGTATAGACATGGACGGTATAGACATATATACATGGATGGTATAGACATATATACATGGATAGTATAGACATATATACATGGATGGTAAAGACATATATACATGGATGGTATAGACATATATACATGGACGGTATAGACACATAAACATGCATGCTATAGACATATATACATGGACGGTATAGACATATATACATGGACGGTATAGACATGGACGGTATAGACATGGACGGTATAGACATGTATGGTATAGACATATAGACATGGACGGTATAGACATATAGACATGGACGGTATAGACATATATACATGGACGGTATAGACATGGACGGTATAGACATATAGACATGGACGGTATAGACATGGATGGTATATACATGGATGGTATATACATGGATGGTATAGACATGGACGGTATAGACATGCACGTTATAAACATATAGACATGCACGGTATAGACATATAGACATGGATTGTATAGACATGGACGGTATAGATATGCACGTTATAAACATATAGACATGCACGGTATAGACATATATACATGCACGGTATAGACATATATACATGCAAGGTATAGATATATAGACATGCACGTTATAAACATATAGACATGGACGGTATATACATATATACATGGATGGTATAGACATATATACATGGATGGTATAGACATGGACGGTATAGACATATATACATGGATGGTATAGACATATATACATGGATAGTATAGACATATATACATGGATGGTAAAGACATATATACATGGATGGTATAGACATATATACATGGATGGTATAGACATATATACATGGATGGTATAGACATATATACATGGATCGTATAGACATATATACATGGATGGTATAGACATATATACATGGATGGTATAGACATATATACATGGATGATATAGACATATATACATGGATTGTATAGACATATATACATGGATGGTATAGACATATATACATGGATGGTATATACATGGATGGTATAGACATGGACGGTATAGAAATGCACGTTATAAACATATAGACATGCACGGTATAGACATATAGACATGCACGGTATAGACATGCACGTTATATACATATAGACATGCACGTTATAAACATATAGACATGCACGGTATAGACATATATACATGGATTGTATAGACATGTACGGTATAGAAATGCACGTTATAAACATAAAGACATGCACGGTATAGACATATATACATGCACGGTATAGATATATAGACATGCACGTTATAAACATATAGACATGCACGGTATAGACATATAGACATGCACGGTATAGATATATAGACATGGACGGTATAAACATGGGCGGTATAGACATATATACATGGACGGTATAGACATGGGCGGTATAGACATGCACGGTATAGACATGCATAGTATAGACATATAGACATACACGGTATAGACATGCATGGTATAGACATATATACATGGATGGTATAGACATATAGACATGGATGGTATAGACATGGACAGTATAGACATGGACGGAATAGACATGGACGGTATAGACATGGACGGTATAGACATATAGACATGCACGGTATAGATATATAGACATGGAAGGTATAGACATGGGCGGTATAGACATGCACAGTATAGACATGCATAGTATAGACATATAGACATACACGGTATAGACATGGACGGTATAGACATATTGACATGGACGGTATTGACATGGACGGTATAGACATGGACGGTATAGACATATATACATGGACGGTATAGACATATAGACATGGACGGTATAGACATATATACATGGACGGTATAGACACATAGACATGCATGATATAGACATATATACATGGACGGTATAGACATATATACATGGACGGTATAGACATATAGACATGGACGGTATAGACATGGACGGTATAGACATGTATGGTATAGACATATAGACATGGACGGTATATACATATAGACATGGACGGTATAGACATATAGACATGGACGGTATAGACATGGACGGTATAGACATATAGACATGGACGGTATAGACATGGATGGTATATACATGGATGGTATATACATGGATGGTATAGACATGGACGGTATAGACATGCACGTTATAAACATATAGACATGCACGGTATAGACATATATACATGGATTGTATAGACATGGACGGTATAGACATGCACGTTATAAACATATAGACATGCACGGTATAGACATATATACATGCACGGTATAGACATATATACATGCACGGTATAGATATATAGGCATGCACGTTATAAACATATAGACATGGACGGTATATACATATATACATGGATGGTATAGACATATATACATGGATGGTATAGACATGGACGGTATAGACATATATACATGGATGGTATAGACATATATACATGGATGGTATAGACATATATACATGGATGGTATAGACATATATACATGGATGGTATAGACATATATACATGGATGGTATAGACATATATACATGGATGGTATAGACATATATACATGGATGGTATAGACATATATACATGGATGATATAGACATATATACATGGATGATATAGACATATATACATGGATGGTATAGACATATATACATGGATGGTATATACATGGATAGTATAGACATGGACGGTATAGACATATATACATGGATGGTATAGACATATATACATGGATGGTATAGACATGGACGGTATAGACATATATACATGGATGGTATAGACATATATACATGGATAGTATAGACATATATACATGGATGGTATAGACATATATACATGGATAGTATAGACATATATACATGGATGGTATAGACATATATACATGGATCGTATAGACATATATACATGGATGATATAGACATATATACATGGATGATATAGACATATATACATGGATGGTATAGACATATATACATGGATGGTATAGACATATATACATGGATAGTATAGACATGGACGGTATAGAAATGCACGTTATAAACATATAGACATGCACGGTATAGACATATAGACATGCACGGTATAAACATGCACGTTATATACATATAGACATGCACGTTATAAACATATAGACATGCACGGTATAGACATATATACATGGATTGTATAGACATGTACGGTATAGAAATGCACGTTATAAACATAAAGACATGCACGGTATAGACATATATACATGCACGGTATAGATATATAGACATGCACGTTATAAACATATAGACATGCACGGTATAGACATATAGACATGCACGGTATACATATATAGACATGGACGGTATAGACATGGGCGGTATAGACATATATACATGGACGGTATAGACATGGGCGGTATAGACATGCACGGTATAGAGCTGCATGGTATAGACATATAGACATACACGGTATAGACATACATGGTATAGACATATATACATGGATGGTATAGACATATAGACATGGATGGTATAGACATGGACGGTATAGACATGGACGGAATAGACATGGACGGTATAGACATATAGACATGCACGGTATAGATATATAGACATGGACGGTATAGACATATATACATGGACGGTATAGACATGGGCGGTATAGACATGCACGATATAGACATGCATGGTATAGACATATAGACATACACGGTATAGACATGCATGGTATAGACATATATACATGGATGGTATAGACATATAGACATGGATGGTATAGACATGGACGGTATAGACATGGACGGAATAGACATGGACGGTATAGACATGGACGGTATAGACATATTGACATGGACGGTATTGACATGGACGGTATAGACATGGACGGTATAGACATATTGGCATGGACGGTATTGACATGGACTGTATAGACATGGACGGTATAGACATATATACATGGACGGTATAGACATATATACATGGACGGTATAGACATGGACGGTATAGACATATATACATGGACGGTATAGACATATATACATGGACGGTATAGTCATATATACATGGACGGTATAGACATATATACATGGACGGTATAGACATGGATGGTATAGACATATAGACATGCATGATATAGACATATATACATGGACGGTATAGACATATATACATGGACGGTATAGACATATAGACATGGACGGTATAGACATATATACATGGACGGTATAGACATGGATGGTATAGACATATAGACATGCATGATATAGACATATATACATGGACGGTATAGACATATATACATGGACGGTATAGACATGGACAGTATAGACATATATACATGGACGGTATAGACATGGATGGTATAGACATATAGACATGCATGATATAGACATATATACATGGACGGTATAGACATATATACATGGACGGTATAGACATATAGACATGGACGGTATAGACATGGACAGTATAGACATATATACATGGACGGTATAGACATGGATGGTATAGACATGGATGGTATAGACATGCACGGTATAGACATGGATGGTATAGACATGGATGGTATAGACATGGACGGTATAGACATGGATGGTATAGACATGCATGGTATAGACATATATACATGGATGGTATAGACATATATACATGGATGTATAGACATATATACATGGATGGTATAGACATATATACATGGATGGTATAGACATGGACGGTATAGACATATATACATGGATGGTATATACATATATACATGGATGGTATAGACATATATACATGGATGGTATAGACATGGACGGTATAGACATATATACATGGATGGTATATACATATATACATGGATGGTATATACATATATACATGGATGGTATAGACATGGACGGTATAGACATATATACATGGATGGTATATACATATATACATGGATGGTATAGACATATATACATGGATGGTATAGACATGGACGGTATAGACATATATACATGGATGGTATATACATATATACATGGATGGTATATACATATATACATGGATGGTATAGACATGGACGGTATAGACATATATACATGGATGGTATATACATATATACATGGATGGTATAGACATATATACATGGATGGTATAGACATGGACGGTATAGACATATATACATGGATGGTATATACATATATACATGGATGGTATATACATATATACATGGATGGTATAGACATGGACGGTATAGACATATATACATGGATGGTATATACATATATACATGGATGGTATAGACATATATACATGGATGGTATAGACATGGACGGTATAGACATATAGACATGGATGGTATATACATATATACATGGATGGTATATGCATGGATGGTATAGACATATATACATGGATGGTATAGACATATAGACATGGACGGTATAGACATATATACATGGATGGTATAGACATATATACATGGATGGTATAGACATATAGACATGGACGGTATAGACATATATACATGGATGATATAGACATATAGACATGGACGGTATAGACATATATACATGGATGGTATAGACATATAGACATGGACGGTATAGACATATATACATGGATGGTATAGACATATAGACATGCACGGTATAGACATATATACATGGATGGTATAGACATATATACATGGACGGTATAGACATATATACATGGATGGTATAGACATATATACATGGATGGTATAGACATATATACATGGACGGTATAGACATATAGACATGGACGGTATAGACATATATACATGGATGGTATAGACATATAGACATGGACGGTATAGACATATATACATGGATGGTATAGACATATATACATGGACGGTATAGACATATAGACATGGACGGTATAGACATATATACATGGATGGTATAGACATATAGACATGGACGGTATAGACATATATACATGGATGGTATAGACATATAGACATGGACGGTATAGACATATATACATGGATGGTATAGACATATAGACATGGACGGTATAGACATATAGACATGGACGGTATATACATATATACATGGATAGTATAGACATATATACATTGATGGTATAGACATATATACATGGACGGTATAGACATATATACATGGATGGTATAGACATATATACATGGATAGTATAGACATATATACATGGATGGTATAGACATATATACATGGATGGTATAGACATATATACATGGATGGTATAGACATATATAAATGGATGGTATAGACATGGATGGTATAGACATATATACATGGATGGTATAGACATATATACATGGATGGTATAGACATATATACATGGATGGTATATACATGGATGGTATAGACATGGACGGTATAGACATTCACGTTATAAACATATAGACATGCACGGTATAGACATATAGACATGGATTGTATAGACATGGACGGTATAGACATGCACGTTATAAACATATAGACATGCACGGTATAGACATATATACATGCACGGTATAGATATATAGACATGCACGTTATAAACATATAGACATGCACGGTATAGACATATATACATGCACGTTATAAACATATAGACATGCACGGTATAGACATATATACATGCACGTTATAAACATATAGACATGCACGGTATAGACATATAGACATGGATTGTAGACATGGACGGTATAGACATGCACGTTATAAACATATAGACATGCACGGTATAGACATATATACATGCACGGTATAGATATATAGACATGCACGTTATAAACATATAGACATGCACGGTATAAACATATATACATGCACGTTATAAACATATAGACATGCACGGTATAGACATATATACATGCACGTTATAAACATATAGACATGCACGGTATAGACATATATACATGGATTGTATAGACATGGACGGTATAGACATGCACGTTATAAACATATAGACATGCACGGTATAGACATATATACATGCACGTTAGAAACATATAGACATGCACGGTATAGACATATAGACATGCACGGTATAGATATATAGACATGGACGGTATAGACATGGGCGGTATAGACATATATACATGGACGGTATAGACATGGGCGGTATAGACATGCACGGTATAGACATATAGACATGCATGGTATAGACATATAGACATACACGGTATAGACATGCATGGTATAGACATATATACATGGATGGTATAGACATATAGACTTGGATGGTATAGACATGGACGGTATAGACATGGACGGAATAGACATGGACGGTATAGACATGGACGGTATAGACATATTGACATGGACGGTATTGACATGGACGGTATAGACATGGACGGTATAGACATATATACATGGACGGTATAGACATATAGACATGGACGGTATAGACATATATACATGGACGGTATAGACACATAGACATGCATGATATAGACATATAGACATGGACGGTATAGACATGGACGGTATAGACATGTACGGTTTAGACATATAGACATGGACGGTATAGACATATAGACATGGACGGTATAGACATATAGACATGGACGGTATAGACATGGACGGTATAGACATATAGACATGGACTGTATAGACATATAGACATGGACGGTATAGACATGGATGGCATAGACATGGATGGTATAGACATGCACGGTATAGACATGGATGGTATAGACATGGATGGTATAGACATGCACGGTATAGACATGGACGGTATAGACATATAGACATGGACGGTATATATATGGACGGTATAGACATGGATGGTATAGACATATAGACATGGACGGTATAGACATGGATGGTATAGACATGGACGGTATAGACATGGACGGTATAAACATGCATGGTATAGACATGCACGGTATAGACATGCATGGTATAGACATATAGACATGCACGGTATAAACATGCACGGTATAGACATATAGACATGTACGTTATAAACATATAGATATGGACGGTATAGACATGCACGGTATAGATATATAGACATACACGGTATAGAGATGGACGGTATAGACATATAGACATGTACGGTATAGACATATATACATGTACGGTATAGACATATAGACATGCACGGTATAGACATATAGACAACGAAATGGTGACACAACACTAATATTATAGAACCGTCTTAATACATAATACTTATAAATAAATGATCGTGCAATGTCAGTGGAATATTCGAAACCGGAAGTGTAGGTCAAAACCGAAAGTACTCGGCTACTAAATGCTGTATTTAGAACTTAAAATAAACAAGGACTTACCTGTATGAATGGTTTGATGTGGTTATCAAACAGGGTTCGAACATTGCCTTGCTGCGCCTGTACTGATTGCTGCTGATTATTGCTGACATTGTCAAGAAATGTCTTGATGAGATTCAAATTTACTTTTTTATCAAATTTATTATTTCCTTCAATCGCAAGGAGCTCAGTCTTCGCCTGTTTACACAATGGGATGGCACCATCCACATTATTCTGTTCAACATAATTTATAACCTTCCAAATAGCATATTTTTCCCAAGACTCCATATTTTCTATTTACTTTATTATCCCGTATTTAACTGGGGGCACGATTGAACAGACGACGAATTACTTCCTGGTTTATTATTATTGACATACATGATTACTCAGGTAACTATGGAGCGCCATTTTGCTATTTATTCAGCATTTATGGATATTATGGGGCGCGGGTTTGCTATTTATTCAGTATTTATGGATATCTATAATTAGATTTATGGACATCCATAATTCAATTATTGGATATCCATAATTCGATATATGGATATTCATTATTCCAAGCTATTTATGTATATCCAAAAATCGATTTTAAGATATCCATTATTCGATAAGTCTATTTTTAGATATCCGTAATTCCTTTTGATTATTGGATATCCATAATTCTATTTTTGGGTATCCATAAATGCTGAATAAATAGCAAACGGCACGCCTGGAAATATGGATATTCAATAATCAAAAGGAATTACGGATATAGACATGTATCCAATAATCGATTTATGGATATCCATAAATGTTGAATAAATAGCAAAACGGCGCGCCTGTAATTATATACTGTATAAATAACAAAACATAAATGGATTATTGGATATCTATAAATAGATTATTGGATATCCACAAATCGATTTTTGGATATCCATATTTCGATTTTTGGATATTAGTATCAACAATTCCTTTTGATTATTGGATATCCTTAATTCGATTTTTGGATATTCATAAATCAATGTTTGGATATCCATAATTCGATTTTTGGGTAGCTTGGTATTATGGATATCCATAAATATTGAATAAATATCAAAACGGCGCCCCATAGGTAACGGGTTATTTTTGGCGGGAATGCGATCCTCAGATGTAGGTCCATATAGTTGGTGCGAATTCAATTGTCTCCAATAAACCATTATGTGCATACATTTACAGATAGTGCCCTAATATTGACGGTACGTGTACTGGACAATTGTAAATGTACGAGAAACTGACTGCCTGAGTGCAATAAACGTACTGTTACAAAGCAGCGACCTATTTCAACAATAGGCATGCCATATGAATATACGTGTGACCTCTGCACTAACAATGTGGAGTATTAAACCATGATTTCTCAATCCTATACAGATGTATCAGCTGTTATTCGTACACACAACAATGGTTTTGTTGTTGTTGTTGTTGTGGTGGTAGGTAGTAGTAGTAGTAGTAGTAGTAGTAGTAGTAGTAGTAGTAGTAGTAGTAGTAGTGTAGTAGTAGTAGTAGTAGTAGTAGTAGTAGTGTAGTAGTAGTAGTAGTATAGTAGTAGTATAGTAGTAGTAGTAGTAGTAGTAGTTAGTAGTGTAGTAGTAGTAGTAGTAGTAGTAGTAGTAGTAGTAGTAGTAGTAGTTAGTAGTAGTAGTAGTAGTAGTAGTAGTAGTAGTAGTAGTAGTAGTAGTAGTAGTAGTAGTAGTAGTAGTAGTAGTAGTAGTAGTAGTAGTAGTAGTAGTAGTAGTATAGTAGTAGTAGTAGTAGTAGTAGTAGTAGTAGTAGTAGTAGTAGTAGTAGTAGTAGTAGTAGTAGTAGTAGTAGTAGTAGTAGTAGTAGTAGTAGTAGTAGTAGTAGTAGTAGTAGTAGTAGTAGTAGTAGTAGTAGTAGTAGTAGTAGTGGTATTAGTAGTGGTAGTAGTAGTCGTAGTAGTAGTAGTAGTAGTCGTTGTCGTAGTAGTAGTAGTAGTAGTAGTAGTAGTAATAGTAGTGGTGGTAGTAGTATTGGTAGTAGTAGTAGCAGCAGCAGCAGCAGCTGCAGTAGCAGTAGTAGTAGTTAAACCGAGGTCTCGTGTCGGTGATTTACACCGTGCACATAAAAGAACCAGAGGAGACTCTGGAATGGGTCTATGTCTGTATCATTGCACTATCCTCCAACAATCTAAATTGACTAATCTCATCAGGAGGCGTCGCTCATATGGGCAACCGGTAGCGACGATAAATAAACGTAAAATCACCTGAAGGCCTTCGTGGTCAAAATGTCGTTGACTTCAAGTCACTAGCCCCTCAAAATGGATCACTTAAATATACTTATCTGGAATATTACGGGACCTTTGTCAAGTAGCTGATATCTCTGTTATATATTACATAATAAAGTATTTGATTGTGTTGTTTATAGTTTATAAACTTTATTTATTTTGCAACGATTGCGAAGCAAGTTTTAACAAATTATATTAATCACTCTCGTTGGCACGGATGAAAGCATAAATGTGGTCATTCCTGTGGGAGAAAACAAGAGTACCCGGAGAAAACCCACCTGTCCGATCTGGCGACCACCGTACCATCTCACATACTTCCTGGTACGAGGATCTAACCCTGGGTTGCATTGGTGAGAAGCGAGCGCTCTAACCACTGCGTAATCGGACAATAAGTAATTATCTTATTTCAGTTATAAGCGTATAAATAGTTAAACAAATAATGTACACACTATGATCGAAGTACAAACACCCAGCCCGATGGGCCTATTAGTCACTATAAATAGAACATAAACTTATTACACGGACAGTCTGGTACTGTCCGTTCTATAATAAATATTAACATAGAAAATATTGTAATTTATAGATTATATACAAGTTCAACATTGGAATCAATCAATGTGTGAATAAAAATACGGTATTAATAAATATCGATATGTACAGACGGATCTGTAGTCCAGTGGTAACACGCTGGACTGGTAATCCAGGGATCGCAGGTTCGACCCCCCCGTCTGACCCTAATAAAATTAACAGTCTTTCAGATGGGACTTTATACCGAGGTATCGTGTCGGTGCTGTACACCGTGCACGTAAAAGAACAAGAGGAGAATCTGGAATGGGTCTCTGTATCATTGCACTATCCTCCACAAATGTTTGCTGCTTTACAGTAGCTTTAATTAAAAACGTTTCTATGGTTGCCAGGGGTGATATACAAGTAACGAAACGGTTATTCTATGGTTGTCAGGGGTGATATACAAGTAACGAAACGCGTTTTCTACGGTTGTCAGGGGTGATATACAAGTAACGATGCGGGGTTTCTAGGGTTGTCAGGGGTGATATACAAGTAACGAAGCGGATATTCTAGGATTGTCAGGGGTGATATACAAGTAACGAAGCGGGTATTCTACGGTTGTTTATTCAGTTGCTTATTCAGATGTTACAACTTATATTAATCACTTTCGAGACCTCATTCCTGATGGAATCCATCGCCACGAGGGAGCGAGAAGAGGCATGTGGAATTTAAATGCCTTGCCTAACGACACACTCGTAACGGCTCCAGCGGGGCTCGAACTCCGGGCCGTTCGCACGTGAAGCGAACACGCTACCACTGAGCTATCACGACTTCCACTAGGGTTTTCTAGGGTTGTCAGGGGTGATATACAAGTAACGAAACGCGTTTTCCAGGATTGTCAGGGGTGATATACAAGTAACGAAACGCGTTTTCTAGGGTTGTCAGGGGTGATATACAGTAACGAAACGCGTTTTCTAGGGTTATCAGGGGTGATATACATGTAACAAAGCTTGTCGGTCAAATGGAAGATATTTCAATTATTGCTATAGATCAATGTATTAAAACATGTCAAGCGCATTTCACTTATCCTACCTTCATGCGTACTATTTAAGTGTCTGTCAAATACGCTTCGATCCCCCATCTGACCCTAATACAATTAACAGTCTTTCAGATGGGACATTAAACCGAGGTGTCGTGTCCGTGCTGTAAGCCGTGCACGTAAATGAACCAGATGAGATTCTGGAATGGGTCTCTGTCTGTATTATTGTACTATCCTCCAAAAATCTAAAATAACTAATCACTTCAGGAGGCGTCGCTCATATGGGCAACCGGTAGCGACACGCACGCACGCACGCTCGTTTCCGAAAAACGTAAGAACCTCGCCATGTATATTTCCTCCAACTTACCTTATACATTAGTTTATACAAATTCAATTTAACTCGATTGCGAAACAGGTTCATACAACATAATTATATTAATCACTCTCGAGACTCAGGAGAGAGAAGATGCAATGTGGAATTTAAATGCCTTGCCTAAGGGCACAATCGTAACGACTCCAGCGGGGCTCGAACTCCGGGTATTTCGCACCAGAAGCGAACGCACTACCACTACGCTATCACGATTTCCCCTAAATTAAATTTGATAAGACAATTCAGTAACCTAAACCTGATATTATCTATGTATTTCTGCACACTGTTTATTTAGTGTATACATATTTATTTTAGCTAGATTGCGAAACAAGTTCTTACAACTTATATTAATAACTCTCGAGACCTCATTCCTGATGGAATCCATCGCCACGAGGGAGAAAGAAGAGGCAATGTGGAACTTAAATGCCTTGCCTAAGGGCACAATCGTAACGGCTCCAGCGGGGCTTGAACTCCGGACATTGAGTACGTGAAGCGAACGCGCATCCACTGCGCTATCACGACTTCCACTGTTTACTTGAGAACACTTCAAACTTTAATAGATACTCATTGTATCTGTGCATCATCTGTCTGCTCACTAACTAATATCAGAATATTTGGGGAAGGCGGAATTGCCTTTCTCTGGCATATAAAACTTGACAAGATCATCACGTCTTTGTCTCTTAACCTTTCCTTCATGGAGATTTAGGTTAATATACTATTATATCTCCATACATACGACAGCCATTTAGCTTTCATGTAGTGGATAAGTAGTCGCCATATCTACCCCACCTCCATATATATTACTGGGACTACATGCGTTTCTGGCCTTTATTATGAGCATTGGTTTGGCTACTACATTGTCGATGTATGTCGTATTGTTAATGGTGTCAAGAGGTGCTTCTATGAGAGAACGTGTTAATGATGACCGCATTGTAGGCATACAGCTGCAACTATCGCTTACTCAGGCAACCAAGTAACATAACTGTACCATATCTAGTCAGGCAACCACAACGTAGCATAACTGTACCATCTCTAGTCAGGCAACCACGTAACATAACTGTACCATCTCTAGTCAGGCAACCACAACGTAGCATAACTGTACCATCTCTAGTCAGGCAACCACGTAACATAACTGTACCATCTCTAGTCAGGCAACCACAACGTAGCATAACTGTACCATCTCTAGTCAGGCAACCACGTAACATAACTGTACCATCTCTAGTCAGGCAACCACAACGTAGCATAACTGTACCATCTCTAGTCAGGCAACCACGTAACATAACTGTACCATCTCTAGTCAGGCAACCACAACGTAGCATAACTGTACCATCTCTAGTCAGGCAACCACGTAACATAACTGTACCATCTCTAGTCAGGCAACCACAACGTAGCATAACTGTACCATCTCTAGTCAGGCAACCACATAACATAACTGTACCATCTCTAGTCAGGCAACCACAACGTAGCATAACTGTACCATCTCTAATCAGGCAACCACAACGTAACATAACTGTATCATCTATAGTCAGGCAACCACAACGTAACATAACTGTACCATCTCTAGTCTGGCAACCACAACGTAAGATAACTGTACCATCTCTAGTCTGGCAACCACAACGTAACATAACTGTATCATATCTAGTCAGGCAACCACGTAACATAACTGTACCATCTCTAGTCAGGCAACCACGTAACATAACTGGTTCATCTCTAGTCAGGCAAACACAATGTAACATAACTGTACCATCTCTAGTCAGGCAGCCACAAGGTAACATAACTGTACCATCTCTAGTTAGGCATCCACAACGTAACATAACTGTATCATCTATAGTCCGGCAACCACGTAACATAACTGTACTATCTCTAGTCAGGCAACCACAACGTAACATAACTGTATCATCTCTAGTCAGGCAACCACATAACATAACTGTATCATCTCTTGTCAGGCAACCACGTAACATAATTGTACCATCTCTAGTCAGGCAACCACAACGTAACATAACTGTACCATCTATAGTCAGGCAACCACAACGTAGCATAACTGTACCATCTCTAGTCAGGCAACCACAACGTAACATAACTGTACCATCTCTAGTCAGGCAACCACAACGTAACATAACTGTACCATCTATAGTCAGGCAACCACAACGTAACATAACTGTACCATCTCTAGTCAGGCAACCACAACGTAACATAACTGTATTATCTATTGTCAGGCAACCGCGTAACATAACTGTATGATCTCTAGTCAGGCAACCACGTAACATAACTGTACCATCTCTAGTCAGGCAACCTCGTAACATAACTGTATCATCTCTAGTCAGGCAACCACAACGTAACATAACGGTACCATCTCTAGTCAGGCAACCACGTAACATAACTGTACCATCTATAGTCAGGCAACCACAACGTAACATAACTGTACCATCTCTAGTCAGGCAACCACAACGTAACATAACTGTATTATCTATTGTCAGGCAACCGCGTAACATAACTGTATGATCTCTAGTCAGGCAACCACGTAACATAACTGTACCATCTCTAGTCAGGCAACCTCGTAACATAACTGTATCATCTCTAGTCAGGCAACCACAACGTAACATAACGGTACCATCTCTAGTCAGGCAACCACGTAACATAACTGTATCATCTCTAGTCAGGCAACCACAACGTAACATAACTGTAGCATCTCTAGTCAGGCAACCACAACGTAACATAACTGTAGCATCTCTAGCCAGGCAACCAAGTAACATAACTGTACCATCTCTAGTCAGGCAACCACGTAACATATTACTAGGAATCAATGATACATAAATTAATGAGACATGCATAACCGCAAGAGATATGTATCTATATTAAATTATTGTATACATTAATTACAAAGATAGACGTTTCTTCTCTCTAAAATAGTGAAACAATATAGTTGGCATCCATAACTAGTCCCGTTTGAAATATAATATACGTATCCTATCGCTTAGTGAAACAATATAGTTGACATCCATAACTAGTCCCGTTTGAAATATAATATACTTATCCTCGCTTAGTGAAACAATATAGTTGGCATCCATAACTATTCCCGTTTGAAATATATTATACTTATCCTATCGCTTAGTGAAACCGTTGAATATAGTTGGCATCCATAACTAGTCCCGTTTGAAATATAATATACTTATCCTATCACTTAGTGAAACAATATAGTTGGCATCCATAACTAGTCCCTATGTTATATAATACACTTATAATATAATACACTTATCCGATCATGCATCTTCTAAGAAACATTTATGTGTTTATTTCCGGGTCTAATGTCCCGCCATAATAACACCAACATGCATGCATGATCAATACAAATTCTGCAAATCTATGGCAATTTTCCATATGAAAATACAATCAAAAATCACTATTCGTACACACTTAAAGCACAAACGTATGCATGTAGAAACAATATTTGTTAACACAATATGGGCCATTATATTTAAAGCGACACTACATCGGTGAAAACGCAAATGTCTGCAGAATGTAATTTGCTATTATATGGTATAATATTTTCCAAATATTTGCCTCAAAACTGAGTATTTCAATAAATAAACAAACGTCGTATACGCGGTTTGTTGACATAACAAAATAATGTAAATAGGGTCGACATTTATCCTGAATAACACGGGTTGTGCTACATATTTACCGTGATATCTCACATGAGTGCCTATGCATATTTATTTGTAGACTAATCTTAATTAAATTATCTCTAAACGAAAGTATCGTGCGTTTAATATTTACTTCAATGACAATAAACGTCAATTCAGGAGCCTGGGTGATCGCTATATGAAATCCTACTTTCACGTTTGAAAGTTTGAATACTATAAAAACACTATTGGATTGAATAAATGTTAGTGTTCGATGTATTCAGAAGAATTTTTAGTAGCAATGCATGTGTAAAAAAAAGCATTTCATTTGCTTTTTGTGATGCACTGTCGATTTAATACAACCAATAATACGATTTCAATATTGTGTTTTCAAATACATATTAATGTTTCCGACAGACGCGTACACACATTCAGCATTCCATTCTCTAGAGACATCTGTAATTTTCTATTACCTCCCTTGGCAGATAAAGTCTGATTTATTCCAAAATGTGAATAGGTACTTTTAGTTAGAATCCTTTGTTTTTACTGTTGTTCCATAACCAGATGTTGCGGTATGATAAATGTGATTTTGTTCATATCGTGTTAATTAACTGATAACATTCTTTTACAAATAAGTACCTATTGTATATACTGTATGAGATATGTCGAAACATAGTAATTTAATAATCATAAGAAGCGATAGTAGAATAAAATTGCTAGCATGTTGTGCAAAGGAAACAACGATAAAAACAGAGGAGAACACTACATAGGACCTATCTACTTTTAGGGAGTATTCAGGGACAATAACTGACCGATGTCTGCAGCTAAGCACTGATCCATAATACATACATATACGCGTGTACATGTACTTGTAGAGTGTAACACTGATCCATAATACATACATATATGCGTGTACATGTACTTGTAGAGTGTAACACTGATCCGTAATACATACATATACGCGTGTACATGTACTTGTAGAGTGTAACACTGATCCATAATACATACATATACGCGTGTACATGTACTTGTAGAGTGTAACACTGATCCATAATACATACATATACGCGTGTACATGTACTTGTAGAGTGTAACACTGATCCATAATACATACATATACGCATGTACATGTACTTGTAGAGGAGTGTAACACTGATCCATAATACTTACATATACGCGTGTACATGTACTTGTAGAGTGTAACACTGATCCATAATACATACATATACGCGTGTACATGTACTTGTAGAGTGTAACACTGATCCATAATACATACATATACGCGTGTACATGTACGTGTAGGGTGTAACACTGATCCATAATAAATACATACAGTCAACCATGTGTTAGTGGTCACCTCTATTAAGCAGCCAATCTGTATTGAGCAGCCAGATTGCAGATTCCCAATATGTTACTTTGCTATACAGGTGACCTCTATTAAGCAACCACCTGTGCTGAACAGCCATTTGCTGTGATTCCCTTTGTTGGCTGCTTAGGACTGATTTGACTGTATACCCGTGTACATGTACTTATACATGTCTATGTGACGAGTCCTTTAATGTTAAACACGTCCACTACACAACATACGACCATGCAACTCATATGTATATTTGACGATAAGCTACGTTTCATTCATTTCCAATGGCCCCACCCTACAAGACTGTCCCAATTGACAAACTTTATTTGAACTGAACCACGCCTTTCAATAGTATGCCGCCGTCTTTATGAAGTCGCAATGCAGGCCAAACAAAGAAATCCGGTTCATGTCCTGATTTAGTGTAGGCTCTGTATATACTTGCATTAAAACCGTCTATGGTAGGTGGACACATGTAAACAGGCGGGTCCTGCACACACATCCACCACGTCAGTTCGACAACTTTTTTTGCATACTTTTCTAAAGGTCCATTTTCTTTTGGTTTTCTTGGCAATTTAGATTCTCCACACATATCATATAGCACGCTCTTGAAGAAACCCTGAAAAAGTATTGAACCTGTATGGATGGTGTAGTCCTATTGTCCACATTTATATAAAATTAGGTAAAAACGGGTGTAGGAATAAGAGGATTTGTGTTGCAGTGTGTTTAAGAGTGTTTAAGATCAAATACAATCAAACGAACGGACAGACATGCAGACAGACAGCTACTATATATATACATACCATGAACCTGTAACCACCAACAACAAGACTTTGTCCACCGCGTTTGTTACGGACAAACTGAATTTGAACTTGTGCATTCGCCAAACATTTGGAATGGTCATTTATCTATGAAGTGGGAATAAGAGTACTACTTGACAACAGCAAGTTGGAATATAGGGATTAAACCGTATGGATATATACATATGGATTATCCCCAATAGTTAATTGTACACAGAACATATTCGTTTAATATATGTTTATATGAGTTTTCGCGTCATTTTAATATGTCTTGTATGGCATGGATATTTATTATTTTGATTACAGTTACAGTTACAGTTACAGAACTACAGATTAATCTGACAATTCTTTGACACCATCTGCAATAGGTCAACAATTAAATACACCAATCTATGATGCTATAACACACCACTGAAGAAAAAGAAATATTCAATCAATGTCAACAGCTGAGTAAATATTCAAAGTATGTCGACAGCTGAGTAAATATTCAATGAGTAAATATTCAATCTATATCGACAGCTGAGTAAATATTCAAGATATGTCGACAGCTGAGTATATATTGCTGAGTAAATATTCAATATATGTCGACAGCTGATTAAATATTCAATCTATGTCGACAGCTGAGTAAATATTCAATCTATTTCTACAGCTGAGTAAATATTCAATATATGTCGACAGCTGAGTAATTATTCAATGAGTAAATATTCAATCGATGTTGGCAGTTGAGTAAATATTCAATCTATGTCGACAGCTGAGTAAATGTTCAATCTTTGTCGACAGCTGAGTAAGTATTCAATATATGTCGACAGCTGAGTAAATATCCAATATATGTCGACAGCTAGGTAGATATTCAATATAAGTCGACAACTGAGTAAATATTCAATCTATGTCGATAGCTGAGTAAATTTGGATACATACAGAATCAGAGGGCGAATGTAAAGTTTTTTATATTAAGTTTCATATAAATATTTTGGAAGCTACGAAATTGCTTATTCGTTAAATGATTTTAGAATTTAGAGCAGTGTGATGCTATGTAGCATCTTACGAACTATAGTCAATTATCTACCGTCTGACCCTAATAACATTAACAGTCTTCCAGACTTTAAACAGAGGAGTCGTGACGGTGCTTTACACCGTACACGTAAAAGAACAAGAGGAGACTCTGGAATGGGTCTCTGTCTGTATCATTGCACTATTCTCCAACAATCTAAAATGACTAATCTCTTCAGGAGGCGTCTCTCATATGGGCAACCGGTAGCGACGAAAAATAAACGTAAAACACACACACCGTTGTCAATTCTTGCAGCGCTTCACCGGCAATACCCTTGCGGAATTGGACAAGCAAGCCGTCATCAGCTCGTTCAGCTCTTTTTGGTGGGCATTCTTTGGTCTAAAAATAAAGTGATAGTATGTCCAACATATTATATTTGTATGTATTTATTGTCCAGGTAATAATATACAAAGTATACAAAGTGTTTGTTTATTATAGAGTCAGCCCTATTGAAAGGGCCAGTGATTTCGGACTTATGGGACACATCTTATGGACATCAGACCTCCAGCTCCGTCGGCGGACGCCTTAATCACTCGACCACTAGGCCGCTCCTTTTGCTGACAAGTATGAGTTATTAACAGGCCCGTAGCCACACTGGGGCACACCGAGGCAGCTGTATTTGTTAAAATTGCCAAAGCAAAATAAAATAAAATAAAATGCAAAAAATATCCCCTTGTTGTATAAAATGTACAGAGAGTTGAAAGGTCAGTACATAATTATACGTCTAAATTCATTAAATCAGAAAATGCAGGGAATTGCTTCTATACCCCAACACTTTTAAGGGGAACATGCCCCCGGAACCCCTAGTTGAAATTTGCCCCTGGCTACGGTACTGATTAACTATATAGTCTGCAAAAAGACTATAATTGAATCTACTGTTATTAATGTCACATTACTGATGTATTTTAGTTTAAACTTTATTTATTTTACAACGATTGCGAAGCAATTTTTAACAACTTATATTAATCACTCTCGTTGGCGCGAATGAAAGCGTATATGTGGTCATTCGTGTGGGAGGAAACCGGACTACCCGGAGAAAACCCACCTGTCCGATCTAGCGACCACCGTACCATCTCACATACTTCCCGGTCCGAGGATGTATTTTGTTAGTAAGACTTAAATTTAAACTGGCATTTCACAGCAATTACTTTCTTGTTGCTTAGTACCAAATAACTGTTATCTAAGATAAGCATACTAGTTTGAAGAGGTATGTTCATATCCTCACAGCTATTTTCATATTTCTCTGTTGTGCATAATTTTGTCTTGAAAACACATACATCTATTAATTGATTAATGAATAAAATATAGATAATAGTTAATAGTTAGTTCTAACTGAGCGAGCGGGGGGAGAAGAGAGGGGAGATAGGAGAGAGGGGGAGAGAGGGGAGAGAGAGAGGAGAGAGGGGAGAGAGGAGAGAGAGAGAGAGGGAGAGAGGGAGGGAGAGAGGGAGAGAGAGAGGGAGAGAGAGGGAAGAGAGAGAGAGAGGTGGAGAGGGAGAAGAGAGGAGAGAGAAGAGAGAGATAAGAGAGAAGAGAGGCGAAGGAGAGAGGGAGAGGCGAGATAGGGGAGAGGGAGAGGGGGAGGTAGGGTGGGGGGGGAGAGGAGAGAGGGACTATAGGAGAGAGATGGGAGAGAGAGAGGGAGAGAGAGGAGGAGAGAGAGGGAGAGAGGAGAGGAGAGAGAGAAGAAGAGGAGGGGGGAATATGAGGAGGAGAGAGAAATAGGGGAGAGAGAGAGGGGGAGAGAAGCGGAGAGAGAGAGAAGGAGAGGAGAGGGGAGAGAGAGAGAAGAGAGAGGCTAGAGAGAGGAGAGAGGTGAAGAGAGAGAGAGGAGAAAGAGAGAGGGGGGAATAGAGAGAGGAGAGAGAGAGGGGGAGAGAGGTGGGAGAGAGAGAGGAGATAGAGCGAGAGAGGCGAGAGAGAGGGAAGAGAGGGAGGGAGAGTGAGGGAGATTGGAGAGAGCGAGGAGAGGAGAGAAGGAGGGGGAGAGAGGGGGAGGGAGAGGGAGAGTGATCCTGACGAAAAATGGTCTTATGGTCACTTTGAACATGAATTTGCCTTTAATAGCTTAATAATTTGTATAATATCAACTGTTTTCTTACCAGGTATTCGTCAGGCCCATGCAACAAAATAGATTCAAACATAGTCGCAATTTCCTCAATCTGTTTCGTAGCTTTCTGTCTGCAAAATTCGTATGACTTCTGTAAAAAAAATAATTTATAAATAATTATACAAATTATTATCACACCGAACGCTCTTCTGGAAATAGGTTTATCGACTGCACAGGTGTCTATTATATCATGTAAGCAGCCAGTTGCAAAACCTACCACTTTGTGGTCCATCCGAAATGTATTCCACAATATGTGTTCATAGGAATTGTTTCTTTGCTCTTTTGATTTGTGGATATATATGATGCGTTAAGCAAATAGCCGCCAGATAATACATATCGTAGCTTATGATTTGTGGATATATATGATGCGTTAAGCAAATAGCCGCCAGATAATACATATCGTAGCTTATGATTTGTGGATATATATGATGCGTTAAGCAAATAGCCGCCAGATAATACATATCGTAGCTTATGATTTGTGGATATATATGATGCGTTAAGCAAATAGCCGCCAGATAATACATATCGTAGCTTATGATTTGTGGATATATATGATGCGTTAAGCAAATAGCCGCCAGATAATACATATCGTAGTTTATGATTTGTGGATATATATGATGCGTTAAGCAAATAGCCGCCAGATAATACATATCGTAGCTTATGATTTGTGGATATATATGATGCGTTAAGCAAATAGCCGCCAGATAATACATATCGTAGCTTATGATTTGTGGATATATACGATGCGTTAAGCAAATAGCCGCCAGATAATACATATCGTAGCTTATGATTTGTGGATATATATGATGCGTTAAGCAAATAGCCGCCAGATAATACATATCGTAGCGTATGAGTTTCCTGGTGGGCATGTGGGGTGGAGCAGGGTTCGCCTCAACACATTTTACTGTTCTCAATAAGCATTGGGATGACATATCAGCCAATTCGTAATTTGACAGTTGGTGTTGTGCATAAATGTTGAATGTAATTAATCCAGTCTTGTAATACATAGCTGTCTGTATAAATACTGGAATACGATTGACAAGATGATGTTTTATTTATTTTTGATAAGGAAATCAGTGCCAATATCATAGCCTGGGAACAGCCGTTGATATATGTTGCCTGCTCTGTCATATAAATATATTTTAATACCGAGATCATTAATTGGCCGTCTTGAGTTTCTGATAATATCAATGTGTCATTTTGCCAGAGGTAAATTGGTGAAAAATCAACAGACTGGAACTCAGGCTACCAATATCCCTTTACATATAATTAATACAACATCGATGCAATAGAAACTGTGTGTGTGTTTTACGTTTATTTATCGTCGCTACCGGTTGCCCATATGAGCGACGCCTCCTGAAGAGATTAGTCAATTTAGATATTTGGAGGATAGTGCAATGATACAGAGAGAGACCAATTCCAGAGTCTCCTCTGGTTCTTTTACGTGCACGGTGTAAAGCACCAACACGAGACCTCGGTTTAACGTCCCATCTGAAAGACAGTTAATTTTATTATGGTCAGACGGGGGATCGAACCTGCGATCCCTGGATTGCCAGTCCAGCGTGTTATCACTGGACTACAGATCCGTCGAAACTGCGAAACATGACATCTGATTTATAGGTACCTGTACAATTGTCAACAACAACTGTATCACTTTTCTCTCCACTACAGGCTTGTTGTTCACCTCTTCAAAAGCGTCCGTCCATTCATTGTCGTAAAGCTCAGAAAAATTCTCTGCGACTTTTGTTGGTCTGTTGCCGTCACTGAGATCCGCTATATTTGGGTTGTTCTGCCTCAGTGCTTTGCTGGCACGCTTACTGCAAATCAAATAATCTTTGTTTATTTATTTGTTCGGGTTTTACGCCTTCATCAGCATCACAGTAGTACCCCTGGCCCTTTCTATTTTAATGAATGACCCGTAATTCACTGTGTTCAAATATCAACACATTTTACAATGAAAGCCTGATAAAAAATTCACCGATTGTACTATAGCATATATTCTGTTAATATAATCCATCATTATTATGAGATATGGAAACATGAACGTTAGCAGCGTGACGGATATTTACTATCTCGGATTGCTCGGACATTTAACAGCATGACGGATATTTACTATCTCGGATTGCTGAGACATTTAACAGCGTGGCGGATATTTGCTATCTCGGATTGCTCGGACATTTAACAGCATGGCGGATATTTACTATCTCGGATTGCTGAGACATTTAGCAGCGTGACGGATGTTTGCTATCTCGGATTGCTCGGACATTTAACAGCATGACTGATGTTTGCTATCTCGGATTGCTCGGACATTTAGCAACGTGACGGATGTTTGCTATCTCGGATTGCTCGGACATTTAACAGCATGGCGGATATTTACTATCTCGGATTGCTCGGACATTTAGTTAGCAGCGTGACGGATGTTTGCTATCTCGGATTGCTCGGACATTTAACAGCGTGACAGATGTTTGCTATCTCGGATTGCTCGGACATTTAACAGCATGGCGGATATTTACTATCTCGGATTGCTCGGACATTTAGTTAGCAGCGTGACGGATGTTTGCTATCTCGGATTGCTCGGACATTTAACAGCGTGACAGATGTTTGCTATCTCGGATTGCTCGGACATTTAGCAGCGTGGCGGATGTTTGCTATCTCGGATTGCTCGGACATTTAACAGCATGACGGATGTTTACTATCTCGGATTGCTCGGACATTTAACAGCATGGCGGATGTTTGCTATCTCGGATTGCTCGGACATTTAACAGCATGGCGGATATTTACTATCTCGGATTGCTCGGACATTTAGTTAGCAGCGTGACGGATGTTTGCTATCTCGGATTGCTCGGACATTTAACAGCGTGACAGATGTTTGCTATCTCGGATTGCTCGGACATTTAGCAGCGTGGCGGATGTTTGCTATCTCGGATTGCTCGGACATTTAACAGCATGACGGATGTTTGCTATCTCGGATTGCTCGGACATTTAGCAGCGTGGCGGATGTTTGCTATCTCGGATTGCTGGGACATTTGTAGCCTGGCGGGTCTTGATATCTCGGATTGCTCTGACATTTAGCAGCCTGGCGGGTGCTTGCTAACTCGGAATGCTCGGACATTTAGCAGCGTGACGGATGTTTGCTATCTCGGATTGCTCGGACATTTAACAGCGTGACGGATGTTTGCTATCTCGGATTGCTCGGACATTTAGCAGCGTGGCGGATGTTTGCTATCTCGGATTGCTCGGACATTTAACAGCATGACGGATGTTTGCTATCTCGGATTGCTCGGACATTTAGCAGCGTGGCGGTTGCTTTCCAACTCGGATTGCTCGGACATTTAGCAGCCTGGCGGGTGCTTGATATGTCGGATTGCTCGGACATTTAGCAGCCTGGCGGGTGCTTGCTAACTCGGAATGCTCGGACATTTAGCAGCGTGGCGGTTGCTTTCCAACTCGGATTGCTCGGACATTTAGCAGCCTGGCGGGTGCTTGATATGTCGGATTGCTCGGACATTTAGCAGCCTGGCGGGTGCTTGCTAACTCGGAATGCTCGGACATTTAGCAGCCTGGCGGGTGCTTGATATGTCGGAATGCTCGGACATTTAGCAGCCTGGCAGGTGCTTGATATGTCGGATTGCTCGGACATTTAGCAGCCTGGCAGGTGCTTGATATGTCGGATTGCTCGAACATTTAGCAGCCTGGCAGGTGCTTGATATGTCGGATTGCTCGGACATTTAGCAGCCTGGCAGGTGCTTGATATGTCGGATTGCTCGGACATTTAGCAGCGTGGCGGGTGATTGCTAACTCGGAATGCTCGGATTGTTATTGTTGTACGTTCATTTGAATATCACATAAATATAACTATACTAATTACTAGCAATGGAAATATGTTCTACTAGGACAATATAGTATTATCAATATATCATTGAAACAAACAGCAATTTAGAATAAAGTATATAAATCTACACTGTGAATAAAGAATACCATGTGTGGATTGACCCATACAGTTTACGGTTCATAAGAATATTGATAAGGCATTGTTTAGGAACTATAGAGTAGTAGTATTCTAATGATTTTGAATGCCAGGTACCTATACAATGTACATGTACTTTCCATGTATTATGACTCCCACCACCAAAAAAATGTGAGGCAAAAACTTTTATTTCTGATAATATATTAACAGTTTTAAGAACATATAACTCTTTCGATCATTACGTACTATTGTGTTTTAGTTTTCAGGAAGACATTAATTGTCCAAAAGGTGTTTGAATCAAAACATTTAATTAAACAATACCCCACCCACTTTTCACAAATTCGAAAAGATATGTCCCCTTAAATATTGATATGTCTGGGGTTTTAAAGCGGGTCTAACAGCTTAGGTCATAATGGCGACTTTCCAGCTTTAAATGGTGGATACAGACCTCGATGGTAATCTGAGCAATATTTCAATACTGACTGCTACCCGGGCAGAACCATTGATCTTCCGAGACCAGTTAGATATCTTCCTTATTTAATTTAAACTTTATTTAGTTTACAACGATTGCGAAGCAAGTTTTAACAACTTATATTAATTACTCTCGAAGGCGCGGATGAAAGCGGATATGTGGTCATGTGTGTGAGAGGAAACCAGAGTACACGGAGAAAACCCACCTGTCCGATCTGGCGACCACCGTACCATCTCACATACTTCCCGGTCCGAGGATCGAACACGGGTTGCACTGGTGATAAGCGAGCGTGCTAACCACTGCGCTAATCGGACAGCTTTCCTTATTTGAAATAATTAGACCATACAGCGGTGAGGGACAAGTGATTCGAACTCAACTACCGTAACAACTCGAGCTACATATCTACATTGTATTAGGTAGAGAAACGTCGCAAACACAACGCTATGTCACACTGCTAAACTGACGCACATGCACTTAAACTGACGCATATATATACTGTTAAATTGACGCATACACAATGTTAAACTGACGCATACATACGTTTAAACTGACGCATACATACAGATAAACTGACGCATACATACTGTTAAACTGTCGCATACATACTGTTGAACTGACGCATACACAATTTTAAACTGATGCATACATCGTAAAACTGACGCATGCACATTGTTGAACTGACGCATTCACACTATGAAACTGACCCATACACAATATTAAACTGACGCATGTACACTGTTAAACTGACGCATGCACACGGTTAAACTGACGCATGTACACCGTTAAACTGACGCATATATACTGTTAAACTGACGCATGTACACTGTTAACCTGACGCATGCACACTGTTAAACGGACGCATGCACACGGTTAAACTGACGCATGCACACTGTTACACTGACGCATGCACACTGGTAAACTGACGCATACACACTGTTAAACTGACGCATACATAGTGCCACACTGACACATATCTGATCCATTGAATGTCTCCCCACCCGTGTAATTGTAAGAGAGTCTCCCTCTCTAGACCACAATGTCGGACAGACAGACATACAGACAGACAGACAGACAGACAGAAAGACAGACAGACAGAAAGACAGACAGACAGACAGACAGACAGACAGACATGAGGTGTCGAATTAATCCATGTGAGGTAGCTATCCGTCTGGCTGGCAGATGGTCTCTGGTTCTAACCGGGTGCTCGTCCGTGCTTGAAATACTGTTCGGAATAGTTGCAGTAAGTATGAAGACCTAAGATAGTTGTTCGACTTTAAACCACAACAATGCATTTCATTTAGATCAATGACCTCTGACGCTTCACAATCATATGAACACATTTTCGCAAACTAATGTTACATCATAAAGTTACTCATGAAATGCGTTGGCATACTTGAGCCAGAAATAAATAGTCTTCGTGTATTAAGGTAATGAAAGATGGACATGTTTGGCAATAACACGTCAATTCGGCTGATAACAACAGTTTATACAAATATATGTTAGCGTGAACTCCGGGCCCCTCATTATTATTATTACCATAATTATTACTATTATCATTATTATTATTATTATCATTATTACTTTCGATACTCTATATCTTCCTCTATAGTTCGACTCATGTATTGGGTGTTTACATCTGGTTGAGATTGTTGGTGTTTCAACATTTCTTCTCTGCCTGAATTAGTTGCTTTGTCTGTGTGTGTGTTTACGTTTATTTATCGTCGCTACCGGTTGCCCATATGAGCGACGCCTCCTGAAGAGATTAGTTATTTTAGATGTTGGAGGATAGTGCAATGATACAGACAGAGACCCATTCCAGAATCTCCTCTGGTTCTTTTACATGCACGGTGTAAAACACCGACACGAGACCTCGGTTTAACGTCCCACCTGAAAGACTGTTAATTTTATTAGGGTCAGACGGGGGATCGAACCTGCGATCCCTGGAGTTGCTTTGTCTGTCGTATCCTGACTCATTGAAGGCGTCTCATGGCTTGATGGGTCTGTTACTTGATGCGTTTCCGGCTTTGTATCTCTTGTGGAACTGGTTGAGACGATAGGTACACGTTTGTTCATATCAACAGACGGATATGTAGTCCAGTGGTAACACGCTGGACTGGTAATCCAGGGATCGCAGGTTCGATCCCCCGTCTGACCCTAATAAAATTAACAGTCTTTCAGATGGGACGTTAAACCGAGGTCTCGTGTCGGTGCTTTACACCGTGCACGTAAAAGAACCAGAGGAGATTCTGGAATGGGTCTCTGTCTGTATCATGCACTATCCTCCAAAGTCTAAAATGACTAATCTCTTCAGGAGGCGTCGCTCATATGGGTAACCGGTAGCGACGATAAATAAACGTAAAAAACAACAAACAAACGTTTGTTCAATTCTTTCTTTGTTTTTAGTTTAAACATATTTTATTCGGATCAAATACATAAAATATAAACACAATTTTTTATACATTCGAACCGATATGGGTCGAGAAACAAGCTTAAAGCTTATATGAATCCCTTCCCATGTTGGAGTACGTTTAAATGGTACACAATGCTTGGTGAATTGTAATGGCGAGTTTATGTGTTCAGTATATATAAATTGTAGAGAAACTATTTGATACTTAACAGCAGTGGCAACTGTTTGTATTTGATTTTGCTAAACGTCCGCATATATTTACAGCATCGCGTTATTGTAATGTTAATGTAGCAATAAGGAAACGTTATATCCAAATATGTAAACTATCAAAAAAGAATCTTGTATTGTCACACGACGGGCCGGGACCAAAACGGAGAGAACCCCCACGTTCACCTAGGTATCGAAACGTTTTGTTGCTGCAATATAGCTCTGGACATTCAGGTAAAGTGTTGTGTTACAGTGTGTAGTGAGATGCTCATCGCCAAACAAGAGATTGTTGAGTGTGGCAGCACATGGAATGTTAGATAGGTGTTGTAGACGTTGATGATTATACCTTGGGAAATGCAGAAGGAAGTGAGTGACTGATTCGATAGACCCGCATGCGCTCAAGGGAGAATCGATGATATTTTTCCTGTGAAGGTCGTAGCACAAAGAATTACATCCTAGTCGTAGTTGGGTGTGGAGTATCTGATTCCTTCTTGATCCAGCATTGTGTAACGGGCATTGTCTTTTCCTGTTTTTACTTAACATGTATTTGAAGGTTGCTACTGTATCGGCGTTCCGTGTCTCGTTTGGCAGCGAGTTCCATATTAGTATAATTGATGGAAGAAATGTAGAAGCATGGGATTGAGTATGTGCAGTAATAGGTTGAACGGCGGGTACGTGTCGAAGGTTATATAATTGGTCAGCTTGTTCTGGAATGCGATTGGAAAGGTAATGGGGACAACGACCATTCTTCATTTTGTAGAAGAGGGTGAGCTTGTGATTGCTACGTCTTTTGGCTAGGGTATCCCAGGACAGGTCCGACAGAAGAGAGTTTATGTTGCAGAGTTTAGTAGCTCCAGACACAATTCGCGCTGCCTCGTTCTGTACGGCCTCATTATCGTTTTTCAAATCATTACTGCAGTTGTCCCACACGACGTTACCATATTCTAGAAGAGGTCGAATGTAGGCAAGATACATGCGCTCTAGACAGATAAGAATAAGAAGGAATTTTAATGATCTGAGAATTCCGATGCGCTGCCAAGACTTGTTAACAAGCTCAGATATATGAGCATTCCACTTGGCATCATCTGAAAAGATTAGACCAAGGTGTTTGTGAGTTCTAGTTTGGGTAATGGGAATGCTATTCATGAAGACATCTGGATGGTTGGGCTTGTTTCGCTTACGTGAGAAAATCATGGATTCGGTTTTTGCAGGGTTGAATGTAACTAGCCACAATTTGGACCAGGAATGGATACGAGAAAGGTCGTTGTTGAGGACGGCAGCTGCATTGGCTGGATCGTCAACGATGATGCAAAGACTTGTGTCATCAGCGAAAAGACGTATATTGGCATTAATGTCAGCAACGATGTCGTTAATGTAAATGAGGAAGAGTAGTGGACCTAAAATCGATCCCTGTGGAACTCCAGCATTAATAGAAGACCATTGCGAGGATGAATTTGCAATAACAACACGTTGATTTCTTGAAGACAAGTAAGATGCGAACCAGTTTAGAAGAGAACCTGTGATGCCGAGAGAAGATAGTTTACTAAGCAGACCACGGTGCCATACCCGGTCAAACGCCTTCGAAATGTCGCAGAAGATCGCTCGCACTTCCTTACCATCGTCAATTGCCTGAGATATGTCATTGTAAAGGAAGGTCATTTGGTTGACAGTGGAATCACCTTTGATGAAACCAGACTGGTTCGGTGTCAATAGACTATTTTCCGTGACATAGTTGTAGAGGTACTTATGTACGCAGCGTTCCATAAGTTTACCCAGGCAACTAAGTAGAGAGATAGGGCGATAGTTTGAGGGTTTCGATGGATCAGATTTTTTAAATATAGGGCATATGTTGGCTAGTTTCCAATGAGAAGGAAATGTGTATTTCGTAAGTAGCTTGGTGAAGTAGACAGAGGGTGGTACAGCGAACTCGTTGGCACCTTCCTTAATGAGTCTAGGACTAACCAAGTCTGGCCCGCTAGCCTTCGATGGGTTGATAAGAGAGATCGCGTCTCTAACATCCTGATGTGTTATGCTGATATGTGACAGAGTGGATGGTGTCATTGGTGTAATGGGTGGTGGGTTCTGATTTTGGTCGTCTATTGAGAATTGCTCACAGAAGAAGGTATTCAGATTATTATTATCATTATTATTATTATTATTATCATTATTATTATTATTATCATCATCATTATTATTATCATTATTATTATTATTATCATTATTATTATTATCATCATTATCATTATTATTATTATTATTACCATTATTATTATCATTATTATTATCATATTATTATTATTATTATTATTATTACCTTCGATACTCTATATCTTCCTCTATAGTTCGACTCATGCATTGGCTGTTTACATCTGGTTGAGATTGTTGGTGTTTCAACATTTCTTCTCTGCCTGAATTAGTTGCTTTGTCTGTCGTATCCTGACTCTTTGAAGGCGTCACATGGCTTGATTGGTCTGTTACTTGATGCGTATCCTGACTCATTGAAGGCGTCTCATGGCTTGATTGGTCTGTTACTTGATGCGTATCCTGACTCATTAAAGGCGCCACATGGCTTGATTGGTCTGTTACTTGATGCGTATCCTGACTCATTGAAGGCGTCTCATGGCTTGATTGGTCTGTTACTTGATGCGTATCCTGACTCATTAAAGGCGCCACATGGCTTGATTGGTCTGTTACTTGATGTGTATCCTGACTCATTGAAGGCGTCTCATGGCTTGATTGATCTGTTACTTGATGCGTATCCTGACTCATTGAATGCGTCTCATGGCTTGATTGGTCTGTTACTTGATGCTTATCCTGACTCTTTGAAGGCGTCTCATGGCTTGATTGGTCTGTTACTTGATGCGTTTCCGGCTTTGTACCTCTTGTGGAACTGGTTGATACAGTAGGTACAGGTTTGTTCAATTCTTTCTTTGTTTTTGTTCCGACCTTGGGTACGGTGCGCTTTTCAGGTTTACTATCAGGAAGGTCCGCCACCTCTTTCTTATCGTTCTGGATTTCCTAATAAGCGTGTGGTAAAATGGTGTTATAGAATTACACACATCTTGAAACGTTTGTGACTTTCGCTTCGATAGTCAATTTTGCATTTTAAAAAAAAGCTGGTTTTAATGAGAAAGTATTCTTTGGGATAGGGCGCCTCCGTGGCCGAGTGGTTACGGTCGTTGACTTCAAATCATGAACCCATCACCGCTGCATGTTCGAATGCCACCTGGGTTTTGAATTATTCCATGTGTGGAAGGTATTCAACTGGCCACCGGAAGGTCGGGGGTTCTATCCGGGTCTTCGTCCACCAATGATAGCCGGAGAGACGCCATAGTATCTAAACTGTTGGTGCGACTTTAAACCCTAAACACAAAACAAACAAATACCATTCAATAATGTAAATATTGATGACAGTTAAGAAAGTCTTGGAATAAAGATGTATGCATATGGTTTATCACCCTGTTACTAAGGTTACTAATGAACATTGTCATGATACAAGATGACCCCCCACATCCATTTCATTTGCGTATAATACGCTATCATGCAAACCTAAATGTGAACATTTACTACTTCCTTAGCTTGCAAATGGCGTTAAATGCAAAGTCCCCGTTATGACGATTATGTAATGTATTTAGGACTTTCCATTTGCTAAAAAGTCATATATACATAACTAAATATATGAATTATTTTGCAATGTTAGCGACATGTCTGAGGGTTTCTATTATGTATGTATGTATGTTCCGTTAATGTCGCGCCCCTCTCGGGAACCTAGACATGTTTTCCTGGGCAGGTTTAGCCGACCTAAGCGATTAACCAGTACTAAGCAATGTGTGTGAGGTGCCTTGCTCAATGACACTACATACGTGGCCTGTTCGAGTATCGAACCCGGGACCGTTCGATTCCAAATCCGACGCTCTACCACTGGACCATGGACGCCACCATTACCGTAATCGTAGCTTGCAAACGGCGTTAACTGTAAATGCTGTTATTACGATTATGTAATTATAGGAATTTCCATAAATTAAAGCAGCATTACATCGTAATAAAGGATGTTTTGGGTAAAATATAAATACTAATATGTGTGTGTTTACAAAAATCGAAATAGTCACTCAGAAATGATAAAATTCCAATAAATTTAAACCGTCGTATACGAACAGAACAGAACAGATTTTTTTATTTTTTATATTTTTAAATCTTTTTTTTTTTACGCGAATTTGTTTATCAACACACGAAATGTAAACACGCACAGCGCGCATGCGTGAAACAACAGAGGATGTAGAAAACAACGTATATATTTGGAACATGAAATACTATCTATCTATCTTCCTCTAATGTCGAACCGCTCGCGGGGATGTAGAAATTTCCCTAAAAGACTTAGCTAACAGAGGTATGAATCAACATATCAAGTAATTTAATTAAAAAGGACAACGTGGGACAAATGGGGACGATGCATTCCGAATGTAAACAAGTGCGGACGATGCATTCCGGTTGTAAACAAGTGCTTGACCAATCGACTCGGAAAGTCCTACTTTCGGTTTCGAGTTTGTTTTATCGCCAAAAAACACGGTTTACCAAATGAACATAAGCATACAAAGTATAATGTTAGAATGTGTAGCAGCATTGCTACCCATATGTAAAAATTGAATTTTTCAAATATCTTTTATTTCATACGATGTAATACTGTATAATAATAATTCCTGTTCAAACTGACTGTCACCATTTATAAAAAATTAACTCTCAAGTTTTGCAGTAAAGAAGGCTAACATTTGTACAGGATGAAGTCGTTTGAATTTGAGAGCAATCTGTCACGGCCGTCATCCAATTATTAACTCCCACTGACTTATATTATAAGTAATAGGTGCTTTCGAACCAAGGTTTTGCAGCATTAGATTAGTCGCTCCCATGCCTCATTCCTGATGGAATCCATTACCATGATGCATGGAAAGGGCAGTGTGGATTTAAGTGTCGTCTGTGGTTCTGTCGGGGCTCGAACTCACAACCTCTCGGCTACACAACGGAGGCTTCACATATATTCATCACCATGATGGAGGGAGGAGGCAATGTGGATTTAAGTGTCGTCTGTAGTTCTGTCGGGGCTCGAACCAACAACCTCTCGGCTACACAACGGAGGCTCCACATATAGTCATCTCCATGATGGAGAGAGAAGAGGCAATGAGGATTTTCAAAATGTTCAAAATCTGCAAAGTAATTGTTTATCGAATGCATATTTACTTACATGAAAATAAGAAGTACTGCATAGTACAACACAGTGTGGATTAACTTGGTTTCTATATTGAACGTTACATAAACTATGTATCTAGCAGATTACCTTCAATTCTTTTTGGATAGCCTTTACTTTCCGTTTTGCAGCCGGGTATTCTTTGTTCAAGACACGTTGGATAAGTTGCTTCAGTTCCCCGAGAGTACGTTTACCTGAACCACGAATGTTCTCTAATTGTTCTATTTCCTTCATAGCTTTATCACACATGTTTCCTGTAGTACGTTCTGGTTGTGTGTTGACACTTTCGTTTGCAACTGCATCAAGAAATTTGTCAATAGAGCTTTTCCCTGCCATTATACGACAGCACAAAATTATTAATTCGGTAAAAAAATCTGATTAAGTCGCTAAAAAATCTGATTAAATCGCTAAAAAATCTGATTAAGTCGCTTAAAAATCCGTTTTCTTTGTCACAATGTATAATAAACTAGTAAAGCATATCAACCGCGTTGATATAAACTCTAACAATAAATAACGTTTATATTGAAATGAATGTTTACGTGGAATTAAGGTTAATATTATACTTCCTTATTGTGTATCAATTACTGAATAGTCTCCCCTGATTTACAATAGTCTCCCCCGATTTACTAAAACAAAAGCACATTTTACGATTCGACGGATCTGTAGTCCAGTGGTAACACGCTGGACTGGTACTCCAGGGATCACAGGTTCGATCCCCCGTCTGACCCTAATACAATTAACAGTCTTTCAGATGGGACGTTAAACCGAGGTCTTGTGTCGACTCTCACATTGGGTGTTGGCTCCACTCGGAGCATGAATACAAGATGGTTGCGATGGCGCGCTACACTTCTGGCACAATTGTCAAGTTGACGATACTCACTGAAACCTCATAGACGTCCAAGATATCGAATATACTTCAATTATTTATAGCTATGGCAATTCTAGAGAATGGCTGAAGAAGCTACTGTGTATATATGGTCTGATCAATCTAAAGTTTCTTTTTTTCGTTTCCTTTTTCCCTTTTCTTTCTTCTTCTTTATCAAAACATATGGAACGCTTTAAGAATGTGCGTGTCATCCTTGCGCATGGGCCATTCTAATCTTCGTTGTATCCTGAACACTCTAAGATTTCATGTTTCTTAAAATTTCACTTCATGTATAATAGGTAACGGCCTTGTACTCAACACTAACCGTATCACATATTTGAATGCGGACATAGGCCTACATATATTACAGGGAACAGTTAAATACTGCCCATACTCAACGACTATTCCGTAAGAACAGTATCGTAGCCAGAAGCGACACTAACGGTCGTAGCGGCCCTGCGATGTAATTATCCAGATCCAGACTAACCGAGGTGAACCTTCTAGGGTGGCACGGGGGCATGCCCCTACACCAGCAAGTATTATTTACAGATGCTTATCAGTGCGTGTTGGTGTTTTTAATGGCAGTTTTATCGCAGTGTTCCTACACAAATGTATTTTTTCTCTCAATTACTTACAAATTCTAACCGAGGCGCAGCAGTGTAGCTACGTGCCTGACAATGGTTTATGAGAGACACACTCGTAGATCATGGTTTATGAGAGACACACTCGTAGATCATGGTTTATGAGAGACATACTCGTTGGTCATGGTTTATGAGAGACACACTCGTAGATCATGGTTTATGAGAGACACACTCGTAGATCATGGCTTATGTGAGACACACTCGTAGATCATGGTTTATGAGAGACACACTCGTAGATCATGGTTTATGAGAGACACACTCGTAGATCATGGTTTATGAGAGACACACTCGTAGATCATTGTTTATGAGAGACACACTCGTAGATCATGGTTTATGAGAGACACACTCGTAGATCACGGCTTATGTGAGACACACTCGTAGATCATGGTTTATGAGAGACACACTCGTAGATCATGGTTTATGAGAGACACACTCGTAGATCACGGCTTATGTGAGACACACTCGTAGATCATTGTTTATGAGAGACACACTCGTATATCATAGTGTATGAGAGCTATCATGACAAACTGCAATTAGTTATCTATAGCAGCAGATGATCAACCTTACCTAGAGTTGGACTGCGAATCCAAGGGTCGATATTTGGACTCCGTCACGTTCCTCTACATGAACAGTGTTTCAGACAGTACTTCACTCTGACACATTATGTCTGCAATGCAATGTTTTATTTGCCAAAATCACTAGAGAGGCAACCTCCTAATAGACATGTATAGTAAAAAACCAAAAATGTTACCTAAACGTTAGCTTGTATTACGAACTTATTTGAACCGTACCAGGAGAGTCGCATCATGTCAACCATTTCTACATACATACATTAGGTTAACTCTTTCAGCGCCGAATAAATTCAGAGCATGTGCAAACAACATAGATCTAGATCAGCCGCGGCGTCGCGCCGCGTCTGATCAGGATCTATGTTGTTTGCTATTCGGACAGGTGCTTCAGCTCCACTGTCTGAAGAGCAATCAGCATATAGCCTGATCAGACGGCATGTTCTGTTCTGTCCGATCGGGTTCTCTACTTTTGAACAAAGTCGCTTTTATGCGACATTGGCGGTGAAAGAGTTAAACGACCCATTGAGACTTATTGGAATGCTTAAAGTTTGTAAAATGTTCGCAAGACAACAAATCAAATTTTATTTACTGTCGGTATCCCGGATGAAATTGTAAACACAGTATGGCACTTTATATCAAATATGGATCTCTATATTCCAAGACCTAGATGTGAAATGTATAAGAAATCATTAGAATACTCTGGTCCAAAGATATGGAATTGTCTACCATTTGAAATTAAGACGTCCAGATCTTTAAATATATTCAAGACAAAATGTAAAGTATGGATACAACGTTTTAATCGGTAGACACTAGACAGTTATATATATATATAATGATTGTAAATCAATATGCTTATGTCGTTTTGTATTTCTATCAAAGTACCTGATTTATTTAGGCTGTTGTTTAAGTTACATTGTACAACATTATGCATGTATATTGTACGGCGTAACTATGTTATAATTATTGTGTATGTACATTTATTCTATAGTGTTAACAAATTGAAGAGGGCCCTAAGGAGGATTAGTTCAAAACTAATTAGGTCACCCTCTATAAATAAAGAAATCTATCTCTATGCATAATTAAACCCAAAATAATCTACTATCCCGTTAATGACTTAGTTGTGGCATTGTGATTTTCTTTAATGTTTGGATATAAAGTGCTGTGCTGTGCTTACAACTTGAATAGGGATGTCTGTCGAACATGTTACAACAGCAGTTTGCAGCATTCCATGAAAACTTGAGCTAAATGGCAAAGATGCTTACGGACCATTCATCAATGTTTTTGTTTCCCCAAGGACGGCTACTGGAAGTGTAACTATCGATTGACCACTGTGCAGCAACAGCAACAAGCAGCAACAGCAACAAGCAGCAACAGCAACAAGCAGCAACAGCAACAAGCAGCAACAAGCAGCAACAGCAACAAGCAGCAACAGCAACAAGCAGCAACAGCAACAAGCAGCAACAAGCAGCAACAAGCAGCAACAGCAACAACAGCAACAAGCAGCAACAGCAACAAGCAGCAACAGCAACAAGCAGCAACAGCAACAAGCAGCAACAGCAACAAGCAGCAACAGCAACAAGCAGCAACAGCAACAAGCAGCAACAGCAACAAGCAGCAACAGACGGATCTGTAGTCCAGTGGTAACACACTGGACACAAGGACGGCTACTGGAAGTGTAACTATCGATTGACCACTGTGCAGCAACAACAACAAGCAGCAACAGCAACAAGCAGCAACAGACGGATCTGTAGTCCAGTGGTAACACACTGGACACAAGGACGGCTACTGGAAGTGTAACTATCGATTGACCACTGTGCAGCAACAGCAACAAGCAGCAACAACAACAAGCAGCAACAGCAACAAGCAGCAACAGCAACAAGCAGCAACAGACGGATCTGTAGTCCAGTGGTAACACACTGGACACAAGGACGGCTACTGGAAGTGTAACTATCGATTGACCACTGTGCAGCAACAGCAACAAGCAGCAACAACAACAAGCAGCAACAGCAACAAGCAGCAACAGACGGATCTGTAGTCCAGTGGTAACACACTGGACACAAGGACGGCTACTGGAAGTGTAACTATCGATTGACCACTGTGCAGCAACAGCAACAAGCAGCAAGCAACAGCAACAAGCAGCAACAGACGGATCTATAGTCCAGTGGTAACACACTGGACACAAGGACGGCTACTGGAAGTGTAACTATCGATTGACCACTGTGCAGCAACAGCAACAAGCAGCAACAGCAACAAGCAGCAACAAGCAGCAACAGCAACAGCAACAAGGACGGCTACTGGAAGTGTAACTATCGATTGACCACTGTGCAGCAACAGCAACAAGCAGCAACAGCAACAAGCAGCAACAGCAACAAGCAGCAAGCAACAGCAACAAGCAGCAACAGACGGATCTATAGTCCAGTGGTAACACACTGGACACAAGGACGGCTACTGGAAGTGTAACTATCGATTGACCACTGTGCAGCAACAGCAACAAGCAGCAACAGACGGATCTATAGTCCAGTGGTAACACACTGGACACAAGGACGGCTACTGGAAGTGTAACTATCGATTGACCTGTGCAGCAACAGCAACAAGCAGCAACAAGCAGCAACAGCAACAAGCAGCAACAAGCAGCAACAAGCAGCAACAAGCAGCAACAGCAACACGCAGCAACAGCAACAAGCAGCAACAGCAACAAGCAGCAACAGCAACAACAGCAACAAGCAGCAACAGCAACAAGCAGCAACAGCAACAAGCAGCAACAGCAACAAGCAGCAACAGCAACAAGCAGCAACAGCAACAAGCAGCAACAGCAACAAGCAGCAACAGCAACAAGCAGCAACAGACGGATCTGTAGTCCAGTGGTAACACACTGGACACAAGGACGGCTACTGGAAGTGTAAATATCGATTGACCTGTGCAGCAACAACAACAAGCAGCAACAAGCAGCAACAGCAACAAGCAGCAACAGCAACAAGCAGCAACAGCAACCAGCAGCAACAGACGGATCTGTAGTCCAGTGGTAACACACTGGACACAAGGACGGCTACTGGAAGTGTAACTATCGATTGACCACTGTGCAGCAACAGCAACAAGCAGCAACAGACGGATCTGTAGTCCAGTGGTAACACACTGGACACAAGGACGGCTACTGGAAGTGTAACTATCGATTGACCACTGTGCAGCAACAGCAACAAGCAGCAACAGACGGATCTGTAGTCCAGTCGTAACACACTGGACACAAGGACGGCTACTGGAAGTGTAACTATCGATTGACCACTGTGCAGCAACAACAACAAGCAGCAACAGACGGATCTGTAGTCCAGTGGTAACACACTGGACACAAGGACGGCTACTGGAAGTGTAACTATCGATTGACCACTGTGCAGCAACAAGCAGCAACAGACGGATCTATAGTCCAGTGGTAACACACTGGACACAAGGACGGCTACTGGAAGTGTAACTATCGATTGACCACTGTGCAGCAACAACAACAAGCAGCAACAGCAACAAGCAGCAACAGACGGATCTGTAGTCCAGTGGTAACACACTGGACACAAGGACGGCTACTGGAAGTGTAACTATCGATTGACCACTGTGCAGCAACAGCAACAAGCAGCAACAGCAACAAGCAGCAACAGACGGATCTGTAGTCCAGTGGTAACACACTGGACACAAGGACGGCTACTGGAAGTGTAACTATCGATTGACCACTGTGCAGCAACAGCAACAACAGCAACAAGCAGCAACAGACGGATCTGTAGTCCAGTGGTAACACACTGGACACAAGGACGGCTACTGGAAGTGTAACTATCGATTGACCACTGTGCAGCAACAGCAACAAACAGCAACAGCAACAAGCAGCAACAGACGGATCTGTAGTCCAGTGGTAACACACTGGACACAAGGACGGCTACTGGAAGTGTAACTATCGATTGACCACTGTGCAGCAACAGCAACAAGCAGCAACAGCAACAAGCAGCAACAGACGGATCTGTAGTCCAGTGGTAACACACTGGACACAAGGACGGCTACTGGAAGTGTAACTATCGATTGACCACTGTGCAGCAACAGCAACAAGCAGCAACAAGCAGCAACAGACGGATCTGTAGTCCAGTGGTAACACACTGGACACAAGGACGGCTACTGGAAGTGTAACTATCGATTGACCACTGTGCAGCAACAGCAACAAGCAGCAACAGCAACAAGCAGCAACAGACGGATCTGTAGTCCAGTGGTAACACACTGGACACAAGGACGGCTACTGGAAGTGTAACTATCGATTGACCACTGTGCAGCAACAGCAACAAGCAGCAACATCAACAAGCAGCAACAGACGGATCTGTAGTCCAGTGGTAACACGCTGGACTGGTAATCCAGAGATCGCAGGTTCGATCCCCCGTCTAACCCTAATAAAATGAACAGTCTTTCAGATGGGACATTAAACCGAGGTCTCGTGTCGGTGCTTTACACCGTGCACGTAAAAGATCCAGAGGAGACTCTGGAATGGGTCTTAGTCTGTATCATTGCACTATCCTCCAAAAATCTAAAATGACTAATCTCTTCAGGAGGCGTCGCTCATATGGGCAACCGGACCCGGTAGCGACGATAAATAATCGTAAGACACACACAGCAAGCAGCAGCAGCAGCAACAATAACAACAGCTACATAGTTGTTTCCCTTGTGAGTACACAGCCATTATAAAGCTGTTATAAATTATATTACAAAAAAGACACTAAACACGTTGTTTATTTTAAACTACGTTTTTTTATTAATAAAAATGATAGTACATTTATTGGACGGATCATGGACGGGCGGGCATGCGGTCGGGCTTGGGACTGTACCGCGGGTGGGCATGCGGTCGGGCTTGGGACTGTCCGCGGGTGGGCATGCGGTCGGGCTTGGGACTGTCCCGCTGGTGGGCTTTTGATCGTGCGGGCAGGGCGGGCGGACGGAAGCGTCGTTTTGTTTACATCAGGTTATACAATGAACATCACATGACATAACAACGATCGAAATATTAACAATCCAAAGTGACATGACAAGTAGTATACAGGTCGGTTTCGTGCCACTTTGAATAATAGGCACCGCCTATTCCATATAAGGAAATATGGGGCGTGTCTTAATCCTGCATATATTAACAATTCATAGTGACATGGCAGTTGGTACATAAACAAAATAATTCTCTCTGCTATTGTTTCGTCATGTGAAGCACAGTTAGCCGCGCTTCTAGTTTCAGTTCATATTTATCATGCCTTGAAGACATAATGTACACACAATAACACACGTGTCTCCTTTTAAGCTAAACCGTGTTATCTGTTAACACAATTCCGAGCTAGTTATACAATTAACACGCAACAGTAATTCCTAATCTTTCTATGGCTATGTATTGACTGAGTTATCACCCACAGCCTCAAATTTAAAATTGTTATCACTTAGTGAAGCCCTACAGCCCCCCTCCCAAATGGGACTAGAAAATCCCAATTGTTATCACTTAGTGAAGCCCTACAGCCCCCCCAAAATGGGACTAGAAAATCCCAATTGTTATCACTTAGTGTAGCCTCTACAGCCTCCCAAAATGGGACTAGAAAATCCCAATTGTTATCACTTAGTGTAGCCCTCTACAGCCTCCCAAAATGGGACTAGAAAATCCCAATTGTTATCACTTAGTGAAGCCCTACAGCCTCCCAAAATGGGACTAGAAAATCCCAATTGTTATCACTGCAAACAAGAACGACTAAAATTATATATATTAATGTTCAACCTTTATTTATTTTACAACTATTGCGAAGCAAGTTTTAACAACTTATATTAATCACTCTCGTGAAGGCCTACCTGTCCGATATGGCGACAACCGTACCGTCCGATTAGCGCAGTGGTTAGCGAGCTCGCTTCTCACCAATGCAACCCGGGTTCGATCCTCGATGGTGGTGGTCGCTAGATCGGACAGGTGGGCTTTCCGGGTACTCCGGTTTCCTCCCACACGAATGACCACAGTTACGCTTCCATCCGCGACAACGAGAGTTGTTAAAACTTGTTTCGCAATCGTTGTAAAATAAATAAAGCTTAAACCGTACCATCTCACATACTTCCCGGTCCGATGATCGAACCCGGGTTTCATTGGTGGGAGGCGAGCGCGCTAACCACTGCGTTAATAGGACAGCCACACATACATATGTATATTGTATCGATTATAAACTGTTAACTCAATTCATCTTCCATACTAGCCTGGGAACAGGCGTCGATATATTTTGCCTGGTCAGTCAAATAAATATATTTTAACACCGAGACTATTAATTGGGCGGTATTGAGTTTCTGATCATATTTGACAGAAGTTAAAAAGTGAAAAATCGACAGACTGGAACTCAGGCTACTTCCATACAATACATGGAAGAAAGTGTTACACTTCTCAGCAAGCAATATACATTCTATCATTTGCCCTTGAAAGCATGGGAACTGCTTAAAACTAGGGGTCATTGAGGCAAATATTTGGAAAACAATTATATCATATAATAGGAAAATACATTCTTTAGAAATTTGCATTTTCACAGATGTAGTGGCGCTTTAAGGATACCCGTACTCATGTTCGTATTAGTACACTATGTTATGCAATTATTACACAACTGCGGGATATTTCTACTACATTATAATATCGAAAAATCGTCACCAACACGAATCAAACTATGTTTTTTTACGTAAATTATATACACTTTGTTGTAATATATCACACTATTCTAGCAGAGACAGTTTTCAAATCAATTCACCGAAATTGTACTACACCCTTACTTAAAAGACCACCTTCTCTATATAGTCTCAGTGCAGGCCACACAAAGAAATCTGGTGTCGTACCGGACTTCGTGTAACCTCTGTAGAGATTCGAATCGAAGCATATGCTAGTGGATGGAACCATGTACACCGGAGGGTCTTGGACGCACATCCACCATGTCAGTTCCACAGCCTTATCCACATACCTACCCATCACTCCAGTTCTACTTGGTTCCTTGCTTGTGGTCGTGGCTGTACACAAGAGTATTAATTTCTTTCTGAAGAATTCCTGAATAATAAATGACTTTTACGGTAACACAACATACTCAAAATAAAATGTTAATTGTAAATTAGTTACACACAGTTAAGCTGCAAAAACAACGTTTAAACTTTATTTATTTGACAACGATTGCGAAGCAAGTTTTAACAACTTATATTAATCACTCTCGTTGGCGCGGAGGAAATCGTAAATGTGGTCATTCGTGTGGGAGGAAACCGGAGTACCCGGAGAAAACCCATCTGTCAGATCTGGCGATCACCGTACCATCTCACATACTTCCCGGTCCGAGGATCAAACCCGGGTTGCATTGTTGAGAAGCGAAGTTAACACCTAACTATATACTATCAGTCATTAGTTTATGCAAATTTATTTTAGCTCGATTGCGAAACAAGTCCCTACAACTTATTTTAATCCCTCTCGAGACCTCATTCCTGATGCAATCCATCGCCACGAGGGAGAGAGAAGATGCAACGTGGAACTTAAATGCATTGCCTAAGGGCACAATGGTAACGGCTCCATCTAGGCGCGAACTCAGAATCATTCGCACAAGACCCGAGCGCGCTACCACGACTTCCAAAGTCAATCGATATCCTGTTTATAAGTCTTCTGCTTTACCCTATGTGTTGTGTATCTTAGTGTTTGTTTGTTGTTGACGCCACGCAAAGTTATGCAGCTTTAACAGTTATGATTGGTGAGAATGTATGCATGTGTTTCCGTTTATTTATCGTCGCTACCGGTTGCCTATATGACAGACGCCTTCTGAAGTGATTAATCATTTCAGAGTGTTGGAGGGTAGTGCAATGATACAAACAGATACACATTCCAGAATCTCCTCTGGTTCTTTTACGTGTACGATGTAAACCGCCGGCACGAGACCTCGGTTTAAACTCCCATCTGAAAGACTGCTAATATTATTAACGTCAGACGGGGCATCGAACCTGCGACCCCTGGATTCCCAGTCCAAATTGATAAGTGTAGGGCAATAACTAGTACAACACCATTTCATTTATTGTATTAACGTTTACGTTACGCTATGCTATGTAAGCAATCATACATCGGACAGTCGTTGCGTAGCAATTCCTGCTAGTCCCTTTCTATATTGTAGCAGGTGGACTGTGTCAAGTGTACTTCTTAGACTCTAAAAATAGAATGAATAGCTGCACTTCTTTATTATTATTATTATTACTATTATTTGGCGAACATGAAAGTGTACAAAATATACGTGTTGACCAATGTCTTCAAACGTTTTGTTACACATACCGACATTTGGAATGAAACAATTGGCTCTTGGAGCTATTTCGGAATCAAATGCAACTACATTGAAAATAGAATTGGTCAACATTGAACAAAGACGTTACTGAGCAATTACTGAAATGAACTGCTACTACAACTGCTGCTGCTGCTACTACTACTACTACTGTTGCTGCTGCTGTGGATGCTACTACTACCACTACTACTACTGCTGCAACTATTACTGCTGCTGCTACTACTACTGCTGCTACTACTACTGCTGCTACTGCTGCTACTACTGCTGCTACTACTGATGCTATTACTACTGCTGCTACTGCTGCTACTACTGCTGCTACTATTACTACTGCTGCTGCTGCTGCTACTGCTGCTGCTACTGCTGCTGCTATTACTACTGCTGCTGCTGCTGCTATTAATACTGCTGCTGCTGCTACTGCTGCTGCTACTGCTGCTACTGCTGCTGCTATTAATACTGCTGCTGCTATTACTACTGCTGCTGCTGCTGCTGCTGCTATTAATACTGCTGCTGCTATTAATACTGCTGCTGCTGCTACTGCTGCTGTTATTAATACTGCTGCTGCTGCTATTAATAATGCTGCTGCTACTGCTGCTGCTGCTATTACTACTGCTACTACTGCTACTAGTATTACTACTACTGCTGCTACCACTGCTCCTACTACTGTTGAGAGGGGGCGAAAGAAATACGACTGCTGCCTTGGCTGGTGTACAGATGGGTAAAACTCCCACGAAACCAGCTGACCGACCGCGTTCGCAAACATGAAAATTCAAAATTTTAAATGGAACCAATATAAAATCAAAAATATACATATATACATACAGTTTGAATAAACTTTAAATAAATATAACTCAACAAATGAACACAATAGTAAATATAAAACATAACTCATTCAAATTGAAAACTTAATAAAAGACAAAACAAACAGTTCAAATTTCACCAAGTTTAAAATGCTATACGATTTTTAAAATACACATACAATCAAACTTTAAACAAACTAGGCGTAGCATACCATAAATAAATTTTTAAAATAAAAATCAATTTAGGAAAATATGGGGGGAGGGTGGTTTCCATCCCAAACCCAGCATGTATACGTCTCTCTATCTTTGCTATCGCATATATTAACATGCTCATTTGTGTATCATATGTGCCTGTGGATTGCACACAGGACGAAGATTATAACATTCATCTGTATTTAACACCATATGTTTTGTGTACGTTTCACAGTTTCTATACTCGTATCACTGTGCACTTTTAAAACTCTTTTTATACAATCAATATTGGGAACAAATTTTATCCCACAATTGTTTGATACTACTTCAAAATCACTACTGTACTCCAATGTATCATCTAACCAGAATTATATGTTTAGGCCTTAAACACCTTATTTTACTAAACACTTTGAAACTACTCGCGTTTAACCCTTGTCTGTAAGGATAAAATATACAGACCTTTTTACGTCTGTAATGGTTGGGGTGAAATCCCCTGATAAAACAGACGCCACCCGTTTGCCGTGGGGGGGGGGGGCACCTCGTATGCTGGAAATAGGGATCCTGGTAATTGAGGAATGCCCAGGGATCTCCAGCATTCCAACACATTACTTTGGCCCTGGCTTCAGATAGAAGAGCGGACTGACCTATATTCGGGGAGGTTCAATCGGCTCGGTCGTTCAAAAGTCATGGAAACTACTATACTCTTCTTCCTTCATTCTTTTTAGTATCTTAGGATACCAACCGGGCTTAAAAACTTCTTTTTTACTCAAATTTCTATATGTTTCCAAGACAAACGGCTGATGGGTAAATTGGTGGTCAAGTCTTTCTGGCCTCCATCATTTAATGGTGGAGGATAACCGGAGAGCTGATCGCCAAGTATAATAGCTATGTAGCTTTGACGTAGAAAACAGGAGATCCATTTTCATAAAGCGTCCCCAAGTTGGGCTCCGTGGAGGGTGAAGCACATGACTATCGAAACAAACTAACCTTAAACATGGCTCACTCACAAAACACAAACAAACGGCTTAGATCAAACTCGGACGAAGAAACGGACACAAACATATTGAAAACGAACAACTTTGCTAAATTTCTCATCATCGAATCAACAAATGAAGATATACCAATTACATCTCTTTCGCCTTTCATCATAGAAAAACAAATTGAATCCATAATTGGAACGCCAAAATTAGTAAAAAAATTGAGAAATAAAACAATCTTAGTAGAAACAAACAAAAAATCTCAATCAGAATATATTTATTGAAAACAAAAACATTTTTCAACATCTCGGTCACTGTTACAGAACACAGAACATTAAATTCATCTAAGGGTATCATCAGAGCCCCAGATCTCAAGGGAGAAAAACGAACATGAAATACTAGAGTATTTGAAAGGACAAGGCGTCATTAACGTGAAACGTTTCACGATTAAAAAAGGAGAAACAAAAATAGAGACAAATACACTACTGCTTACGTTTAATTTAGATACTCCGCCAACATCACTGAAAGTTTTCTACCGGATAATCCCAGTTGATATATACATACCAAATCCTATGCGGTGTTTTAACTGTCAGAAGTTCGGGCATCATGAAAGTAATTGTAACGTCATACTAAACTCAATATGCCCACAATGTGGTTCTGATGACCCAAATCACTTTGCTCATGAATGTAACACTACAAAATGTGTAAACTGCGGAAAAAATCATCTATCAAGATCAAATGAGTGCGAAGTATGGAAAAAAGAAAAAGAAATTTTGAGAATAAAAATAGGTTAACTTATCCTGAAGCCAAAAAACTCTATGAAACAAAACCAGATACCTCGTATGTTAAAGTACTTTCAGCTAGAGTCGAAACAAAAACAGTTGCAACACAATATAATGAGAAAGATTCAGAAATTACAGAAAGTTCAAAAATTAAAACCGCAACCATTTCAAAATCGCCAACCAAAACACATACACAAAGTAACTCAAAATCGAGTCAAGCATCTCGCTCAAAATCAGCCTCTAGAACGCCACCAAACTCTCGTTCACAGCACTCAAAGACGGAAAAATCGCCAAATGTCAAAGATAAAAAGAAACAAACATCATCAAACAGAACAAGCAAAGGATCAGATGACCCCATAAAATTAGCAAATAAATTTTCAAATCTCGATGAAATGGAAACCGAGGTTGGCCCTCAGGTTTCTCATTCGTCGAGAAAAACGTGAACTAAATATTAATTTATACCTAATTTATCATAACCTCTCAAATATCTTAATATAATGGACAAGAAGAATCACAACACAATACTACAATGGAACTGTCGAGGAGTTAAATCTAACTACAATGAGATACTTATACTTTTATCCTTATTAACTCCACAAATACTATGTTTACAGGAAACAAAATTAGGTCAATCTGACGATTTAAATTTTAGAAACTATACGTCTTATAACTACATTAACAAAGATTGCCAAAAGGCGTCTGGTGGAAGTACCATTTTGGTAAAGTCAGATGTTCCACACACAGTGATTGATCTTCATACAAACTTGCAAGCAATAGCAGTCAAGGCTTCATTGACAAAGACTATTTCCATTTGTTCTATTTACATTCCTCCAAATTTTGCAGTGACTCAAAATGACTTGAAAAATCTACTATTACAATTGCCGCGTCCTTTCATGTTGTTGGGCGATTTTAATGGCCACAGTCAACTTTGGGGTTGTTTAGACCAAACTAAAAAAGGAAAATTATAGAAGAATTTATTACCGAAAATGACTTGTGTCTATTAAACAACAAACAACCTACATATTTACATCCTGCCTTTGGAACATATTCAGCTATTGATTTATCTTTTTGTCACCCAACTCTATATCTCGACTTTGAATGGTCGGTATGTGACGATCTTCATGGTAGTGGCCATTAATTTTTCCAATAGTAATTAAAAAGTTAGAGGAAACTGATGAGGATATATTACCTCGATGGAATTTTAAAACTGCAAATTGGGAGAAATGTTATGTACTATGTGAGGAACGATTGATTTTTGAAAATTTCAAAAATGAAGAAGACCCCGTCAGGAGTTTCTCAGAAATTTTATTAAATATCTCTAATGAATGTATATCGAAGTCTTCGAAACGTCCAAAGAAAAATAGGCCCTGGCTTAATGAGGAATGTAAAGAAGCGATCAAAAAGCGAAAGAATAGTTTGAGAAAATTCAATGTAACGCCAACATAACCAAAGTTTTCCGGGCAAAAGCCAGACGAACAATTAAAGTTGCTAAACGAACATCATGGCAAAATTATAATCAAAAATAAATTCACGAACACCCATGAAGAAGATATGGGATATGCTAAGAAAAATAAATGGCAACAGCAAGAGTCCAAAATTTAATCACATAAAACACAATAATAAAAACTAAGAAACCAAATAGGAAATTGCAGATGCAATAGGTGAAACTTTTGAAAAAAACTCGTCATCAACAAACTATAATGAAAATTTTCAACAACATAAAACTAAAAAAGAAAAAGAAGTACTAAATGTTAACTCTGATAACAACGAAAAATATAATTTTCCTTTCACAATATCCGAACTTGAAGAATCTTTAAAATGTTCTCATGACTCTGCTGTTGGCCCGGATGAAATACATTACCAAATTCTTAAACATCTGCCAAATGTATCGCTCAATACACTTTTAGATATTTTGAACTCTATATGGAAAAATGACTATTTTCCAAAGCATTGGTCTGAAGCCACAAAAGGACCCAATAAACCAAACAAACTATCGACCTATTACTCTAACAAGTTGTGTTTGTAAAACTATGGAGAGGATGGTAAATAAAAGGCTTGTTTGGTATCTGGAGACAATCAATTTGATTTCCAGCTATCAAACCGGTTTCAGGAAAAACAGAAGCACAAATGATCAACTAATTAGATTAGAGTCATTTGTACGAAATGGTTTTATTACAAAACAACACGTAGTTGCTGTTTTCTTTGACTTGGAAAAAGCTTTTGATACAACATGGAAATACGGGATTATGAAAGATATATATGATATTGGTTTAAAAGGACATATAACAAAATATATACATAACTTTTTATCAAACAGAACGTTCAAGGTCAGAGTAGATACAACATTATCCGAGGTATACGACCAAGAACAAGGTGTTCCACAAGGAAGCATCTTATCACCTACCCTTTTTAATATAAAAATTAACAACATAACAGAGGGTTTAGAAAAAGATATAAATTGCTCATTATATGTAGATGACTTTCTTATGGTTTTCAGATCTAAAGATATGGAAACTATAGAAAAGAAACTTCAAGATAACTTAGATCGCATAGAAAAATGGGCATCAGAAAATGGTTTCAAATTCTCGAAAACAAAAACTCAATGTGTACATTTCTGTCAACAACGTAATTTTCATCATGACCCATTTCTAAAAATATATGGTACACAAATTCCAGTTGTAAAAGAGACCAAATTTTTAGGTGTTACATTTGATAAACAACTAAATTTTATCTCTCATATTAAATCGTTAAAGTTAAAATGTATAAAGGCGCTAAATATCCTCAAAATAATCTCAAATACAGATTGGGGAGGTGATAAAACAACACTTCTAAATCTTTACAGAACATTAATCAGATCAAAGTTAGATTATGGCTCTATCGTATATGGATCTGCCCGTAAATCATACCTAAAAACATTAGATACCATACATCATCAAGGTTTACGTTTATCTTTAGGAGCCTTTCGTACATCTCCTGTTGAAAGTCTATATTCAGAAGCCAACGAACCCTCTTTATATATAAGAAGAGAGAAATTATCACTCCAATACCTAATAAAACTTGCAGCTGATTCAAAAAACCCAGCATATAATGATGTATTAAATCCCCTTTATAAGCAATATTTTCAAATTTATCCAAATGCTATCAAAACGTTTGGTATACGAAAGGAACTTGTTCTTAAAGATGAGAACATTAAGCTAGAAAATATAGCAAATTTCACCATGCCTGACAAAGAACCATGGACCCTTAATTCACCCACGGTTTTGTTTGATCTTAATAAAGATAAAAAATCCCAAACAAATCCCATGTTTTTTAAAACAAATTGTTTAGAATTAAAATCCAAATATCACGACTATATGCACATATATACAGATGGGTCAAAACAAGATGAAAAAGTAGCTTGTTCAGCAATAAATAAATTTGAAATCTCGAGTGTACGTTTACCGGATAACAGTTCTATTTTTTCAGCAGAAACATCGCTTTCAAATTTATAAAAGCTTCAGAATTAAGTAAATTCATCATTTTTTCAGATTCTCTATCAGTTCTAAAATCATTAAAACGAAATCACCCAAATCCTTTGATTCAACAGTTGCTGAAAATGTACTCCAAAGAAACCATATCTAAAGAAGTAATTTTTGCTGGATTCCCAGTCACATAAATATCATAGGTACTGAGGAGGCGGATAGAGAGGCAAAGGATGCAATTAATAAACCGATTACAAACATAAAAATTCCATATACTGACTTCAAATCGAAAATATGTAAATACACAATGCCAACATTTATGGAACAAAAATCCAAACAATAAACTATACAAAATTAAACCTACATTTTCCGAAAAATATTTGTATCCTATGAACAGAAAAGAACAAGTTGTTTTGACCCGATGTCGTATCGGACACTCTTATATTACTCATTCTTTTATTTTTAACGGTGAGGATCCACCAGAGTGTATCCCTTACCAAGAAAATTTACAATCGAACATATTTTAACTAAATGTATTGATTTAAATGAAATTAGACCCCGTTTTTATAAAGAGAAATCTATGAAAGATATTTTTAATAATGTAAAACCAATGTTGATTTTATCCTGTTTAATTAAAGCAGCATTACATCGTAATTAAGGATGTTTTGTGTAAAATGTAAATACTAATGGGTGTGTGTTTACAAAAATCGAAATAGTCGCTCAGAAACGATAAAATTCCAATAAATTTAAACCGTCGTATACGCGAATTTATTTACATCAACACGCAATGTTGATCAACAAACCAAAATGTAAACACGCACAACGCGCATGCGTGAAATAGCGGATGTAGAAAAGCACGTTGAACATGACAGAAGTGTACGTATGTCCCATTAATGTCAAACCCCTTGCATGAACCTATACAACAGTTGTTATGAATCGACATATCAAGTAATTCAATTAAAACGGACAACGTGGGGCAAATGTGGAGGATTTAGAAAGACAAAGACATTGAAATTCACCAAAATTCCGTCGCGTATTATCTACTAAACGCAAGGTTTGTTGCTACGTTTTATTTTGTAAGAATTATTTAGTTTTGAGCACTAACGATGTATCTTATAACTACCAGTAGTTGTTTAATCATTGTAGCGGTTAAAATCAACATACTATGGTATATGTCAGTGGACAAACTGGACATACTTGTTTACAAACAATCGTTATAATTTATGGGGCTCCCCACGGGGTATAAAACCAAGACATATTTGAGGAGGAAAACAGTTACTTTATCGACTATATATGTTCGTAAATACCAAATTGGTTGTGCTTGTAATACTTTTGATACTTTCAAAGTAACAATGCATGTATTTGTTTTTACAGTTAATACGCTATTAATTCTAAATGTAATATATACATGCAGGAGACAAGTGGGAAATGGTGTTTAGCAATATCAAAGACTGTGCTATAAGAAAGATTGATACAAAAATTATTGCATACATTTCTATTACTGATTCTCATGCATTAAAGGCTATTCGAAAAAAATAGCCCCGCCCCCCTTTGGACGTTCTTTTGTCGGGGGGGGGGGGCGTCAAAACCAGTTTGCATTTTTGGTGGGTTTATTTCTGGCAACACATCTACATGTTACTCCACTTACCATACACCTTTCGAAAATGGCCAAAGTGGGGCAGGGTTGACAACCTGCTTGAACAGGGGGGTCTTTGTTTAGGGACAACTGCAAATTACATATTTGTACCTTAACCCATTCCCTCATAGAAGCACCTCTTGACGCCATTACCAATGCGACATACATTGACAATGTAGTAGCCAAACCAATGTTCATAATAAAGGCCAGAATATCATGTAGTCCCAGTAATATCTATGGAGGTGGGATATATATGGCGGCTTCTTATCCACTGCATGATAGCTAAATGGCTGTCGTTTGTATCAGTCCACTCCAATTGATTTCTATAGTAGGAAACCTCGTATGAACTGTCAAATAAACAATACCATGTGTTTGACCTTTCAATGTTGAATCGGGGTCATGCTAATCTTTTGTCAAATACCAGCAATCCAAGTGCTATTCTCTAGTTTTATAGATGTTATATTTCGGGTTTTACACCTGCATCAGCACCATTTTGGGCTATATCGCTGGCGGGCAGTTTATCTAACAACACCTTTCCTGGACAGGCTCCAGCAGTTAACCAGTACTTGGGTGCACGTCCTCCGTAAGAAGCTGCCAACTTTTTCATGTTTTATAGATGTATTTGTGACATTTTGTAAAACACTGTTTACAGGCCTATCTAGACTTTATGGTCATTCTGAAATTTGTATATTACCGACAGCAGAACAGCTTATATATCCAGGTGCCCTCTGAGCAGTATTTCATGCACCATGTAAAACCACCAACCTGATATAATTGGACACCACCAGTGGAATTTGAACCTATATAGTTGAGAAGCAGGTGACCGACTACCTTAGATACTCATCTATGGAGATATAGTGGGTGTTGCAGACAGATAGTGGATGTAGCACTCTGTCAATAGCTTCATATAAACTTCCGAGTTAAAATGGGATCATTGTGTAAAACTAGGCCAGCTTACAATACTAACTTGTGTGATAACTCATTTACACAACAGTTGCTTCGTACAAAACCAGATCAGTAGTTTGACGATAATTTTAACCATTGTCTGGTTTGTCAGGGTAAACTGTCTCTAGTTAGGTTTAGTATCAGTATTATTGATATTGTATTTTATTTACAGGCTATGTAGAATATAGCAACAACTGGACATGTTATGTTGTGAAAGAACCAAAATAGTATGGATATATATGCGATAATGCCAATCATATCCAGACACTATGCAGTGTGAAGAAAAACGGACAGAACAAACTGTGATGAGTCAACATGATTTGAGGATTACTGACTAACTTATCTCCCCCTCAAACTAAAACTTTATTTGAAACAAAGAAATAAAAGAGAACAATTGTCATTTAATGCACTTTTATTCCAGATGATTATACAGCAATTCATTTCATTAAGATTGGTTATTAGTTTGTTCCATTGCGTCTCAACATTTCCATACGTATATTCCATTGCGTCCCAACATCTCCATGTAGTACCGAAGACAATGTCAGAACCTGTCCGTCTAGGTTCAATCTGAAACAATAGTAAATTATCATCAAAAGCCTGAATGTATTATTGACATTTCGTATTAGTTGTTAATTTAAACAAGAGCACCATGAACTTTTGAAGGCCTCAGTGTGCTCACCAGAGTTCAAAGGGTTATACAAACACAGTATCTGGAACGTTCGCATATTCTCCGTGGCATAGTGGTTAAGGCGTCCACATATATGTAGCAGGAGGTTGAAAGTTTGAACCTCGCAAGAAATGACTGGCCCTTTCAATAAGGGTGACATTAAAATAAACAATGCTTTACACTATTTGTATTCTATTTAATGCTAGTTTAACATAACAGGTCGCCCGATGAATGCTTATAGTTGCAACACAGCTAGTATACATATCCACTAGCCACATTATCTGAGAAGAGAATTATGGTTTCTGATATTAAAGATGATTTTTAAAATGTTGGAAGTTTCGTCAATTAACATTATGACATAAGGGAGGGGGGATGAGGTATATCAATGATGTCCAATGGAAGCTCACCTGTGACAACTGTATGAGGTTAAGTTTAAACTTTATTTATATAACAATGACTGGGAAACAAGCTGTAACATCTTGTATTAATCACTCTTGTTTGAGCGGATGACTTGAGTATTTGTGGTCATTCGTGTCGGAGGAAACCAGAGTACCCGGAGAAAACCCACCTGTCTGATCTGGTTACCTGTCTGATCTGGTGACCACCGTACCATCTCACATACTTCCAAATGTGAGGATCGAACACGGGTTGCATTTGTGAGAAGCGAGCGCATTAACTACTGCGCTAATCGGACAGCCACAACTATATACGTGAGGTTACTTATAAACAAGTGAATAATAATGTGTGATCAGAATCAACTTCAATTATGTAGCAGTCCAGTGGTTAAACACGCAGGTTAAACTCACCACTATACCATACTAAAATGACTCACATCATAGTCTTTCGGATAAGACTCAAAACCGTTCACGTAAACGAGGCAGAGGAGACTCTGTATGTATCATTGCACAATCCACTAATATCACTAATCTCTTCAAGAGGTGTAGATCATATGGGCAACAGGTAGCGATGTTAAATATCCGTAAAATACACACACAATCAACTTCCATTTGTAACACTTTTAAGTGATGCAAATATCATCCAAACATTTATGACTTGCACTGGCACAGTCATATTTGACCGATACTCTATATATGACTGGAATATATTCTTACGTTGCGCATTGAAATGCAGTTGCTGGGCAGACATCCACACTATTTGTTCAAGTCTGCCCCCATCTCATTGCAATGTCCACACCTGTACCAATATTGTGTACTAACAGCTGGTTGTAGAGGTCTGGTTATGGTGGTGGAGATTGATCATTGAGTACCAGATTCTGCATCTTCTCAACACCCATGTGCTCAATGACAACCTGTAAATGCAATGAATTTTCTATGAGGTACATAAATAAACAGCCAGAATCCCATTAAGAAAAAAATACAGTATCTTATTAAAACATTTTAACAGTATCTTATTAAAACATTTTAAACAAACAATGTGACTTCACTGTGATGGTGCGTCACTCACTGTATGTGTGATGTGGCCCTGTGTGACATCCATGATTCAGTGAAGAACACTTTTTATATCATTGATACGCATCCGATTGAGCAAATGTACTGTCTAAAAGGACTACATCTCGCGCACAATACTGTATTATAATGGCCATGTATGTCTGCACAGCAAACATCATCAAAGGTATTGCAAAAACAACAAAAAGCTATGTTGCTACTGATGCTTTAGATATGTTAGTTATAAGACATAAAGCTGGAATGTGTATTTAATTGTGTGACACCCATGGTAGAGTGCCAGATTTGGAATAGACAGCCTGAAGGGTTCCGGGTTCGATACTCGGTCACGGAACAAATGTAGTGTCATTGAGCAAGGCTCCTCATACAAAGTGCTTAGTATTGGTCAATCGCTTGTGTCGACAAAAATGGAACATTCATAAATACCTCTTCATATACTTCTACTCCTAGAACTTCCTCTTTGCCACCTCTACCACAACCCCTCTGCACGTTTACCTCCCTGCCAAGTTCTTCTCCGTCTTTTCACTATAATAGCTGTGAAAAGTAAATAATACATGTTCATTATTATATACGGTTGCAACAATAGACGACATGTAATATATGTATATACTAAGTCGTATATATTCAATGTAGCTTGTGCCAGCTGTGGTCAACTAGGTTCGGTACCGGGCAATAAACAGTTCTCGCCTGTGGTCGCCTCAGTAATATTATGTATGTATGTTCATTTAATGTCAAACCCCTCTCGGGGACTTAGACATGTTTTCCTGGGCAGGAATAGCCGACCTAAGCGATTAACCAGTACTAAGCAATGTGTGTGAGGTGCCTTGCTCAATGACACTACATACAGGCCCTGACCCGAGTATCGAACCCGGGACCGTTCGATTCCAAATCAGATGCTCTACCACTGGACCACGCACGCCACACATTATAGTGGTAAACCATGTATGAATCCCGGGCAAGTGCGACATTTTCCGAAACAAACCAATTTGTATGTATGTTCCATTAATGTCAAACCCCTATTATGTTGTCCTGGGCAGGTTTAGCCGACTTAAACGGTTAAACAGTACTAAGCCATTTGTGTAAGGTGCCTTGCTCAATGACACCTGAGACCGTTCAATTCCAAATGCGATGCTGGCCCACGGAAGAAAGGTCCGGAGTTCGATCCACGCTGGAGCCGTTACGATTATGCCCTTAGGCTAGGCATTTAAATTCCACGTTGCCTCTTCTCTCTCCCTCGTGGCGATGGATTCCATCAGGAATGAGGTCTCGAGAGTGATTAATATAAGTTTAATAACAATTAACATGTTTCGCAATCGAGCTAAAATATTTTTTTATAAACTAAATACTTGAAATGCACTTTAGCCACAATAAAAACAGGATATGTAAGCCCTCCACGCCCCACACGAATCTATTAATTAATAAATATGATCCAGATACTTGATACCTACATTCTGCATCTTTATAATGATTTGTTAAAATACCTCATATGCGCCCCCCAATTCCTTCCGAGGTGGTTTCACATTAATTTAATACTTATTCGGCATATGAAACATTTTGCACGATATCCAATTAAACCCCATTTACATCATTTGAGATACATTGTAATACTAATTGAGGCCGTTTCAACTTACTGATAATAGTTCTTGCTGGAAAATGGACGACAAAATACCACGTTTTTTCATCATTGCCGAAGGCGAACGATTCATCCCGAATGTACATCCGGTTCCGATTGTAAATAAATGCGCGTGACCTGTTCGACTTGGAAAGTCCTACTTTCGGTTTCGAGTTTGCTTTATTGCAAACAACACGGTTTACTAATTGAACATAATTATACAATTTATAATATAAGAATGTGTTGCAGCATTGCTACCCATACGTAAAATTTGATTTTTTCGAATATATTTTATGTCATACGATGTAATGCTGCTTTTAAGGGAAATAAATATTTTTAGCAAATTATAACATATATATTTTTATTGTAATGTACTAAATCTATATTGTAATATACAAAAACTGTATGTTCTAATGAAAAAAATGACACCAAAATGTTTTTATGGTTTATTTAAATATACTGTATCAGACGCTTAATGACCATTATCGGTTGAGGCGTCTATAAACAAAACATCACTCACTCACTATCAGTCATTAGTTTATACAAATTTATTTTAGCTCGATTGCGAAACAAGTCCCTACAACTTATTTTAATCACTCTCGAGACCTCATTCCTGATGTAATCCGTCGCCACGAGGATGCAACGTGGAACTTAAATGCATTGCCTAAGGGCACAATGGTAACGGCTCCATCTAGGCGCGAACTCAGAATCATTCGCACAAGGCCCGAACGCGCTACCACAGCGCTATCACGACTTCCAAAGTCAATCGATATCCTGTTAATAAGTCTTCTGCTTTACCTTATATGTTGTGTATCTTAGTGTTTGTTTGTTGTTGACGTCACGCAAAGTTATGCAGCTTTAACAGTTATGATTGATGAGAATGTATGCATGTGTTTCCGTTTATTTATCGTCGCTACCGGTTGCCCATATGACAGACGCCTCCTGAAGTGATTAATCATTTCAGAGTTGGAGGATAGTGCAATGATACAAACAGAGACACATTCCAGAATATCCTCTGGTTCTTTTACGTGTACGATGTAAACCGCCGGCACGAGACCTCGGTTTAAACCCCCATCTGAAAGACTGCTAATATTATTAACGTCAGACGGGGCATCGAACCTGCGACCCCTGGATTCCCAGTCCAAATTTATAAGTGTAGGGCAATAACTAGTACAACACCATTTCATTTATTGTATTAACGTTTACGTTACGCTATGCTATGTAAGCAATCATACCTCGGACAGTCGTTGCATAGCAATTCCTGCTAGTCCCTTTCTATGTTGTAGCAGCTGGACTGTGTCAAGTGTACTTCTTAGACTCTAAAAATAGAATGAATAGCTGCACTTCTTTATTATTATTATTATTACTATTATTTGGCGAACATGAAAGTGTACAAAATATACGTTTTGACCAATGTCTTCAAACGTTTTGTTACACATATCGACATTTGGAATGAAACAATTGGCTCTTGGAGCTATTTCGGAATCAAATGCAACTACATTGAAAATAGAATTGGTCAAAATTGAACAAAGACGTTACTGAGCAATTACTAAAATGAACTGCTACTACAACTGCTGCTGCTGCTGCTACTACTACTACTACTGTTGCTGCTGCTGTGGATGCTACTACTACCACTACTACTACTGCTGCAACTATTACTGCTGCTGCTACTACTACTACTGCTGCTGCTGCTACTACCTGCTGCTGCTGCTGTTGCTGCTGCTACTACTGCTGCTGCTACTACTACTGCTACTGCTGCTACTACTGCTGCTACTACTGGTGCTATTACTACTGCTGCTACTGCTGCTACTACTGCTGCTACTATTACTACTGCTGCTACTGCTGCTACTACTGCTGCTACTATTACTACTGCTGCTACTGCTGCTACTACTGCTGCTACTACTGCTGCTACTGCTGCTGCTATTACTACTGCTGCTACTGCTACTAGTATTACTACTACTGCTCCTACTACTGTTGCTCCTGCTACTGCTGCTAATACTGCTGCTGCTGCTGATGCTAACACTGCTGCTGCTGCTAATACTGCTGCTGCTGCTACTACTACTGCTGCTATTGCTACTACTGCTGCTACTGCTGCTGCTGCTATTACTACTGCTGCTACTGCTACTACTGCTACTAGTATTACTACTACTGCTGCTACTACTGCTCCTACTACTGTTGCTCCTGCTACTGCTGCTAATACTGCTGCTGCTGCTGATGCTAATACTGCTGCTGCTGCTGCTACTACTACTGCTGCTATTGCTACTGCTGCTGCTACTGCTACTGTTGCTGCTACTGCTGCTGCTACTACTACTGTTGATACTGCTGCTGCTACTACTACTGCTGCTGCTACTGCTGTTACTGATATTGCTGTTGCTACTGTTGCTGCTACTGCTGTACTCTATTGCTGTTGCTACTGCTGCTACTGTTGCTGCTACTGCTGTTGCTATTGTTGCTGCTACTGCTGCTGTTGCTACTGTTGTTGCTACTGCTGCTACTACTGCTGCTACTGCTGCTACTACTACTGCTGCTGTTACTGCTACTGCTGCTGTCGCTACTGCTACTGCTGCTACTGTTGCTGCTACTGCTTCTGCTACTACGGCTACTACTACTGCTGCTGCTACTGCTGCTGTCGCTATTGCTGCTACTGCTACTCCTACTACTGCTGTTGCTGCTACTGCTACTACTGCTGCTACTACTACTACTACTACTACTGCTACTGCTACTATCACTACTACTACTACTACTATCACTACTACTACTATTACTGCTACTGCTACTACTGCTGCTGTTACTACTACTGCTGCTACTACTACTGCTACTGATATGGCTGTTGCGGCTGCTGCTACTACACCTGTTGTTACTACTACTGCTGCTGCTTCTCCTACTACTGCTACTGATGTGGCTGCTGCTGCGGCTGCTGCTACTACAACTGCTGTTACTACTACTACTACTCTGCTGCTACTGCTACTGATGTGGCTGCTGCGGCTGCTGCTACTACAACTGCTGTTACTACTACTGCTGCTGCTGATACTGCTGCTGTTGCTGCTGCTGCTACTACTACTGCTGTTACTACTACTACTACTACTGCTACTACTGCTGCTGCTGCTGCTGCTACTACTGCTACTGCTGCTGCTGCTGCTGCTGCTGTTGCTGCTACTACTGATGTTACTACTACTACTACTACTACTACTGCTGCTGCTACTGCTGCTGTTGCTGATACTACTAATGCTGTTACTACAACTGCTGCTGCTACAACAGTAACAGAATACGAGTAATGGTCCTCTTGCATCAGTACCGATAGTAATTATGTCCTTGTGTTATGGCTGTAAGGAACTATCACACAGGAAGTCAGCATCCCCCCAGTTTGATATGTATGTATGTTCCATTAGTTCATACACATTTATATTAGCTCGATTGCGAAACACAACTTTTATTAACTTCTGATGAAATATATCGCCACGAGGGAGATAGAAGAGGCATGTGGAGGTTAAAGGGCACACTCGTAACGGTTCCAGTGGGGCTCGAACGCACTACCACTGCGCTATCACGACTTCCATATTCCATTAATGTCAATCCCCTTGCATGATACTAGTTCATGTTGCTACGTATTTCTTAGCCCGCTCGCCCACATGGTTCACCGGCGGCGAGGGTAGATAAGCTCAATCATCATGTCTTTGCCATTGTTATCAACTCACCAGACCGTGACCGTGACCTAGTGGGTACGGGCGTTGATGTCAAATCACTCATTAACTACATTATTTGGTAACACGCTCTAGCTACGCACTAGGAAAAAGTATTCAATCATGTAGATATAATGCTATTTTAGACTCAGGTTTTTTCCCGGATACTTGGACTGAGGGTATTATTGTCCCCTTGCATAAAAAGGGTGATGTTAACAATGTAAATAACTATAGGGGTATTACCTTAGTGAGCTGTTTATCAAAATTATTTACGTCAGTGTTAAATAAAAGAATAGATAAATTTTGTGAAAATAACCATGTAATATCAGACGCTCAGTTTGGATTCCGAAAGGGGCGTTCAACAGTTGATACTGTATTTATTTTATCAAGTATTGTTCAAAATTATCTTTTCAATAATAAAAGATTATATTGCGTGTACGTCGATTTATGTAAATGTTTTGATACTGTTTATAGAAATGCCTTGTGGATGAAATTATATAAAGTTGGTATACAAGGCAAGCTTTTACGAATTATTAAAGATATGTACCAAAAGGTTAAGTCTTGCGTCAGGAATTGTGGTAACTATTCTGATTACTTTGAATACGCCATTGGCCTGAGACAAGGGGAGATAATGTCACCCATTTTGTTTTCATTGTTTGTTGAAGATTTAGAATTATTTTTACAGGGTAACAACGAGTCTGGATTATTAATTGATGATATTTCCCTATTGCTATTGTTGTTTGCCGATGATATGGTCATATTAGCAAAATCACCGCATGAATTGCAAACCAATTTAAATTTATTAAATGACTATTGTAAACTTTGGGGATTAGAGGTGAATACGACAAAAACTAAGGTTATGGTATTTCGGAAAAGGGGTGGATTACTGCCGGGTGAATCATGGACCTATAATGGAACTAATATTGAAATAACAAATGAATTTAATTATTTGGGTACTGTTTTTAATTATACTGGTAACTTTGCCATGAATCAACAGTTTTTGTCAGGCAAAGCATTAAAAGCGTTGAATATTCTCCTCACTAACTGTACAAAAATAAGCCTGAAACCAAAGCTGCTTTACCAGCTTATTGATGCCTTTGTGGGCTCTATTTTAAATAATAGTTCTGAAAGTTGGGGTTTCACCAAATCAAAGGAGCTAGAACGTATTCATTTGAAAGTTTGTAAACGTATTTTAAATGTAAGAGTAACTACTTGTTCTACAAGCGTATATGGCGAATTAGCCAGATATCCACTTTACATAACACGTTATACTCGAATTGTAAAATATTGGTTTAAATTGTTACATACAGATAATATAATTTTAAAACGTGTATATAGCCAGGCTGTAAATGATTGTGCAAATGGTTCTAGAAATTGGGCGTCCAAACTTAAAGATATTTTAAATAGTTATGGTTTCTCGAACATTTGGGAAAATCCATATAGTGTACAGTGTAGCCAGTTTATAAGTTTGTTTAAACAACGTGTGATTGATTGTTTCATTCAAGGTTGGTTTGTAAGCAAAGAGACAAGAGGTGTACTACAAGAGGTGTACTAAACTTGTATGATAGCTGTAAATTAAAATTTGAATATGAACCTTATCTAGATATTGTACCAAATATCTTATGTTTTTTAATTACAAGATTAAGAATTTCTGCACACTCATTACGAATACATACTGGTAGATATGGACAAACTAGAATTCCACAAAATGAACGTTATTGTTTGTGTTGCAATACACACGACCTAGAAGACGAATATCATTTTATACTTGTTTGCCCGTGCTATTCAGATTTGAGAAAACTTTACATACAGAAATATTATTTTGTAAGACCAAATATGCTTAAGTTTATTGAATTGTTGCAATCTAATAAAAGAAATATCCTATATAATTTAGCTTTATTCTATAATAAAGCAGTTGACATTAAAATAACACTTTTAAATAATATGACATGAATCCAATATCAGCACTAATTATTGTTCATCCTCATAATTAGATGCATTTTCTTATTATTATCAGATTCTATATGCCACATGACCACGATAAAATTGTTGTATATATTTACATCATATATATTTGTATATATGTATTTGACGATGTACCATGTACAAGTCTTAATAAAATTTCTGTTCTGTTCTGTTCTATAATTAATTAGTCATCAATCATTAACAAATCATTATTATGCATGTAACATGTTGCAGAAATGTAACACTATGTTTTACGTCCATCGATGAACGGAGTACACAGCGTTAAGTGTAAATACCGTACTAACCGTTCCTGTTGGTATCCCGTGTTCCATTATGTCTATTATCGCTGTACATATTTCTTGCATCTGACTGTCCGCTTCCTTGGCACAGAAGTCGTAGGCTTCCTTAATATAAAGCATACAATTCATAATCAACGAGGAGAGGGATGACCGACTGTAGCGTACCGTTAGTGCAGATTCAGAGAGATGACTGACTATATCGTACAGTTAGTGCAGATTCAGAGAGATGGCTGACTATAGCATACCGTTAGTGCAGATTCAGAGAGATGACTGACTATAGCGTACACTTAGTGCAGATTCAGAGAGATGACTGACTATAGCGTACAGTTAGTGCATATTCAGAGAGATGGCTGACTATAGCGTACAGTTAGTGCAGATTCAGAGAGATGGCTGACTATAGCGTACACTTAGTGCAGATTCAGAGAGATGACTGACTATAGGGTACCGTTAGTGCATATTCAGAGAGATGGCTGATTATAGCGTACAGTTAGTGCATATTCAGAGAGATGACTGACTATAGTGTACAGTTAGTGCAGATTCAGAGAGATGGCTGATTATAGCGTAGAGGTAGTGCATATTCAGAGAGATGGCTGACTGTATCGTACCGTTAGTGCATATTCAGAGAGATGACTGACTATAGTGTACCGTTAGTGCAGATATTCAGATAGATGGCTGACTATAGCGTACTGTTAGTGCAGATTCAGAGAGATGACTGATTGTATCGTACAGTTAGTGCAGATTCAGAGAGATGGGTGACTATAGGGTACCATTAGTGCAGATTCAGAGAGATGGCTGACTATAGCGTACCGTTAGTGCAGATTCAGAGAGATGACTGATTATAGGGTACAGTTAGTGCAGATTCAGAGAGATGACTGACTATAGCGTACACTTAGTGCAGATTCAGAGAGATGACTGACTATAGCGTACAGTTAGTGCATATTCAGAGAGATGGCTGACTATAGCGTACAGTTAGTGCAGATTCAGAGAGATGGCTGACTATAGCGTACACTTAGTGCAGATTCAGAGAGATGACTGACTATATGGTACCGTTAGTGCATATTCAGAGAGATGGCTGATTATAGCGTACAGATAGTGCATATTCAGAGAGATGACTGACTATAGCGTACACTTAGTGCAGATTCAGAGAGATGACTGACTATAGCGTACAGTTAGTGCATATTCAGAGAGATGACTGAATATAGTGTACAGTTAGTGCAGATTCAGAGAGATGGCTGACTATAGCGTACAGTTAGTGCAGATTCAGAGAGATGGCTGACTATAGCGTACAGTTAGTGCAGATTCAGAGAGATGACTGACTATAGCGTACACTTAGTGCATATTCAGAGAGATGACTGACTATAGCGTACAGTTAGTGCATATTCAGAGAGATGGCTGACTATATCGTACCGTTAGTGCAGATTCAGAGAGATGGCTGACTGTATCGTACAGTTAGTGCATATTTAGAGAGATGGCTGACTATAGCGTACAGTTAGTGCAGATTCAGAGAGATGACTGACTATATCGTACAGTTAGTGCAGATTCAGAGAGATGACTGACTATATCGTACAGTTAGTGCAGATTCAGAGAGATGGCTGACTGTATCGTACAGTTAGTGCATATTCAGAGAGATGGCTGACTGTATCATACAGTTAGTGCAGATTCAGAGAGATGACTGACTATAGCGTACAGTTAGTGCAGATTCAGAGAGATAACTAACTATAGCGTACCGTTAGTGTAGTGACAGAGAGATGACTGACTATAGCACACAGCTAATGCAGATTCAGAGAGATGATTGACTATAGCGTACAGTTAGTGCATATTCAGAGAGATGGCTGCCTGTATCGTACTGATAGTGCAGATTCAGAGAGATGGCTGACTGTATCGTACAGTTAGTGCAGATTCAGAGAGATGACTGAAAATATCATACCGTTAGTGCAGATTCAGAGAGATGGCTGACTATAGCATACATTTAGTTCATATTCAGAGAGATGGCTGAAAATAGCGTACGGTTAGTGCAGATTCAGAGAGATGACTGACTATAGCGTACCGTTAGTGCATATTCAGAGAGATGACTGACTATAGCGTACAGTTAGTGCATATTCAGAGAGATGACTGACTATAGCATACCGTTAGTGCAGATTCAGAGAGATGGCTGACTGTATCGTACAGTTAGTGCATATTCAGAGAGATGACTGACTATAGCGTACAGTTAGTGCATATTCAGAGAGATGACTGACTATAGCGTACCGTTAGTGCAGATTCAGAGAGATGGCTGACTGTATCATACAGTTAGTGCAGATTCAGAGAGATGGCTGAAAATAGCGTACGGTTAGTGCAGATTCAGAGAGATGACTGACTGTATCGTACAGTTAGTGCAGATTCAGAGAGATGGCTGACTATAGCGTACCGTTAGTGTAGATTCAGAGAGATGGCTGACTATAGCGTACAGATAGTGCAGATTCAGAGAGATGGCTGACTATAGCGTACCGTTAGTGCAGATTCAGAGAGATGACTGACTATAGCATACAGCTAGTGCAGATTCAGAGAGATGGCTGACTATAGTGTACAGTTAGTGCATATTCAGAGAGATGACTGACTGTAGCGTACCGTTAGTGCAGATTCAGAGAGATGACTAACTATAGCGTACCGTTAGTGTAGTGTCAGAGAGATGATTGACTATAGCATACAGTTAGTGCAGATTCAGAGAGATGGCTGATTATAGCGTAGAGGTAGTGCATATTCAGAGAGATGGCTGACTGTATCGTACCGTTAGTGCATATTCAGAGAGATGACTGACTATAGTGTACCGTTAGTGCAGATATACAGATAGATGGCTGACTATAGCGTACTGTTAGTGCAGATTCAGAGAGATGATTGATTGTATCGTACAGTTAGTGCAGATTCAGAGAGATGGGTGACTATAGGGTACCGTTAGTGCAGATTCAGAGAGATGGCTGACTATAGCGTACCGTTAGTGCAGATTCAGAGAGATGACTGATTATAGGGTACAGTTAGTGCAGATTCAGAGGGATGACTGACTATAGCGTACACTTAGTGCATATTCAGAGACATGACTGACTATAGCGTACAGTTAGTGCATATTCAGAGAGATGGCTGACTATAGCGTACAGTTAGTGCAGATTCAGAGAGATGGCTGACTATAGCGTACAGTTAGTGCAGATTCAGAGAGATAGCTGACTATAGCCTACACTTAGTGCAGATTCAGGAAGATGACTGATTATAGGGTACGGTTAGTGCAGATTCAGAGAGATGGCTGACTATAGCGTACAGTTAGTGCAGATTAAGAGAGATGACTGACTATAGCGTACACTTAGTGCATATTCAGAGAGATGACTGAATATAGCGTACAGTTAGTGCAGATTCAGAGAGATGGCTGACTATAGCGTACAGTTAGTGCAGATTCAGAGAGATGGCTGACTATAGCGTACAGTTAGTGCAGATTCAGAGAGATGACTGACAATAGCGTACACTTAGTGCATATTCAGAGAGATGACTGATTATATGGTACGGTTAGTGCAGATTCAGAGAGATGGCTGATTATAGCGTACAGTTAGTGCAGATTCAGAGAGATGACTGACTATAGCGTACATTTAGTGCATATTCAGAGAGATGGCTGATTATAGCGTACAGTTAGTACATATTCAGAGAGATGACTGACTATCGCGTACAGTTAGTGCAGATTCAGAGAGATGACTGACCATAGCGTACAGTTAGTGCAGATTCAGAGAGATGACTGACTATAGCGTACATCTAGAGCAGATTCAGAGAGATGACTGACTATAGCGTACAGTTAGTGCATATTCAGAGAGATGACTGACTAGCGTACCTTTAGTGCAGATTCAGAGAGAAGGCTGGCTATAGAGTACAGTTAGTGCAGATTCAGAGAGATGGCTGACTGTATCGTACAGTTAGTGCAGATTCAGAGAGATGACTGAATATCGTACAGTTAGTGCATATTCAGAGAGATGGCTGGCTATATCGTACAGTTAGTGCAGATTCAGAGAGATGACTGACTGTAGCGTACCGTTAGTGCAGATTCAGAGAGATGACTGACTATATCGTACAGTTAGTGCATATTCAGAGAGATGACTGACTGTATCATACAGTTAGTGCAGATTCAGAGAGATGAATGACTATATCATACAGTTAGTGCAGATTCAGAGAGAAAACTGACTGTAGCGTAACGTTAGTGCAGATTCAGAGAGATGACTGATTATAGCGTACAGTTAATGCAGATTCAGAGAGATGACTGGCTATATCGTACATTTAGTGCAGATTCAGAGAGATGACTGACTGTAGCGTACCGTTAGTGTATATTCAGAGAGATGACTGACTATATCGTACAGTTAGTGCATATTCAGAGAGATGACTGACTGTATCATACAGTTAGTGCAGATACAGAGATATGACTGACTATAGGGTACCGTTAGTGCAGATTCAGAGAGATGACTAACTATAGCGTACCATTAGTATAGTGTCAGAGAGATGACTGACGATAGCGTACAGCTAATGCAGATTCAGAGAGATGACTGACTATAGCGTACAGTTAGTGCAGATTCAGAGAGATAACTGACTGTTTTGTACAGTTAGTGCAGATTCAGAGAGATGACTGACTGTATCATACAGTTAGTGCAGATTCAGAGAGATGACTGACTATAGGGTACCGTTAGTGCAGATTCATAGAGATGACTGACTATAGCATACAGCTAGTGCAGATTCAGAGAGATGGCTGACTATAGTGTACAGTTAGTGCATATTCAGAGAGATGACTGACTGTAGCGTACCGTTAGTGCAGATTCAGAGAGATGACTAACTATAGCGTACCGTTAGTGTAGTGTCAGAGAGATGATTGACTATAGCATACAGTTAGTGCAGATTCAGAGAGATGGCTGATTATAGCGTAGAGGTAGTGCATATTCAGAGAGATGGCTGACTGTATCGTACCGTTAGTGCATATTCAGAGAGATGACTGACTATAGTGTACCGTTAGTGCAGATATTCAGATAGATGGCTGACTATAGCGTACTGTTAGTGCAGATTCAGAGAGATGACTGATTGTATCGTACAGTTAGTGCAGATTCAGAGAGATGGGTGACTATAGGGTACCGTTAGTGCAGATTCAGAGAGATGGCTGACTATAGCGTACCGTTAGTGCAGATTCAGAGAGATGACTGATTATAGCGTACACTTAGTGCAGATTCAGAGAGATGACTGACTATAGCGTACACTTAGTGCAGATTCAGAGAGATGACTGACTATAGCGTACAGTTAGTGCATATTCAGAGAGATGGCTGACTATAGCGTACAGTTAGTGCAGATTCAGAGAGATGGCTGACTATAGCGTACACTTAGTGCAGATTCAGAGAGATGACTGACTATAGGGTACCGTTAGTGCATATTCAGAGAGATGGCTGATTATAGCGTACAGTTAGTGCATATTCAGAGAGATGACTGACTATAGCGTACACTTAGTGCAGATTCAGAGAGATGACTGACTATAGCGTACAGTTAGTGCATATTCAGAGAGATGACTGAATATAGTGTACAGTTAGTGCAGATTCAGAGAGATGGCTGACTATAGCGTACAGTTAGTGCAGATTCAGAGAGATGGCTGACTATAGCGTACAGTTAGTGCAGATTCAGAGAGATGACTGACTATAGCGTACACTTAGTGCATATTCAGAGAGATGACTGACTATAGCGTACAGTTAGTGCATATTCAGAGAGATGGCTGACTATATCGTACCGTTAGTGCAGATTCAGAGAGATGGCTGACTGTATCGTACAGTTAGTGCATATTTAGAGAGATGGCTGACTATAGCGTACAGTTAGTGCATATTCAGAGAGATGGCTGACTATAGCGTACAGTTAGTGTAGATTCAGAGAGATGACTGACTATATCGTACAGTTAGTGCAGATTCAGAGAGATGACTGACTATAGTGTACAGTTAGTGCAGATTCAGAGAGATGACTGACTATATCGTACAGTTAGTGCAGATTCAGAGAGATGGCTGACTGTATCGTACAGTTAGTGCATATTCAGAGAGATGGCTGACTGTATCATACAGTTAGTGCAGATTCAGAGAGATGACTGACTATAGCGTACAGTTAGTGCAGATTCAGAGAGATAACTAACTATAGCGTACCGTTAGTGTAGTGACAGAGAGATGACTGACTATACCACACAGCCAATGCAGATTCAGAGAGATGATTGACTATAGCGTAGAGTTAGTGCATATTCAGAGAGATGGCTGCCTGTATCGTACTGATAGTGCAGATTCAGAGAGATGGCTGACTGTATCGTACAGTTAGTGCAGATTCAGAGAGATGGCTGACTATAGCGTAGAGTTAGTGCAGATTCAGAGAGATGGCTGTTATATCGTAGAGTTAGTGCAGATTCAGAGAGATGACTGAAAATATCATACCGTTAGTGCAGATTCAGAGAGATGGCTGACTATAGCGTACATTTAGTTCATATTCAGAGAGATGGCTGAAAATAGCGTACGGTTAGTGCAGATTCAGAGAGATGACTGACTACAGCGTACCGTTAGTGTAGTGTCAGAGAGATGATTGACTATAGCATACAGTTAGTGCAGATTCAGAGAGATGGCTGATTATAGCGTAGAGGTAGTGCATATTCAGAGAGATGGCTGACTGTATCGTACCGTTAGTGCATATTCAGAGAGATGACTGACTATAGTGTACCGTTAGTGCAGATATTCAGATAGATGGCTGACTATAGCGTACTGTTAGTGCAGATTCAGAGAGATGATTGATTGTATCGTACAGTTAGTGCAGATTCAGAGAGATGGGTGACTATAGGGTACCGTTAGTGCAGATTCAGAGAGATGGCTGACTATAGCGTACCGTTAGTGCAGATTCAGAGAGATGACTGATTATAGGGTACAGTTAGTGCAGATTCAGAGGGATGACTGACTATAGCGTACACTTAGTGCATATTCAGAGACATGACTGACTATAGCGTACAGTTAGTGCATATTCAGAGAGATGGCTGACTATAGCGTACAGTTAGTGCAGATTCAGAGAGATGGCTGACTATAGCGTACAGTTAGTGCAGATTCAGAGAGATAGCTGACTATAGCCTACACTTAGTGCAGATTCAGGAAGATGACTGATTATAGGGTACGGTTAGTGCAGATTCAGAGAGATGGCTGACTATAGCGTACAGTTAGTGCAGATTAAGAGAGATGACTGACTATAGCGTACACTTAGTGCATATTCAGAGAGATGACTGACAATAGCATACACTTAGTGCATATTCAGAGAGATGACTGATTATATGGTACGGTTAGTGCAGATTCAGAGAGATGGCTGACTATAGCGTACAGTTAGTGCAGATTCAGAGAGATGACTGACTATAGCGTACATTTAGTGCATATTCAGAGAGATGGCTGATTATAGCGTACAGTTAGTACATATTCAGAGAGATGACTGACTATCGCGTACAGTTAGTGCAGATTCAGAGAGATGACTGACTATAGCGTACAGTTAGTGCAGATTCAGAGAGATGACTGACTATAGCGTACATCTAGAGCAGATTCAGAGAGATGACTGACTATAGCGTACAGTTAGTGCATATTCAGAGAGATGACTGACTAGCGTACCTTTAGTGCAGATTCAGAGAGAAGGCTGGCTATAGAGTACAGTTAGTGCAGATTCAGTTAGTGCAGATTCAGAGAGATGGCTGACTGTATCGTACAGTTAGTGCAGATTCAGAGAGATGACTGACTATATCGTACAGTTAGTGCATATTCAGAGAGATGGCTGGCTATATCGTACAGTTAGTGCAGATTCAGAGAGATGACTGACTGTAGCGTACCGTTAGTGCAGATTCAGAGAGATGACTGACTATATCGTACAGTTAGTGCATATTCAGAGAGATGACTGACTGTATCATACAGTTAGTGCAGATTCAGAGAGATGAATGACTATATCATACAGTTAGTGCAGATTCAGAGAGAAAACTGACTGTAGCGTAACATTAGTGCAGATTCAGAGAGATGACTGATTATAGCGTACAGTTAATGCAGATTCAGAGAGATGACTGGCTATATCGTACATTTAGTGCAGATTCAGAGAGATGACTGACTGTAGCGTACCGTTAGTGTATATTCAGAGAGATGACTGACTATATCGTACAGTTAGTGCATATTCAGAGAGATGACTGACTGTATCATACAGTTAGTGCAGATACAGAGATATGACTGACTATAGGGTACCGTTAGTGCAGATTCAGAGAGATGACTAACTATAGCGTACCATTAGTATAGTGTCAGAGAGATGACTGACGATAGCGTACAGCTAATGCAGATTCAGAGAGATGACTGACTATACGCTACAGTTAGTGCAGATTCAGAGAGATAACTGACTGTTTTGTACAGTTAGTGCAGATTCAGAGAGATGACTGACTGTATCATACAGTTAGTGCAGATTCAGAGAGATGACTAACTATAGGGTACCGTTAGTGCAGATTCCTAGATATGACTGACTATAGCATACAGCTAGTGCAGATTCAGAGAGATGGCTGACTATAGTGTACAGTTAGTGCATATTCAGAGAGATGACTGACTGTAGCCTACCGTTAGTGCAGATTCAGAGAGATGACTAACTATAGCGTACCGTTAGTGTAGTGTCAGAGAGATGATTGACTATAGCATACAGTTAGTGCAGATTCAGAGAGATGGCTGATTATAGCGTAGAGGTAGTGCATATTCAGAGAGATGGCTGACTGTATCGTACCGTTAGTGCATATTCAGAGAGATGACTGACTATAGTGTACCGTTAGTGCAGATATTCAGATAGATGGCTGACTATAGTGTACCGTTACTGCAGATTCAGAGAGATGGCTGACTATAGCGTACTGTTAGTGCAGATTCAGAGAGATGACTGATTGTATCGTACAGTTAGTGCAGATTCAGAGAGATGGGTGACTATAGGGTACCGTTAGTGCAGATTCAGAGAGATGGCTGACGATAGCGTACCGTTAGTGCAGATTCAGAGAGATGACTGATTATAGGGTACAGTTAGTGCAGATTCAGAGGGATGACTGACTATAGCGTACACTTAGTGCATATTCAGAGACATGACTGACTATAGCGTACAGTTAGTGCATATTCAGAGAGATGGCTGACTATAGCGTACAGTTAGTGCAGATTCAGAGAGATAGCTGACTATAGCGTACAGTTAGTGCAGATTCAGAGAGATAGCTGACTATAGCCTACACTTAGTGCAGATTCAGGAAGATGACTGATTATAGGGTACGGTTAGTGCAGATTCAGAGAGATGGCTGACTATAGCGTACAGTTAGTGCAGATTAAGTGAGATGACTGACTATAGCGTACACTTAGTGCATATTCAGAGAGATGACTGAATATAGCGTACAGTTAGTGCAGATTCAGAGAGATGGCTGACTATAGTGTACAGTTAGTGCAGATTCAGAGAGATGGCTGACTATAGCGTACAGTTAGTGCAGATTCAGAGAGATGACTGACAATAGCGTACACTTAGTGCATATTCAGAGAGATGACTGATTATATGGTACGGTTAGTGCAGATTCAGAGAGATGGCTGACTATAGCGTACAGTTAGTGCAGATTCAGAGAGATGACTGACTATAGCGTACATTTAGTGCATATACAGAGAGATGGCTGATTATAGCGTACAGTTAGTACATATTCAGAGAGATGACTGACTATCGCGTACAGTTAGTGCAGATTCAGAGAGATGACTGACTATAGCATACAGTTAGTGCAGATTCAGAGAGATGACTGACTATAGCGTACATCTAGAGCAGATTCAGAGAGATGACTGACTATAGCGTACAGTTAGTGCATATTCAGAGAGATGACTGACTGTAGCCTACCGTTAGTGCAGATTCAGAGAGATGACTAACTATAGCGTACCGTTAGTGTAGTGTCAGAGAGATGATTGACTATAGCATACAGTTAGTGCAGATTCAGAGAGATGGCTGATTATAGCGTAGAGGTAGTGCATATTCAGAGAGATGGCTGACTGTATCGTACCGTTAGTGCATATTCAGAGAGATGACTGACTATAGTGTACCGTTAGTGCAGATATTCAGATAGATGGCTGACTATAGCGTACTGTTAGTGCAGATTCAGAGAGATGACTGATTGTATCGTACAGTTAGTGCAGATTCAGAGAGATGGGTGACTATAGGGTACCGTTAGTGCAGATTCAGAGAGATGGCTGACTATAGCGTACCGTTAGTGCAGATTCAGAGAGATGACTGATTATAGGGTACAGTTAGTGCAGATTCAGAGGGATGACTGACTATAGCGTACACTTAGTGCATATTCAGAGAGATGGCTGACTATAGCGTACTGTTAGTGCATATTCAGAGAGATGGCTGACTATAGCGTACAGTTAGTGCAGATGCAGAGAGATAGCTGACTATAGCCTACACTTAGTGCAGATTCAGGAAGATGACTGATTATAGGGTACGGTTAGTGCAGATTCAGAGAGATGGCTGACTATAGCGTACAGTTAGTGCAGATTAAGAGAGATGACTGACTATAGCGTACACTTAGTGCATATTCAGAGAGATGACTGATTATATGGTACGGTTAGTGCAGAATCAGAGAGATGGCTGACTATAGCGTACAGTTAGTGCAGATTCAGAGAGATGACTGACTATAGCGTACATTTAGTGCATATACAGAGAGATGGCTGATTATAGCGTACAGTTAGTACATATTCAGAGAGATGACTGACTATATCGTACAGTTAGTGCAGATTCAGAGAGATGACTGACTATAGTGTACAGTTAGTGCAGATTCAGAGAGATGACTGACTATATCGTACAGTTAGTGCAGATTCAGAGAGATGGCTGACTGTATCGTACAGTTAGTGCATATTCAGAGAGATGGCTGACTGTATCATACAGTTAGTGCAGATTCAGAGAGATGACTGACTATAGCGTACAGTTAGTGCAGATTCAGAGAGATGACTAACTATAGCGTACCGTTAGTGTAGTGACAGAGAGATGACTGACTATACCACACAGCTAATGCAGATTCAGAGAGATGATTGACTATAGCGTAGAGTTAGTGCATATTCAGAGAGATGGCTGCCTGTATCGTACTGATAGTGCAGATTCAGAGAGATGGCTGACTGTATCGTACAGTTAGTGCAGATTCAGAGAGATGGCTGACTATAGCGTAGAGTTAGTGCAGATTCAGAGAGATGGCTGATTATATCGTAGAGTTAGTGCAGATTCAGAGAGATGACTGAAAATATCATACCGTTAGTGCAGATTCAGAGAGATGGCTGACTATAGCGTACATTTAGTTCATATTCAGAGAGATGGCTGAAAATAGCGTACGGTTAGTGCAGATTCAGAGAGATGACTGACTATAGCGTACCGTTAGTGCATATTCAGAGAGATGACTGACTATAGCGTACAGTTAGTGCATATTCAGAGAGATGACTGACTATAGCGTACCGTTAGTGCAGATTCAGAGAGATGGCTGACTGTATCGTACAGTTAGTGCATATTCAGAGAGATGACTGACTATAGCGTACAGTTAGTGCATATTCAGAGAGATGACTGACTATGGCGTACCGTTAGTGCAGATTCAGAGAGATGGCTGACTGTATCATACAGTTAGTGCAGATTCAGAGAGATGGCTGAAAATAGCGTACGGTTAGTGCAGATTCAGAGAGATGACTGACTGTATCGTACAGTTAGTGCAGATTCAGAGAGATGGCTGACTATAGCGTACCGTTAGTGCATATTCAGAGAGATGGCTGACTATAGCGTACAGATAATGCAGATTCAGAGAGATGGCTGACTATAGCGTACCGTTAGTGCAGATTCAGAGAGATGACTGACTATAGCATACAGCTAGTGCAGATTCAGAGAGATGGCTGACTATAGTGTACAGTTAGTGCATATTCAGAGAGATGACTGACTGTAGCGTACCGTTAGTGCAGATTCAGAGAGATGGCTGATTATAGCGTAGAGGTAGTGCATATTCAGAGAGATGGCTGACTGTATCGTACCGTTAGTGCATATTCAGAGAGATGACTGACTATAGTGTACCGTTAGTGCAGATATTCAGATAGATGGCTGACTATAGCGTACTGTTAGTGCAGATTCAGAGAGATGACTGATTGTATCGTACAGTTAGTGCAGATTCAGAGAGATGGCTGACTGTATCGTACAGTTAGTGCATATTCAGAGAGATGGCTGACTGTAGCATACAGTTATTGCAGATTCAGAGAGATGACTGACTATAGCGTACAGTTAGTGCAGATTCAGATAGATAACTAACTATAGCGTACCGTTAGTGTAGTGAAAGAGAGATGACTGACTATACCACACAGCTAATGCAGATTCAGAGAGATGATTGACTATAGCGTAGAGTTAGTGCATATTCAGAGAGATGGCTGCCTGTATCGTACTGATAGTGCAGATTCAGAGAGATGGCTGACTGTATCGTACAGTTAGTGCAGATTCAGGGAGATGGCTGACTATAGCGTAGAGTTAGTGCAGATTCAGAGAGATGGCTGATTATATCGTAGAGTTAGTGCAGATTCAGAGAGATGACTGAAAATATCATACCGTTAGTGCAGATTCAGAGAGATGGCTGACTATAGCGTACATTTAGTTCATATTCAGAGAGATGGCTGACAATAGCGTACGGTTAGTGCAGATTCAGAGAGATGACTGACTATAGCGTACCGTTAGTGCATATTCAGAGAGATGACTGACTATAGCGTACAGTTAGTGCATATTCAGAGAGATGACTGACTATAGCGTACCGTTAGTGCAGATTCAGAGAGATGGCTGACTGTATCGTACAGTTAGTGCATATTCAGAGAGATGACTGACTATAGCGTACCGTTAGTGCAGATTCAGAGAGATGGCTGACTGTATCATACAGTTAGTGCAGATTCAGAGAGATGGCTGAAAATAGCGTACGGTTAGTGCAGATTCAGAGAGATGACTGACTGTATCGTAAAGTTAGTGCAGATTCAGAGAGATGGCTGACTATAGCGTACCGTTAGTGCAGATTCAGAGAGATGGCTGACTATAGCGTACAGATAGTGCAGATTCAGAGAGATGGCTGACTATAGCGTACCGTTAGTGCAGATTCAGAGAGATGACTGACTATAGCATACAGCTAGTGCAGATTCAGAGAGATGGCTGACTATAGTGTACAGTTAGTGCATATTCAGAGAGATGACTGACTGTAGCGTACCGTTAGTGCAGATTCAGAGAGATGACTAACTATAGCGTACCGTTAGTGTAGTGTCAGAGAGATGATTGACAATAGCATACAGTTAGTGCAGATTCAGAGAGATGGCTGATTATAGCGTAGAGGTAGTGCATATTCAGAGAGATGGCTGACTGTATCGTACCGTTAGTGCATATTCAGAGAGATGACTGACTACAGTGTACCGTTAGTGCAGATATTCAGATAGATGGCTGACTATAGCGTACTGTTAGTGCAGATTCAGAGAGATGACTGATTGTATCGTACAGTTAGTGCAGATTCAGAGAGATGGGTGACTATAGGGTACCGTTAGTGCAGATTCAGAGAGATGGCTGACTATAGCGTACCGTTAGTGCAGATTCAGAGAGATGACTGATTATAGGGTACAGTTAGTGCAGATTCAGAGGGATGACTGACTATAGCGTACACTTAGTGCATAGTCAGAGACATGACTGACTATAGCGTACAGTTAGTGCATATTCAGAGAGATGGCTGACTATAGCGTACAGTTAGTGCAGATTCAGAGAGATGGCTGACTATAGCGTACAGTTAGTGCAGATTCAGAGAGATAGCTGACTATGGCCTACACTTAGTGCAGATTCAGGAAGATGACTGATTATAGGGTACGGTTAGTGCAGATTCAGAGAGATGGCTGACTATAGCGTACAGTTAGTGCAGATTAAGAGAGATGACTGACTATAGCGTACACTTAGTGCATATTCAGAGAGATGACTGACAATAGCATACACTTAGTGCATATTCAGAGAGATGACTGATTATATGGTACGGTTAGTGCAGATTCAGAGAGATGGCTGACTATAGCGTACAGTTAGTGCAGATTCAGAGAGATGACTGACTATAGCGTACATTTAGTGCATATTCAGAGAGATGGCTGATTATAGCGTACAGTTAGTACATATTCAGAGAGATGACTGACTATCGCGTACAGTTAGTGCAGATTCAGAGAGATGACTGACTATAGCGTACAGTTAGTGCAGATTCAGAGAGATGACTGACTATAGCGTACATCTAGAGCAGATTCAGAGAGATGACTGACTATAGCGTACAGTTAGTGCATATTCAGAGAGATGACTGACTAGCGTACCTTTAGTGCAGATTCAGAGAGAAGGCTGGCTATAGAGTACAGTTAGTGCAGATTCAGTTAGTGCAGATTCAGAGAGATGGCTGACTGTATCGTACAGTTAGTGCAGATTCAGAGAGATGACTGACTATATCGTACAGTTAGTGCATATTCAGAGAGATGGCTGGCTATATCGTACAGTTAGTGCAGATTCAGAGAGATGACTGACTGTAGCGTACCGTTAGTGCAGATTCAGAGAGATGACTGACTATATCGTACAGTTAGTGCATATTCAGAGAGATGACTGACTGTATCATACAGTTAGTGCAGATTCAGAGAGATGAATGACTATATCATACAGTTAGTGCAGATTCAGAGAGAAAACTGACTGTAGCGTAACATTAGTGCAGATTCAGAGAGATGACTGATTATAGCGTACAGTTAATGCAGATTCAGAGAGATGACTGGCTATATCGTACATTTAGTGCAGATTCAGAGAGATGACTGACTGTAGCGTACCGTTAGTGTATATTCAGAGAGATGACTGACTATATCGTACAGTTAGTGCATATTCAGAGAGATGACTGACTGTATCATACAGTTAGTGCAGATACAGAGATATGACTGACTATAGGGTACCGTTAGTGCAGATTCAGAGAGATGACTAACTATAGCGTACCATTAGTATAGTGTCAGAGAGATGACTGACGATAGCGTACAGCTAATGCAGATTCAGAGAGATGACTGACTATAGCGTACAGTTAGTGCAGATTCAGAGAGATAACTGACTGTTTTGTACAGTTAGTGCAGATTCAGAGAGATGACTGACTGTATCATACAGTTAGTGCAGATTCAGAGAGATGACTAACTATAGGGTACCGTTAGTGCAGATTCCTAGATATGACTGACTATAGCATACAGCTAGTGCAGATTCAGAGAGATGGCTGACTATAGTGTACAGTTAGTGCATATTCAGAGAGATGACTGACTGTAGCCTACCGTTAGTGCAGATTCAGAGAGATGACTAACTATAGCGTACCGTTAGTGTAGTGTCAGAGAGATGATTGACTATAGCATACAGTTAGTGCAGATTCAGAGAGATGGCTGATTATAGCGTAGAGGTAGTGCATATTCAGAGAGATGGCTGACTGTATCGTACCGTTAGTGCATATTCAGAGAGATGACTGACTATAGTGTACCGTTAGTGCAGATATTCAGATAGATGGCTGACTATAGTGTACCGTTACTGCAGATTCAGAGAGATGGCTGACTATAGCGTACTGTTAGTGCAGATTCAGAGAGATGACTGATTGTATCGTACAGTTAGTGCAGATTCAGAGAGATGGGTGACTATAGGGTACCGTTAGTGCAGATTCAGAGAGATGGCTGACGATAGCGTACCGTTAGTGCAGATTCAGAGAGATGACTGATTATAGGGTACAGTTAGTGCAGATTCAGAGGGATGACTGACTATAGCGTACACTTAGTGCATATTCAGAGACATGACTGACTATAGCGTACAGTTAGTGCATATTCAGAGAGATGGCTGACTATAGCGTACAGTTAGTGCAGATTCAGAGAGATAGCTGACTATAGCGTACAGTTAGTGCAGATTCAGAGAGATAGCTGACTATAGCCTACACTTAGTGCAGATTCAGGAAGATGACTGATTATAGGGTACGGTTAGTGCAGATTCAGAGAGATGGCTGACTATAGCGTACAGTTAGTGCAGATTAAGAGAGATGACTGACTATAGCGTACACTTAGTGCATATTCAGAGAGATGACTGAATATAGCGTACAGTTAGTGCAGATTCAGAGAGATGGCTGACTATAGTGTACAGTTAGTGCAGATTCAGAGAGATGGCTGACTATAGCGTACAGTTAGTGCAGATTCAGAGAGATGACTGACAATAGCGTACACTTAGTGCATATTCAGAGAGATGACTGATTATATGGTACGGTTAGTGCAGATTCAGAGAGATGGCTGACTATAGCGTACAGTTAGTGCAGATTCAGAGAGATGACTGACTATAGCGTACATTTAGTGCATATACAGAGAGATGGCTGATTATAGCGTACAGTTAGTACATATTCAGAGAGATGACTGACTATCGCGTACAGTTAGTGCAGATTCAGAGAGATGACTGACTATAGCATACAGTTAGTGCAGATTCAGAGAGATGACTGACTATAGCGTACATCTAGAGCAGATTCAGAGAGATGACTGACTATAGCGTACAGTTAGTGCATATTCAGAGAGATGACTGACTGTAGCCTACCGTTAGTGCAGATTCAGAGAGATGACTAACTATAGCGTACCGTTAGTGTAGTGTCAGAGAGATGATTGACTATAGCATACAGTTAGTGCAGATTCAGAGAGATGGCTGATTATAGCGTAGAGGTAGTGCATATTCAGAGAGATGGCTGACTGTATCGTACCGTTAGTGCATATTCAGAGAGATGACTGACTATAGTGTACCGTTAGTGCAGATATTCAGATAGATGGCTGACTATAGCGTACTGTTAGTGCAGATTCAGAGAGATGACTGATTGTATCGTACAGTTAGTGCAGATTCAGAGAGATGGGTGACTATAGGGTACCGTTAGTGCAGATTCAGAGAGATGGCTGACTATAGCGTACCGTTAGTGCAGATTCAGAGAGATGACTGATTATAGGGTACAGTTAGTGCAGATTCAGAGGGATGACTGACTATAGCGTACACTTAGTGCATATTCAGAGACATGACTGACTATAGCGTACAGTTAGTGCATATTCAGAGAGATGGCTGACTATAGCGTACAGTTAGTGCATATTCAGAGAGATGGCTGACTATAGCGTACAGTTAGTGCAGATTCAGAGAGATAGCTGACTATAGCCTACACTTAGTGCAGATTCAGGAAGATGACTGATTATAGGGTACGGTTAGTGCAGATTCAGAGAGATGGCTGACTATAGCGTACAGTTAGTGCAGATTAAGAGAGATGACTGACTATAGCGTACACTTAGTGCATATTCAGAGAGATGACTGAATATAGCGTACAGTTAGTGCAGATTCAGAGAGATGGCTGACTATAGCGTACAGTTAGTGCAGATTCAGAGAGATGGCTGACTATAGCGTACAGTTAGTGCAGATTCAGAGAGATGACTGACAATAGCGTACACTTAGTGCATATTCAGAGAGATGACTGATTATATGGTACGGTTAGTGCAGATTCAGAGAGATGGCTGACTATAGCGTACAGTTAGTGCAGATTCAGAGAGATGACTGACTATAGCGTACATTTAGTGCATATTCAGAGAGATGGCTGATTATAGCGTACAGTTAGTACATATTCAGAGAGATGACTGACTATAGCGTACAGTTAGTGCAGATTCAGAGAGATGACTGACTATAGCGTACAGTTAGTGCAGATTCAGAGAGATGACTGACTATAGCGTACATCTAGAGCAGATTCAGAGAGATGACTGACTATAGCGTACAGTTAGTGCATATTCAGAGAGATGACTGACTAGCGTACCTTTAGTGCAGATTCAGAGAGAAGGCTGGCTATAGAGTACAGTTAGTGCAGATTCAGAGAGATGGCTGACTGTATCGTACAGTTAGTGCAGATTCAGAGAGATGACTGACTATATCGTACAGTTAGTGCATATTCAGAGAGATGGCTGGCTATATCGTAGTTAGTGCAGATTCAGAGAGATGACTGACTGTAGCGTACCGTTAGTGCAGATTCAGAGAGATGACTGTCTATATCGTACAGTTAGTGCATATTCAGAGAGATGACTGACTGTATCATACAGTTAATGCAGATTCAGAGAGATGAATGACTATATCATACAGTTAGTGCAGATTCAGAGAGAAAACTGACTGTAGCGTAACTTTAGTGCAGATTCAGAGAGATGACTGATTATAGCGTACAGTTAGTGCAGATTCAGAGAGATGACTGGCTATATCGTACATTTAGTGCAGATTCAGAGAGATGACTGACTGTAGCGTACCGTTAGTGTATATTCAGAGAGATGACTGACTATATCGTACAGTTAGTGCATATTCAGAGAGATGACTGACTGTATCATACAGTTAGTGCAGATACAGAGATATGACTGACTATAGGGTACCGTTAGTGCAGATTCAGAGAGATGACTAACTATAGCGTACCATTAGTATAGTGTCAGAGAGATGACTGACGATAGCGTACAGCTAATGCAGATTCAGAGAGATGACTGACTATAGCGTACAGTTAGTGCAGATTCAGAGAGATAACTGACTGTTTTGTACAGTTAGTGCAGAGTCAGAGAGATGACCGACTGTATCATATATTTAGTGCAGATTCAGATAGATGACTGACTATAGCGTACCGTTAGTGTAGTGTCAGAGAGATGACTGACCATAGCGTACATTTAGTTCATATTCAGAGAGATGGCTGAAAATAGCGTACGGTTAATGCATATTCAGAGAGATGACTGACTGTAACGTACAGTTAGTGCAGATTCAGAGAGATGGCTGACTATAGCGTACCGTTAGTGCAGATTCAGAGAGATGGCTGACTATAGCGTACCGTTAGTGCAGATTCAGAGAGATGGCTGATTATAGCGTACCGTTAGTGCAGATTCAGAGAGACGGTTGACTATAGCGTACCGTTAGTCCAGATTCAGAGAGATGACTGGCTATATCGTACAGTTAGTGCAGATTCAGGGAGATGACTGACTGTAGCGTACCGTTAGTGTAGATTCAGAGAGATGACTGACTGTATCGTACAGTTAGTGCAGATTCAGAGAGATGGCTGACTATAGCGTACAGTTAGTGCAGATTCAGAGAGATAGCTGACTATAGCCTACACTTAGTGCAGATTCAGAGAGATGACTGATTATAGGGTACGGTTAGTGCAGATTCAGAGAGATGGCTGACTATAGCGTACAGTTAGTGCAGATTCAGAGAGATGACTGACTATAGCGTACAGTTAGTGCAGATTCAGAGAGATGACTGACTATAGCGTACACTTAGTGCAGATTCAGAGAGATGACTGACTATAGCGTACAGTTAGTGCAGATTCAGAGAGATGGCTGACTATAGCGTACAGTTAGTGCAGATTCAGAGAGATGACTGACTATAGCGTACAGTTAGTGCAGATTCAGAGAGATGGCTGACTATAGCGTACAGTTAGTGCAGATTCAGAGAGATGGCTGACTATAGCGTACAGTTAGTGCAGATTCAGAGAGATGGCTGACTATAGCGTACGTTAGTGCAGATTCAGAGAGATGGCTGACTATAGCGTACAGTTAGTGCATATTCAGAGAGATGACTGACTATAGCGTACAGTTAGGCAGATTCAAAGATGACTGACTATAGCGTACCGTTAGTGCAGATTCAGAGAGATGACTGACTATAGCGTACCGTTAGTGCAGATTCAGAGAGATGACTGACTATAGCGTACCGTTAGTGCAGATTCAGAGAGATGACTGACTATAGCGTACAGTTAGTGCAGATTCAGAGAGATGACTGACTATAGCGTACAGTTAGTGCAGATTCAGAGAGATGACTGACTATAGCGTACAGTTAGTGCAGATTCAGAGAGATGGCTGACTATAGCGTACAGTTAGTGCATATTCAGAGAGATGGCTGACTATAGCGTACCGTTAGTGCAGATTCAGAGAGATGGCTGACTATAACGTACCGTTAGTGCAGATACAGAGAGATGACTAACTATAGGGTACCGTTAGTGCAGATTCAGAGAGATGACTGACTATAGCGTACAGTTAGTGCAGATTCAGAGAGATGGCTGACTATAGCGTACATCGAGTTCATATTCAGAGAGATGGCTGACTATAGCGTGCAGTTAGTGCAGATTCAGAGAGATGGCTGACTATATCGTACAGTTAGTGCAGATTCAGTGAGATGACTGACTGTATGGTACAGTGAGTGCAGATTCATAGAGATGGCTGACTATAGCGTACAGTTAGTGCAGCTTCAGAGAGATGGCTGACTATAGCGTACCGTAGGTGCAGATTCAGAGAGAAGGCTGACTATAGCGTACAGTTAGTGCAGCTTCAGAGAGATGACTGACTATAGGGTACAGTTATTGCAGATACGGAGATGACTGACTATAGGTACCGTTAGTGCATATTCATAGAGATGACTGACTATAGCGTACCTTTAGTGCAGATTCAGAGAAATGGCTTACTGTATCGTAAAGTTAATGCAGATTCAGTGAGATGGCTGACTATAGCGTACAGTTAGTGCAGATTCAGAGAGATGACTGGCTGTATCGTACATTTTGTGCAGATTCAGAGAGATGGCTGACTATAGCGTACAGTTAGTACAGATTAAGAGAGATGGCTGAATATAGCGTACAATTAGTGCAGATTCAGAGAGATGACTGACTATAGCGTAGTTAGTGCAGATTCAGAGAGATGACTGACTATAGCGTACAGTTAGTGCAGATTCAGAGAGATGACTGACTATATCATACAGTTAGTGCAGATTCAGAGAGATGACTGACTATATCGTACAGTTAGTGCAGATTCAGAGAGATGACTGACTGTAGCATACACTTAGTGCAGATTCAGAGAGATGGCTGACTATAGCGTACAGTTAGTGCAGATTCAGAGAGATGGCTGACTATAGCGTACAGTTAGTGCAGATTCAGAGAGATGACTGACATAGCGTACCACAACAAAATGACTTACGTACAGTTAGTGCAATTCAGAAGATGCTGACTATAGCGTACAGTAGTCAATTCAGAGAGATGCTGACTATAGCGTCAGTTAGTGCAGATTCAGAGAGATGCGATATAGTACAGTTAGTGCAGATTCAGAGAGATGGCTGATATAGCGTACAGTTATGCAGATCAAAAGCTGATAAGCGTACGTTAGTGCAGATTCAGAGAGACGGTTGACTATAGCGTACCGTTAGTCCAGATTCAGAGAGATGACTGGCTATATCGTACAGTTAGTGCAGATTCAGGGAGATGACTGACTGTAGCGTACCGTTAGTGTAGATTCAGAGAGATGACTGACTGTATCGTACAGTTAGTGCAGATTCAGAGAGATGGCTGACTATAGCGTACAGTTAGTGCAGATTCAGAGAGATAGCTGACTATAGCCTACACTTAGTGCAGATTCAGAGAGATGACTGATTATAGGGTACGGTTAGTGCAGATTCAGAGAGATGGCTGACTATAGCGTACAGTTAGTGCAGATTCAGAGAGATGACTGACTATAGCGTACAGTTAGTGCAGATTCAGAGAGATGACTGACTATAGCGTACACTTAGTGCAGATTCAGAGAGATGACTGATTATAGCGTACAGTTAGTGCAGATTCAGAGAGATGGCTGACTATAGCGTACAGCTAATGCAGATTCAGATAGATGACTGACTGTATCGTACAGTTAGTGCAGATTCAGAGAGATGGCTGACTATAGCGTACCGTTAGTGCAGATTCAGAGAGATGGCTGACTATAGCGTACAGTTAGTGCAGAATCAGAGAGATGGCTGATTATAGCGTACCGTTAGTGCAGATTCAGAGAGATGGCTGACTATAGCGTACAGTTAGTCCAGATTCAGAGAGATGACTGACTATAGCATACAGTTAGTGCAGATTCGGAGAGATGGCTGACTATAGTGTACAGTTAGTGCATATTCAGAGAGATGACTGACTGTAGCGTACCGTTAGTGCAGATTCAGAGAGATGACTAACTATAGCGTACCGTTAGTGTAGTGTCAGAGAGATGATTGACTATAGCGTACAGTTAGTGCAGATTCAGAGAGATGGCTGACTATAGCGTAGAGTTAGTGCATATTCAGAGAGATGGCTGACTGTATCGTACCATTAGTGCATATTCAGAGAGTTGACTGACTATAGCGTACAGTTAGTGCAGATTCAGATAGATGGCTGACTATAGAGTACAATTAGTTCATATTCAGAGAGATGGCTGACAATAGCATACTGTTAGTGCAGATTCAGAGAGATGACTGATTGTGACTATAGGGTACCGTTAGTGCAGATTCAGAGAGATGACTGACTATAGCGTACAGTTAGTGCAGATTCAGAGAGATGACTGACTATAGCGTACAGTTAGTGCAGATTCAGAGAGATGACTGACTATAGCGTACACTTAGTGCATATTCAGAGACATGACTGACTATAGCGTACAGTTAGTGCAGATTCAGAGAGATGGCTGACTATAGCGTACAGTTAGTGCAGATTCAGAGAGATGGCTGACTAGCGTACAGTTAGTGCAGATTCAGAGAGATGGCTGACTATAGCGTACAGTTAGTGCAGATTCAGAGAGATGACTGACTATAGCGTACAGTTAGTGCAGATTCAGAGAGATGACTGACTATAGCGTACACTTAGTGCAGATTCAGAGAGATGACTGATTATAGCGTACAGTTAGTGCAGATTCAGAGAGAGTTGGCTGACTATAGCGTACAGTTAGTGCAGATTCAGAGAGATGGCTGATTATAGCGTACAGTTAGTGCAGATTCAGAGAGATAGCTGACAATAGCGTACACTTAGTGCATATTCAGAGAGATGACTGATTATAGAGTACGGTTAGTGAAGATTCAGAGAGATGGCTGACTATAGCGTACAGTTAGTGCAGATTCAGAGAGATGACTGACTATAGCGTACATTTAGTGCAGATTCAGAGAGACGACTGATTATAGCGTACAGCTAGTGCATATTCAGAGAGATGACTGACTATATCATACACTTAGTGCAGATTCAGAGAGATGACTGATTATAGCGTACACTTAGTGCAGATTCAGAGAGATGGCTCACTATAGCGTACAGTTAGTGCAGATTCAGAGAGATGGCTGACTATAGGGTACCGTTAGTGCAGATTCAGAGAGATGGCTGATTATAGCGTACAGTTAATGCAGATTCAGAGAGATGACTGACTACAGCGTACAGTTAGTGCAGATTCAGAGAGATGAATGACTATAGCGTACAGTTAGTGCAGATTCAGAGAGATGACTGACTATAGCGTACAGTTAGTACAGATTCAGAGAGATGACTGACTATAGCGTACAGTTAGTGCAGATTCAGAGAGATGACTGACTATAGGGTACAGTTAGTGCAGATTCAGAGAGATGGCTGATTATAGCGTACAGTTAATGCAGATTCAGAGAGATGACTGATTACAGCGTACAGTTAGTGCAGATTCAGAGAGATGACTGACTATAGCGTACAGTTAGTGCAGATTCAGAGAGATGACTGACTATAGCGTACAGTTAGTGCAGATTCAGAGAGATGACTGACTATAGCGTACAGTTAGTGCAGATTCAGAGAGATGACTGACTATAGCGTACAGTTAGTGCAGATTCAGAGAGATGACTGACTATAGCGTACAGTTAGTGCAGATTCAGAGAGATGACTGACTATAGCGTACAGTTAGTGCAGATTCAGAGAG